>CM019148.1:264293134-264434958 GCA_009733165.1 Naja naja
TTAGCATGAGGTAAACATCCCTTTTGAAGCATAAATGCGTCTGCATCCTTTTAGCAATGTCCGAAAAGGCATTTTGTTTAATTGCCTGTGTATCTGTGTACATGCATAAACAATGTTTTTGTGAAATTAGTAGCAAAGTGAATTGGATATGAATGCACACAGGTTCAGACAATCAAGTAAAGTATTCACAGCTCCCAAGTGAGCCTTTAGGGAGAAAGCATATGCTTTTAACACTTAGAGAATGATAATTAATATCACATTTATTGCTCTGAAATTGAAAAGAGGGTGCATAATTAATTTCATACCACTAGGTGGAGGTGTGAGCAGGACTTAAGTCTTTTTTTTCCTGGCAAATCTTCAGTTTACATTGAATAAGTGATTATTATGTAGAAAGGTTATGTATGTACATTGGCAGATTTAAGATATTAATGGAAGAGATCTTTGGACAAGACCCACAAGAGAATGAGGCATATTTATTTAAAAATTGTTTTTGAAAGTTCAATATTTAAACTATGGAAAAAGTAAATTGAATGAGGTATTCTCCTCATGAGACTATATTTTTCTTTATTTTTATAAGCAAATGTTTTATGGTGCCAAGACACAGCGGAATGTTGTTATCTTCTATTGCTCTAAGAAAATCCAGGCACATGATCCAAGTGGATTACATTTCTTCTGAACAGAAGGATATTTAGTGTGCCTGAAAAGCTATTTTCTTGCAGGAATCTCATTTTGTTGTCAGATTAGGTCTTAGAGCTCTAGAGATTATATAATGTATGTTAAATATTGCAGGTGTTAGATCACTTCTCCTACTGAAGCCTTAATTTTGCTCATACTGAACTGCAAAAAAAAGTTTTGAAAGGTATACAAATTTCTGCCTTTTTACTTTTAATAATACTTTTCATTTAGCCAAGATGGTTGTTTAACACCTGCCTATTTCTAGAGCTCTGTTCCTATATAAGGAATGAAGAAATAAGGATTCATGACCAGGGCAGGAGGTTAGATTAGAAGACCTCCAAAGTCCTTTCCAGCTTCATGATTCTATTTCTACTCTGAAGCAAAATGGATGCTTTGGAATTTATCTGAACCTTTTATTTCTTTCTGCTGCCTTGTGAAATATGTGGGCAGACTTCATTTCTATTGCACAGCATGAGATGACAGGTAGTCTCAAGTTACAACCAAAATTATCACCAGAATTTTGGTTGCTAAGCAAGGTGGTTGTTATGAGTCATCACATCCATTTTATTACTTTTTCCTCCGCCTGTTAAATTTAACTGCAGTTAAATGAATCATGTGGTCGTTAAGTAAATCCCATCGACTTTGCTCATTGGAAGCCAACTGAAGTCAAAATGGGGACCACATGATTCAGGGTGCTGAAGTCATTGAAACATCCAAATTGCTAAACACCCAAATTTTGATCACATGATCATGGGGATGCTGTGACAGTTATGAGGAACAGTTGTTTTTGAGTGCTGTTATAACTTTTAACGGTCACTAAATGAATAGTTGTACTCAAGGAGTGCATTATAATATAATTTCCTATCTAACATAAATTCTACTATTCAATACATGTATATATGTACATATACCTATACATATACACATACATTTTGTTTATGTGTGTGTGTGTGTGTGCATATGTTTTCTTAAGTGGGTATTTATATGTATGGTATTCAGCTTTGTAACTGAATAATCTGTAGCATTAACTTCAATGGGACCAAAACCCTAGCCACTATAGAAAACCCCAGCTACAGAATTATCAGAGAAGCCATAGAGATTGAAAAAGACCTGAGAGCATGAATAGAAGAGATGACTCCACCAGACGGTCAACTATCTGGAAGCCTGCACTCACAAACAAAAAATCTCCACACTACAAACCAAGCAAACACCTGGGCACACAAACACCCCCTGATACCTCCAGCTCAAACACCCCAACCAGCTATCCAGATGAAACCTAGCTTCCTAATAAATGATAGCCACACGAAGCCAAGCCACACTAAAACCCCAATACAGGAAACACAATGTTGCCAGCCAATCAAGACAAAAAATGCTACAAAACAGACTTAAAGATATTAGAAACACCAATCAAGCAGAGCACAGCAAACTCAAGACCAATAAACACAGATCAAGACTCCCAACCAATCAGGATGAAGAAAACCATTCTAACACAGCACGAGGCTAGCACCAAATTTAAAACAGAAATGGCTGCAAAAAGCCTGACACACAGATGAACTCAACACAATAAGTTTATGATGGCAGATGAGATTCTGTCAAACATAGCTACAACCAAAGCACAACTATAATGACGGGGAAATACCCCAACAGCTGAATACCATGCATGCATGCATACATGTTACATGTTGTTGCTACATACAGACATAGACATGTTACAGACATAGACATAGACATATACATATACATATACATATACATATACATACATACATATACATATATACATATACACATACACATACATATATATATATATATATATTTAGATTTTCATGATGTATTGTATGTAGGTTGGTGTATTCGGTCTTGTCCCATGTAAGATTGAGAATACCTGGCAACGTTTACTAAATCTCATCCATCATTCAGGCTGGTGTCTTCAGCTTCTTCTCTGGGAGAAGTGTGATCGTGGCTGTTTTTCCCTTTTAAACTCTAGAGTTGGCTGTGTTGTTTCTGATTGGTTTGTGGAGTTGATGTATGCAGATTGGATGGCTTTTTCCTGAGACCCTGTGTGGCTGAGGTGCTGGCTGTGTCTCTCAGCCTTTGTGTTGTAACACCTGTATGGGGGCTGTGTGATGACCTTCTGAGTTCTATTGTTGTGACATCCTGGGTGTGGTGCTGTAATCTCCTGGGTCGTTGTCTGTGTTGCAACCTCCTGATGTTTTGTGTTGTAATCTCCTGAGTTCTGGATGTAGTATCCTGGGTGAAGGCTGTGATGTGATTCTGGGCCTCTTTGGCTTGGCTCCGAGTTTGAGGTCTGATGTCACTTCACAGCCTTCCACCCAGGATACTACATCACAGAACTCAGGAGATTACAACACAAACATCAGGAGGTTGCAACACAGACAACGACCCACTTACAGCACCACACCCAGGATGTCACAACAATAGAACTCAGAAGGTCATCACACAGCCCATTACCCAGGTCAATTAACACAAAAAGGCTGAGAGACACACAGCCAGCACCTCAGCCACACAGGGTCTCAGGAAAAGCCATCCAATCTGCATACATCAACTCCATCAACCAATCAAAAGTAACAACACAGCCAACTGAGTTTTAAAAGGGAAAACAGCCACTATCACACACTCTCCCAGGAGAACGGGCTGAAGACACCAGCCTGAAGATGACTGAGATTTCGCTTCAAACGCTGCAAGGTATTCTCAATCTTACACGGACAAGACCAATACACCAAGACCTACATATATATATATATAATTATATATATATAGTTTCCAAAATAAGACGGGTCTTATTTTTTGAGTCCCAAAATAAGCAGTAGAGTGTCTTATTTTTTTCCATGTATGGAAGCCCATTTCTGCTTTTTCCATGTATGGGAGGCCCATTTGCACACCAGTGCTGCCACTGTGATGTGAGGTGGGTGGGTTGAGCTGCCTCATGTGCCCCACATGGGCTTACCAGAGCCTCCACAGCCAGGCCATCCATGCCCCAACACCTGCTTTGCCTCACAGTGGTGTCTCCAACTAACCCTGTCCAGCAGGACCCTGTGGCTACTAGCCCACTTCTTCTGCTTGCTTGTAGCTCCAATGAAGCAGGAGGCTGAGTGATGTCACAGTGCCGTGGACATGAGGCAAGGCGGGAGTGGGTGGTGCCCTGCACCAACTTACCTTAAACACAGGTCATCCACATCCTGACACCTGCCTCACAGCTGTGGCAACAGCATCAGTCTCCTGCTCCATTGTGGTCAGAGCAAGCAAAGAAATGGGCCAGCACCCACATGGACTGCTGCACATGGCTGCTGGTGCTGCTGCTGTGAGGCAGTTGTCAGGTGTGAATGGCTTGGCTGTGGGAGTCCTGAGGTAAACCAGTGGAGGGGCATGTGATAGCTCCACCCCCGCCACCTTGTGGCTATGGCACTGAGAGCAAAAGACAGAATGAGCAGGTGGGTGGCTGTGCAGGCTCTTAACTAGGGCTTATTTTGGGGATAGCTCTTATTTTGGACAAACGGGATATTCTTGTAAGAGGCACTGAGGCTTCTGGGTTAAAAGGATTAGCTGATGGCATCACTGTTGCTGGGAGGGGAAAGAATGCCTAGTTGGTGGTTTCTTTCATGTCCCCAGCAGGAACTGGAACGAAGGACAGGACCTCCCTGACTCACAGCAGCATTGGTCTCAAAAAGAGCTTGCTCTTGTCAAGCCAGCATCCTAAACATGTGAGTCACCATGCTCGTCAATAAGGCTTGTACTGGCAGCAAGAAACGAGGTTTGAGTTCACACTCCCAGTGGGAGCTGACCAGATGACTTTGGGCTAGTCGCTTCACTAGAATCCCACCTCACCAGTGTTGTTGCTGAGGAATAGAAGGACGGACTACTATGCCTGCTTCCTTAAGACCCTGATTGAAAGCAGGATATAAATGTAACGTGTTGATTCAGTTGATTTTTATTTATTAATTATTTATTTACCAAACAAATTTATATGGCTGCCCAAACCACACACACAGGTGACTCCAGGTGGCTTACAACATTAAAAATCCACAACATAAAAACCCAACCCACTCTCCCACAGCTGCAGCAGCAGCAGAAGCAGCAGCAGCAGCAGCAGCACAATCCCATCAATCACTCGATCAGCCCCAGGATCGCTGACAAAACCACATCTTCAAAAAGCAGCAGGGTGGAGTCCAACCATTAAAAAAAATGCCTTCCAGGTAAGAATATTGCACAGATTTAGAGAAACATTGTAGCTCAAGCGAAACTTTCTGAAAAATTTCAGGAAGAGTGAATATTTGGATCGCCCAAGTATTAAGCCAAGTTGCACGCAGTGTTGCTGCTCCATTTAAATTGGCAATGAGAGGGGAAATGCATATCCAAAATCTAAAGGGGGCACTGTTGAACTGCACAGAGAAGCAAATGCAAGAAGATTGTATTTAAATATGATTGCCAGGTTTGTTGTAAATACTCAGATGTAATGAAAAATACTTTGTAAGGTTTGCAAAGAACAGTGGGGAATATTCTCAGTTCATGTTTTTGGTTTGATCTGATCTTAGGGAGAGGCAGAGAGAAAAAGAGGCAATTTGTATTTGTATAAAACCAGCAGAGCCCCAATATTTTCCTTCAGTGAGGCAAAAAGCTCTAATATAAAGCAATCATATTTGGAAGAGTCAGGAGCCCCATTCAAGGATTTAGTATCTGGAATGTTTATTTAATATCTGGAATGATTCCCAGCCATCCAGGTTTATATTGTGTTAAGAAAATCTTAACATATTTATTTTCTCAAGAAACTTCTTCAGTCCTCACTGAAGAAGCTTGGATGAAAAGCAAAACATGTTCAAGGAAAAACAAAGAAAGTCAAGTTGCTTCTTGAAAAAGCACCTTCGGGATTCCTGGTAATCCCACTCCATCAACCACATCCTGTAGATCAGGGGACTTCAAACTTGACAGCTTTAAGACTTGTGGACTTCAGCTCCCAGAATTCCTCCTCCAGTCATGTTAGCTCAGGAATTCTGGGACTTGAAGTCCACAAGTCTTAAACTTGCCAAGTTTAAAGATCCTTGCTGTAGATGCTCACATGTTGACCTAACGTTTGGAGGTTGAAATGTGTGATTACCTGCAGGCAGTCAGTTGGGCTCAAGGGACATGGAATGCTCTTGTAGTGAGAGTTTGGTGTTCTGTAATACAGATAGTCCTTGACTTACGACCACAATTGAGCCCAACGCTTATGTTGCTAAGTAAGAAATTGGTGAAGTGAATTTTGCCCTTTTATGACTTTTCTTGCCACATTTGTTAACTGAATCACTGCAGTTGTTAAATCAGCAACACAGTTAAGTGTTGTTAAGTGAATCTGGTTTCCCCATTGACATTACTCTTCAGAAGGTTGCAAAAGGTGATAGCATGACCCTGGGACACTGCATCGTCATAAATATGAGTCAGTTGTCAAGAAATATAAATCACATGACCATGAGCATGCTGCAATGGTCCTAAGTGTGAAAAATGAGTCACTTTTTTCAGTGTCGTAACTTTGAACTGTCACTAAATGAACTGCTGTAAGTCGAGGACTACCTATATTGTGGAGCAACAGTGTAATGCAGAATGTTGACTTAAGATTTCAGAGACCCAGCTTCAAATATCCTGTGAGTCATGAATATATTTGCTGAATGACCCATGAGCCATGCCTTATCATAAAGATAAAATAGCAATGGATGATATTTATGCAGTCCTAAATTCCCTGAAAAGAATGCACAGGATTAGAATAAAATGAAAATATAAAATGGAATAAGCATAGAATAAGAGTCAAAGAGTATTTAAGGTTAACTCAACACCCCAAATAGTTGATAAAAGTACTAATAGCTGTTACTGATTTAAATTGCTATTTGCTTTTTAATTTCATTTTCTTGTTTGTTTGATTTATATCTCACCTTTGCTTCAGGACCTCAGCATGGTGTCCATAGCACTTTCTGTTTTTACCCACAATAATTTCCACAAGTGGTAAAATGAGTGTGATGACCCAGGGCATGGCACAAAGGCAACACAGTCAGATAATCAATAAGAGTCCCTTTCTTAGCTCCAACTTTGCCCCAATACCCAGGTTAACTCTCCCAGGAACAGCTTTAACTGCAGAGAATCAAGTCCAAAACATGGTCAACAAAAACTGTAACTATAAGACCAATCAAGCCAAAATGAGGTAATTAGTTTGGCAGGGCAGGAGCAAGAATTCCAAGCACGGCAAAACTCACACGGTTGGGAAGATGCCAGGAACACAGATAAGCAAAGTCAACACAAGATAAAGTCACGTTTTTCCCAGCAGCTGCCGCAGTCAGCATTCAGTTCTTTTAAACTCTCATTCCCAGGTGTGGATAATGAAGGGAATCAGAGGCCTTTCCTCCCCGTACGTTGCTCTCTTGTTTTCCGCTGCATGCCCTAGGATGAAGAGTGGGTGGGCCTGGGTGCTTTTTCAAGAGACAGCTTGACTTTGAACCTACTCTCGTTCTATCACTCCTCTGCCCAGCCGGACTTTGCCCTTCATTTTAAGAAAAGTCATATTAACGGAATGCAACACAATCCATTAGGGAGAAGTTCCTGAAGATGGTCTCCAGCATGAGTCTTGCCCCTGTGACTGACCCAGATTGGATCCTACAACATTATCCTGGGGCACGATGTTTGCTTCTTTTATTCATAACAGTCATGTTGCCATCTGCTGGCAACTTCCCACCCAATAATCTCAGGAAAGCAGTTAAGGCAGAATGGGACAACTTCAGCCATTCACCATGGTCAACTCGCCATTGCCAATTCACCGGTCACAATTAGAACAACTTGCCATGGCCAACTTGCCACAGGAAAATCCACTGGGGACATTTCAACAATTCAGTTTAATTATTTAAAATAATTGTAAAAATTATTTTAATTTTTGTCATTCACATTTTATTTTGTCCCTCTTTTGGCATCCTTTCTTTAATGATTTTATTTGACTATTTCTATGATATTAGTGTAACTCTTGTCCCGGCAAGTTGGCCATGGTGAGTTGTCCCATGGTGGCAAGTTGGTCTCAGCAAGATGGTGATGGCAAGTTGTCACAGTCTCCTCAAAAGGACCACCTATCTCAATTAGAAGCAAAGAAAGTCCACTCTATATCCCAATTCCTAACAGCCTTGGAAAACCTTTCCCAATGCTGGTATTGATTTGCTCAGAATTCTAGTCTTCATTTTTGGGCACATTCTGTATATCTGCAGAACGAAGTTGGATCATTTAAAAAGCCATCTGGATGGAGATTATTTGTTGCTGGGAGAAAAATAAAGCATTATCTTGAATACACTTTCAGAAAATACGTTTCTTGAGTCCCTAAAGCACTATTAAGACTACTTTGTATTTTGAGAGCTGTTTGTAGTTTTGTTGCAGCAGACTAAACATGGCTATCCCTCTGAAACAGCAATGTTTATAACAGCGGCAGATTTCACATTGTATGACGCAGCTTGCATGAGAGTGTTTACTAATTGAAATATATATATATATACATACACACACACACACACACACACACTGTCTGTGTGTGTGTGTTCAAGATCACTCTAATATTGAATAAGTAGAGAAGAGGAAGGCTATTTTGGTTCTTGGGGTAAGGAGAGGAAAGCTGAACACGGACGCACAGCAGAATTGAGCGTTGAAAAGGATTTTTCAATTTATCAGGATTAGCATGTAGCACTTGCAGTGACAGGTGTTTCCTTTATGCCTTGTCCAAAGTCTGGGAAGTAGTTTGTCATTAAGTACTGCATTCAGTGTGTATCTCAATTTCAATATAACTGGAGGGCCCAAGGCTTTGTTAGGTCCTTGTTTTTACATCTGACCTCGGCCAGCTGGAATCCATTGTCTTTAGCGTAATGTAACAGCTGACATAACATAACGGGTCAAGCTGAAAAGCCAAAGCAGCCTGGTGAACTGATGAAAATGAGGGGCAAAGGAATGGAGAGGTTGGGACGGGTATTACAGCACCCTGACTCAAAAGTGGAGAGCTGCTTTCTGTTTTCCTGGGGAATTAGCCAGGAAATAAAGAGATGAGCCTGATGATGCTCTGTTTGCAATTGATTACATATGATAGACTACCAGGGCAGGTTTGGGCTTGCCAGCTGTCACTTGCTGGTAGCTATTGAATTGCTTCAAGTGGCTCCTGGGGAGATGAGTCTGCAATTGCAGGTGTTGTGGGATTGCATAACTGCAGTGAATACTGATGGGCTGATTTCAGAGGATACGTGGAATAAATGCATCGATGTTTTATTTTCTAATAGGCAACAGGCAAAATCCACCCCTGCTTTTAATTCTTTAAAAAAATAATAAAGTGGCTTGATTTCTTAAGACACCTTTGAGAAGTATCCATGGAAAGGGCTGATGCATTTTAGTTCTAATCAGATTTTTTGGGGAAACAATGTTCCATTTTGCTTGTAAATCAGATTTAAGGTCCAGATATGGGTTTCCCAGGAGAGAGTTTATTGGGGGGGGGGTGACTCTCCTATTAAACTTTTTATGCAAAAGTCCTCATATGTTACTCCTGGTTACTCAGTTCTGCTCTGCTCAGATCTCAAGACCAGTCAGTCATTGTTTTTCCTATGTTAATCTAATACAGCAGTTCAGAACTTGAATAGGATTTGCACGTCACATGGTGTCTGCCTGGATTTACTGTATAAATGGGGCATAGTATCCTCCCTTCAGTGTGGCTACTGGGTCCCATGTCAATGGATAGATCATATTGTAACCAGCTGTAAGCTGAGGACATATCTGATTTTCAGGATCTGATTTTCTCAGATAAATGATGCTGCACTTCAATGGTTAGATTTCTGCCTTTTGGTCACCATTGACTGGTTTCATGGGGAGGAGGTCTTCCGGACCAGAGGGGATGGCTTTCATGTGCTGCCCATCCCACAGATGGGGCTTTATTTCGCGGCCCAGTTTCTGCCATGCTGTGGACTGATGACGGCCCACAGACCGAGAGTTTGGGACCCCTGGCCTAGTTATTGGTTTCTGAATATGTATCCTTTTATCATTCATATTTTACAGGTAGTGCTTGATTTACGACCATAATTGACTCCAAAATTTCTGTTAAATTAGACATTTGTCAAGTGAGTTTTGCTCCATTTTACGACCTTTCCCACAGTTATTAAATGAATCACTGCAGTTATTAAGTTAGTAACAAGGTTGTTAATTGAATCTGGCTTCCCCATTGACTTTGCTTGTCAGAAGGTCATAAAAGGTGATCCATGAACCTGGGACACTGCGATGGTCATAAATATGAATGAATTGCTAAACATCTGAATTTTGATTATGTGACCATGAGGATGCTATAGCGGTCATAATGTGAAAAATGGTCACACGTCACTTTTTTCAATGCTGTTGTAACTTTGAATGATCACTACATGAACATGTTTTAAGTTGAGGGCTATCTGTTTGTAATTTAGGTAAAATGTTTTATATATTGTAAGTCCAGGCATGTTACACCATATGCTAAATAAATAAATCTAATACACATTTTGAAAGTTCATAGGATCAGATATGAAGGTATTTCCAATCTCATGATTTCTAATTGAAGTTCTCATCTCTTTCTACCATAAATTCATGGAGAATCTGGACATTGTCATAGTCAACTTGCATAACTTGCATTTTGTTCATATTTTTCTCATCTTTTACCTTACTATGGAAAATTCAGTAAGGAGGGTAACATTAGTGTAACAGCATAATATTTTTGCAAGTATTAATAGGAAAATATCCCATTGTTGTCCAGGAAAAGGACTTTCCTTGGGGAACATATTTTTCCTCTCTTTTTCTATCCTTACCCCTGCTTGTTGGGTTATTGAATAATTTTGTATCTAGCACAGTAAACACTGTAATCTGTTTTGCTTTCTCTCCTCTACTTTTTTGTTGCAAAACATTTAAAGGAAAGAACTTGTTTTGTTTAGCAATTTCCCTTGCCATCTTTCTCCACAAAGTTTTCAGCAAATAAATTACTTCCTGAGCATTCCTTCTGTCTTGAAAAGAACAAGTTTCCTGATCTTCCACTACAACTGGTCACTTACTAGAAGATACTTCTATTATGTTGTTTTTCCTTTCCTGTTTTAAATTAGGTCAGTTTTCATTTATAGTAACTAAATTATTGGCCATGATTTTGGCAGAGGGAAGGAGATTGAATTAATCTAGGAAATGCATTTTGTTGAATTTAGAATCTAGAATCAGAATCTAGAATCTGTTGAATCTAGGATATACATTTTGTTCAAGCATGAATTTCAACTAATTTAGAAAAATAAAGCTGGCAAACTTTGAGTCCATTTTTTGAAATTGATTGGGGAGGCCTGTCATAACTCTGAAAGGTTGCTAAGAGACCAATCATTAAATGAGTGCAACTTGTATTTTCAGGATTTTAAATGAGCCATGTATTGAACATGCTAGCAGTAGTTTCAAGGCAATAGAGTATAAAGGCAATAGCACATACAGAAGATAGCAGAATATTGGCTGACCAAAATAATTCATGTACTAATTTTACTTGAAAGCTTCAGTATGTTAGAAAGAGAATATGTTGTGACCATAAGGGGTATCAAAGGAAGGAATCCAAATCATTTAGGTTTTTCCATTATGTGGATGAAACTAGAAATATAAGTATTTAAAAAAAACAATAATACTGAATTGAAAACATTTTTAAAAATATTTTAGGGAAATTTCTCTTCTATAAATAAATATGATTCAAATAAACATACTTCTCTCAATATTCGTACTTTATGCAAATATAAAAAAGAGCTATTTTATGAGATTAGCATATTGAATTTAGAGTACAGTAATGAAAAGTTTTAATATGTGGATGTAATACTGTTATGGGAAACAATATCAGATGATAGGAAATGAAACAGGATGCAAATGCACTTGCTTTTAGCTTTTCACATTTTAGAACAGTCACCTGAGGAGCAACTTTGCAACTGCCCAATTTGTCTGAAGTGGAAAATTGTGTGACCCATATTTCCAGATGGGGCATAATGAGACAGAGAGATTAAATGCAATTGAATGCAATTCTGTTTATAGTTTACAATGGAAAACATTAAATTTCGAGTATCTGAGAGCTTTCCACCTGGAAGCACCCTCTTTCATGTATTTCATTTTCAAGTCAGGAACTGAAGATTTTATGCATCTGTTGTATTGTGCTGTGTATTTATATTAGCAAATAGCTTTCTGACTTTTTGGCCTCTTACATAGCTATTACAGTCTTTCAGCAATATTGGCTGCTTTATAAATAATGTATGCATTGGATCAGATCAGACTAATTGTCACAGCAAGTTGATTTCCATGAAGATTAAATTTCTTATTCTCAATTATGTCTGCTTTTAAGTGAATAAGGAATAGCAATTATAGGATTTAAACATGTTTTAACATTTAATTATACTGATTAGCCTCCTATATATCAACCAATAATGAAACAACAAAGTAGCAAGTATGGAAAGTTTGAGAAAAGAAATGGTTTCACTAAATTTGCTAAAAGTATATTCAAGCACAGATGTAGTTGTGAGGGGAAGTGCCATAATATGAGGCCACCACTGGAAATAATTTCAGGAGATGCTAGAGATAGTTTTACACAATTTATTAATTTGTCAGGTGGTCGCCTCTTCCTATTTGATGACTGTGCTGGAAAAATTAATGTCTGCACTATCTAATCAATTTATGTGATACATGGACATTTATAATACACCTGAAATAAATCAGAAAATTATGTAACTGGAATATGGTAGACCTTCCTTCCTTCCTTCCTTCCTTCCTTCCTTCCTTCCTTCCTTCCTTCCTTCCTTCCTTCCTTCCTTTTACAAATAATTTTTGATATTCCAAGGGCTACACATACCTCCTGTGGTCATATCATTGCATTATAGATGCTTGTCAACCAGCTTACACTGCCATTTGCAGTGTCGTGTAGTCATGTGATTGTGATTTTTGATGTGTTTTGCTGTTTCAGCCCATTGGGTGGCTTACATAGACTTGAGATATTTATCCTGCTTTGAAGAGGTGGGGTTCAAAACTGAGAAGAGGAATCACAGATTTTGCATTAAGTTTCATGCATAGAGGTAGTTAAGAAATATATGCTGGCAAATTATGAGCTAATGGTCCAACTGGATAGATTATATTCTGATAACAGTATTAAAACACCATATAAGCCTCTTTGGAATACACAATATTTCTAGTACAACTAGAAATTGTTGGCAGAAGTATATAGAATAGGCTGCTTCTAGAGAATCCAGCTAAGTGAGAAACAGTATGTTGGAAACTACAATTAAAAATGAAGGATTTTTAAAATTGCATTTATATGTAGCCAAAATCTGTTAACTGTAACAATATTACAAGGAAAATTTAGTGACTGTTGGAAGTTATGACACTGAAAAAAGTGACTTATGACTGTTTTCACACTCATGAATACCGCAGCATGCCCATAGTCATGTGATCAAAATTCAGATGCTTGGCAACTGACTGATGTTTATGATGCTTGCACTGTCCCGGGTCATGTGATCCCCTTCTGTGACCTTCTGATAAGCAAAGTCAATGAGGGAGCCAGATTCGCTTAACAACCATGTTACTGACTTAACCACTACAGTGATTCACTTAACAACTGTGACAACTAAGGGTGTAAAATTGGGCAAAACTCACTTAACAAATGTCTCACTTAGCAACAAAAATTTGGGGTTCAATTGTGATTGTAGGTCTAGGACTACTTGTAGCTGCCTTTTAGGTTTCTCACAATGGTTAATGGAAGTATATGGAGAGAAGCAAAGTAATTTGTTCAGCTTTGCTTTCCCCATGAAATGACAGTCAATTCCATTTTTAGGATTCCCCCAGCTAAAAGAAAAGGTCTTGCTATTGTTTTCAAATTCAGAGAATGAATTCTGAACAAGATCTCTTCTCACCCTTGTATAAGCCTGATGTTCAAATTGCTGGTCCTTTAACAGTTCTGGAAAGAGTACAGATTATAATTTACCTACACTAGTCTTCAGGTGGCCTTGAGATAGTTGCTGAACCAGGTTTTTTTTTTTGCCCTAATAGGGAGTCCTTCAGCTAGTAGGACTTCCTTGGAGCTCTCCAAGGTCCTACTTCCTGCTGGTATGTCTTCTTGTCCTATCTCCTAATGCCATGTGCTATCTCTGCTTGATTTTAACAACCTTGTTTAACCAGATTGGACTGAGCTACTTGATGACCTAGATTTAGCACTTTCGAATTCTCTTTTGATCCATTGAATGGGACAATCTTGCTGCCTCCTTTTCCTTATCCTCTTTTTCCTCTTCTCTTTCTTTCAATAGATCAGCTTGCTGTGTGATGCCGTCATTATTTATATATATATATATAGTATTTGACTTGCATGCTACCATTCATTTCAGGACTTGGAAAAGTTAAATCCAAGTAAACATAGTGACAGTTTTCTTGAAAACTGTTTAGACCAGTCTTTGGTCTATGTTTTATCTCAGTTTGCTCTTCTTAGGGATATGCATTTTGAGATTGTGAAATCTCATGTGGTCATAATTCCTCTTCCATCTGATAATGGAATTTGTTATAAAAAGGAACAGAAGAAGGCATTTGTAAATAGCATGCATTTTTAGAGAAAGCTAGGAAAAGTTCCTCCTTAAGTCCCTGAAGAAGCATTACCAAGCAATGTAAGCTGGACTCACTTAAACAGATTGATGATCTAATGTCCTAAGAAGGATGGCTCTTGTAGAAGATTTTGAAGGACAAGATAGGTGCCTTAAGTTTTACAAAAAAGCCAAAAGGGGAAAAAAAGAAATGCAGGCTTAATGCAAAAAAGCTGCTGATTCAGGCAACAGATTACATTAAGCACTTATTCATATTTATATCTCCATGAATCTATGTCACACCCTAAAAAAAGAAAGAAACATGGACATATAGAAGCTGGGGAGCATGTTAATGTAATAGGACTCCTAAATTTGAGAGGGAAATTAATTTGCAAAAAAAAGTATTTTGCTTTACCTTAAGAATGCATTTGCGGAATATATCAGAAGAAAGTATAATAACAGATTTATAGTCAGCACCAAAATAATTCATAATGGACAGGTTGGAGTCTGCAGTGTTTCCTTTTCTTCTACTCTTCATTTGATAAGTAAACAACATTTAAAAATCAACCCAGTTAAATCAACATAATTTTACTAGTATGCTTTGAAGTCTTGTGTCTGTATTTATTCTAGTAAACCCTTACAGGGTTCAAAACACTGTTGGCTACTTTTAAAAAAAAGATGTATTTGTGTTTGTTTATTTTAGCCAGTTGAATCATTAAGTCTCTTCAAGTTTTTGATAGTGAGCTTCACATAATATCATCTGTCACTTCACGTCAAGTATTTAACAGTGATGCCACCATGTACAAATTGCAGCATCTGGATCCCAGACTTGTGTTTTTATGTGGTAGGTAAAGGGTTTTTTTCCCTCCCTTCAGGGCAATCTTTTTGTTTCTTCCCAGAAATTTCTCATCTGTGTGATGACTCTGTCTGTGCTCTGGAGGTTGGGCATCTATGCAGCTGGTGTTGTCAGAAAGCTCTTTCTCCCCAGGGAAAATGCATCTTAACTGTATCTCAGTCAACTGCAATAAAATCTGTGATTAGGCTGTGCTGCCTCTAATATTAAAAAATGGGGAGGAAGCAAGCTGCAAATCAAAAGGCTTATGGGATAATAGGTGATAAACTGTTCAGTATATGTCTCTGCATTTGTGTTTCTTTTTTCTTCTTCTCCAAATTATTTCTTTTAAGAGGAGGAAAGTGCACAGTTTCTGTTCGACAGCTGTCTGCTTCTGTTTCAAGTTTTCTAAATCATTTGTTCTGTGTGAGGCGTTCTTTTTCAAGAAGCACAGTAGGAACTGCTGCTTAGCAGTTGAGAAATAATTCTCTCTTTACTACTTTTAACATTATCAAAAGGCGAGAATCTGTTCATTTTAAACTTACGCTTTCATCTTAATCTCTAAATTCAGGGCCCCCAGGAATTATTAAAAAAAAAACAGAAAGAGGCAAATGTGTAATTTGTAATTGCAATTAGCCACCAAAGGTGTACTTTGCAAATAACTGTTATATTAAAAAGTGTGATGAACTGGATTTTATCATTTCATTTTATACTTCGTTTCCAGCAGAACAAATAAATGAAATCAGTTGTGCAGTAATTCACCCCTAAGCTTGGCTGCAGTTATTACCATAAACCAAAATGGGGTTGGGGGCGGTGGACCTGTGGCCTTCTGGAAATGGTTTTGGACTTTCTTCAGTCTCAGCATGCATAACCAATGGGAATAAATAAGTCAGATCACTGATTTATCCAGCCTGATATTGTTGATGTTAATTAGCAGGATCTCTGCTTTATGAAAGAGTTTTTTCCATTCT
Source organism: Naja naja (assembly GCA_009733165.1). Classification (NCBI taxonomy): domain Eukaryota; kingdom Metazoa; phylum Chordata; class Lepidosauria; order Squamata; family Elapidae; genus Naja; species Naja naja. The sequence goes on from CM019148.1 coordinate 264,309,190, forward strand.
ACCTTGGAATGGTGAGTTTTCAACCTTGTGGGGTTATTTTGCATGCAATACATTCTGCTTTATGGATGTAGCATGCTGTATTAGCAATTGCAAATGTAGAGTGAAAAAAAAAACCTCACAGAATTATAGGATTGAAAACACCTTTGAGGTTTTTTTAATCTAATCCTCTGCCCAAGGCAGGAATCCTCAAGCTGGACAATTGGTTGTTCCAGGTTTGCTGAAAAACCTTCATGGATATAGAACATGGGTGTCAAACTTGATTTCATTGCGGGCCGCATCAGGGTTGTGTTTGACCTTGGGGAGGGGGAGGGTAGGCACAGCCAGCTTGACCTCACTCGTGTCAGGGTGCCTGTGGTGGCCCAAGTTCTCTGCTAGCGAAAGTGGGCTCCCAAGCTCCACTTTTGGCTGCAACAGCTTCCTGCAACCATCTGCCAGTGAAAACGGAGCTTGGGAGGGTCCTCTTGGGCTCAGTTTTTGCTGGCAGATGCACCACGGGCCAGTCCTTTGCTGTTTCCAGATCTAAGCACCCTGCAGGCTGGATCTGGCCCCTTGGTCTTGAGTTTGACACTCCTGATATAGAATCCAAAAGGCAGGTTATTCCACTGCTTAATAGTTGTTGCAGTTTGGAAATTCTTCTTTATTTTGAGTTTGAATCAAGGCCTTCAAATATTTCTCTTCTATAGATTAAACATACTGTTCCTTTTACCATTCTTCACTGAATTTAGTCCTCAAGCCCCTCACACAATCTTTGTCATTTTCTCTGCTTCCCCCCCCACTTCTTCAGCATCTGGGATTCCTTCATCATCCATTGAAAGAGTTAAAACCAGCAAACTTAACTGAATTTACTTTTGAGCTGAGGACTTCTCAGAATATAAGTTCTTGCCATTATCCTTCAAAATTTGTGTTCAGTACCTCTTTTTCTTTTAGAATATGCAGGTATTAACTGGAGAGTGAAATTTGACTTTCTCAATTTGACATTGAGAAATTTGACTTCTACCCAGTGTACATGCTAGGATAACTTTGTAAATGCCAATATCTTCTGAAATAATGCAAGCCTTCCTATAATGCTAGAGGATAGCCTAGTTGGCCAGATGCTGGAACCTAAAGCATCTTCTTCAAAGATCTTAGATGGTGACATTTTTAAAGGGTCCTACTTAGCGCCCCCCAAAATGTTGCATTCAGTAGCATTAAAAGCTACCATAGTAAAGTTTTGTTAAAGAAAATCAATCAGCCAGAAATAATATTGTGTTCCTACCTAGATGGAGGCGAAAATCATGTGTGTGAGGTGAAAGAGTGTTGGGTGTGAGATAAAATGAATGGCCTAGCTTAATTTCTGGCTATCCTTGAGGCTACAGTCTTGATTAGGGGGAAAAAGTAGGGGTAGCCTTTGTAATACAGGTAGTCCTTGACTTACAACCAGAATTAAGCCCAAACTTTCTGTTGCTGAGTGAGACATTTGTTAAGTGAGTTTTGGCCAGGTTTACAACCTTTCTTGCCAGAGTTGTTAAGTGAATCACTGCAGTGGTCAAGTTAGTAACATTGTTGTTAAGTGAATCTGGCTTCCCCATTGACTTTGCTTGTCAGAAGGTCGCAAAAGGTGATCACATAACCCCAGGACATTGTCGTTAATGTGAGTCAGTTGCCAAGCATCCGAATTTGGATCATGCAGATTTGGATCAGTGACTTATGACCATTTTTCACACTTATGACCATTGTGGTGATGGTCATAAGTGTGAAAAACAGTCATAAGTTTCAAATGGTCATAAATGAAGAACAGTCATAAGTGTGAAATGGTCATAAGTGTGAAAAACGGTCATAGGTCATTTTATTCAGTGCTGTTGTAACTTTGAACAGTCACTAAACGAACTTGTATAAGATGAGGACTACCTGTACTATGCAGTGAAATGGGAGAAGAGATGAGAATAGGAATTGATTATTTTTTCCTTTTTTCCCAGGTAGGAGGGATGGCTGGAGAAAACATTTTCTTGCAAATAAGAGAGAAGTGATTTGGATGTGACAGAAGATGTATGTGAGAGAGCCATGTTTTGTTAAAGGCATATAATCCAATTGCTAAAGTTAGGCCAATAGCTTGAGACCAAGGGTGTCAAATTCGCGGCATCACGTTGTCACGTATCACAACTTTTTCCCTTTTTGCTAAACCAAGGGTGGGCATGACCAGTGCGTGACGCATCCAGCCCGCGGACCACGAGTGTGACATCTTTGGCTTAGATCCCCCAAAGAACACACTGAAGCAGCTTTGGCAACCTCATATTTAATTGATATAAACTGATCAAGTTTATACCAATTATAACAAACTGGTAAACTCATATAAACTGATCAAGGAAAGATTCAACCTAGAAATAAGGTGAAATTTTCTGACTGTGAGAACAAGCAACAAACAGTTTGCCTTTGGAAGTTGTGGGAGCTTCATCACTGGAGGCTTTCAAGAAGCGATTGGACTGATATTTGTCAGAAATGGTATAGGGTCTCCTGCTTGGGTGAGGGGTTGGACTAGATGACCTACAAGGTCCCTTCCAACTCTGTTAATCTGTATCTGTAATCTGTGTCTTATTCTCAGACTCATCCTCAAAATTGCCATCTGCTTTCCTGAATTGGTTACTGTCAGGGGTGGGATTCAATTTTTTTAACAACCGGTTCTGTGGGCGTGGCTTGGTGGTGTGGCTTGGTGGTCATGTGACTGGGTGGACATGGCTTGGTGGTTATGTTATTGGCTGGGTGTGGTGGCCAACTCAATATCACTCACATCGAGGCACGCATCTCCTCGCCTGCCCTCTCATGACTGTGGGGATGCTGCAACAGTCGTAAGTGTGAAAAATGGCCATAAGTCACTTTTTTCAGTGCCATTGTAACTTTAAATTGTCACTCCACACAAGCAAAGTACCAGCAAAGAAGAGGGGAAAAACTCGTTCCTGAGACAGGAAGTCTAGTCCTGCCAAGAATGTAATAAGGGTTAACGGAGAGGCAGTTTCTGTAAGCAACACCAGAATGTTTCCTTCCTGCCTTCCTTACAGGATTAGGCCAGTAATTTCTTCTAACAACCAGTTCTCCGAACTGCTGAGAATGTTAACAACTGGTTCTAGTGAATAGGTGCGAACTGGTAGAATCCCACCCCTGGTTACTATGCTGGCCCTTATATCAGCTATATGCCATAAGAAGGTCATACTGACTTGAAATTTTGGGTTCAATAACTAAGGAACAGATTCTTTCTTTAAGTTGGCTGTACTTATGTCTTGAGTAAAGGATGGCAAAGTGAGTTTGGTTATTAATTTTATATATAAATACTTCTTAAAATCAAATATAAAAACAAAATAAAGTCCACCACTGGATATTTTCCAACTATATCTTCTCTTCATCTCCCTTTCATAAACTAATCCTTGTATCTTTAATGTTGATCTACTGGTAGGTTTCCTGTCAAGTTGATGTGTAGGTTGGGTTCTCTTTTTATCCAAGAAGAGGCAATAGATTCATTGCATATTTGGTGGGGTTGTCGCTGTATATATATCCTCCTTTGAGGAAGGTGATTGATGCCTACATTAAAGCAGGATCAAAGAAAAGGGGAGAAAGGAGAGCTGCAGTTAACAAGAATGTTGAAACATGAAAACATATTGAATATACCTGGTGGTCTAGCTCTTGTTTATAAAAATAAATCTCATGAAAGATGCACTTATTTCTATTAGACTGCAATGTATATGTCTAGACTGATGAGCATTTTTTTTCTTTTTTCAGTATAACCACTTGAAAACAGTAGTTGCTTCAAGGTAACAGAGTTTAAAAGTCCTCTGTGAAAAAATAAATATCCTGTTTTAAGTTGATGAAGGCATGTATTTATAAGACTCTTTGATTTACGAGACTGCATTCAAAAAGGGACAGTGTATTATTACCATCTTGTTCTCAGATCAGGCCCGTAATCCAGTCATCCTGCTTATTGTTCAGGTGGGTGACTTATATTGCTTTTACAGGGAAGAAGCTAGCGACCTACCAAAAAAATATTCTATATTACAAATGAATGGAGAGTTGCAAGGAATTAAAAAAAAACCAGAACAACTCTTTTGTATTTGACTCCCTGAGTTGTTTTATGAATATCTGGGCTTTGTGTGTGCGTGTTTTACTTTTTCTTTCTTGAGGTATAACAATAAAACTAAAACTCAAAGCAACCATCATCTCAAAAGAGGTTATGAGATTACAGTCTTTCAAAATTCATTTCTTCAACTAACCTTAAAACTAAACTTGTCAGTTTGAATTATACTCAGAAATAAAAGCTATGAAATTGCTTATTATGGAGGTTATGAGAGCGTGATATAAATGTGGCAAGCCTATTTATGCATAAATAAGATACATTATACATTTATAATAAGATACATTGAACACTAACCGCCCTGTGCGATCTCACAGACAGGGGCTCCTTGGGTCCGCCGGGCAGTGCCGGCTGGCGGTCCCCCGACGATGGGCCTACTCTGTCGTGGCCCCTGACCTCTGGAATCAACTTCCCCTGGAGCTCCGCCTGGCCCCTGACCTCCGCACTTTCCGCACCTGAAGACCTGGTTGTTTAATCAACCCGGCTGTGACCCTGGGGTGGGGTGGTTTTTAGAGTTTTAATGCTGCGATTTTAGTATTAATTCGGCTTGATTTGTTTAATCTGGTTTTATTTAATTTATTGTGTAGTTTTTTACTTTGTAAGCCTGAGTCCTTCGGGAGAGGGGCATATAAGTCAATTAATAAATAAATAAATAAATAAATTTTGGAATTAGCTATTGCCATAGATGTTTTCTGCTCAATATGTCTATCTATCTATCTATCTATCATCTAACACACACATATGTGTGTGTGTGTATTTCTCCAAGAGTACAAGATGGTGCACATTGTGTTCCCACTTCCATTTTTTTCATCACTACAACAAACCTGTGAGGTAGTTTTAGGCTGAGAGAGAATGACTGACCCAAAATGAGCCATTGAGGGTAAACTTGAATTTGGGTCTCCTCAATGCTAGTCCAGTGCCTTTCACACAATGTCACTATTTGTTAATGAACTGAAATGGGTATGTATACATGCCTTCATGCCTTTTTGAGATCTAAAAATGTCACTCCCTGTTTCACATTATTCTGCTAACCTTTCTCTGCAAAAATTACTATTGCAGTTTACACAAACGTTCCTATATTGCTTTATTGTAGCAGGTCAATTTTGGATTATTCTAACTTCTTCCTAGCCTTCAGAAACAGTCCAAATTTGGGCTTTGGTTTCCTAAAGATTATTTAAGCATATATCATGTTGCCCATGTTATCTTTTTCTATGATGATTCTAATTTTTGACATTGCTTCCTTTCTGAAATAACTGCATCCTCCCCAAAATGTCTAATTTTTCATAAAGTGTGTGTGACCTTCCACTAGAATGCTATGAGTGTCTAAATCAAAAATGTTATCAGTATTTTGCTTCTTTGTGTTGGCTGGATTAAGGCATCATTAATACTCTTCCATTCAATCCTGAGCTCTAATTTGCAGCGGTCTGAGGAGGGAGTCACAGAGAGCTGATGTCATCTGGGCTGAGTTTGATCCTGTTTCTGAGGATGAAGTGGACAGGATTATGCGACGCCTGAGTTCCACCACCTGTTTATTGGACCCATGTCCTTCCTGGATGGTATATGCCTCCAGGGAGACCACGCTGCTGGCTCGGGCAGTTGTTCGCTGAGGGAGGGGTTCTTTCCTGCCGCCTTGAAAGAGGCAGTGGTGAGACCCCTCCTGAAGAAGCCTGCTCTGGACCCAGGCGTTTTAAACAACTTCCGTCCAGTCTCCAACCTTCACTTTTTGGCGAAGGTTGTTGAGAGCATGGTGGCTCACCAGTTTCCGCTTTTCCTGGAGGAAGCGGACTATCTAGATCCGTATCAGTCGGGCTTCCGGCCTGGGTTTAGCATGGAGATGGCATTGGTCGCGCTGATGGATGATCTCTGGAGAGCTCGGGACAGGGGACTTTCCTCTGTCCTAGTCCTGTTAGATCTCTCAGCAGCTTTTGATACCATCGACCATGGTATCCTATTGCGGCTGGGGTTGGGAGTGGGTGGCACTGTTCTGCAGTGGTTCTCCTCCTACCTCTCGGGGCACTTGCAATTGGTGTTGGCAGGGGGGCAGAGGTCGGCCCCGAGGGCACTCACATGTGGGGTCCCTCAGGGGTCGGTCCTCTCTCCCCTCCTGTTCAACATCTATATGAAGCTGCTGGGCGAGATCATCCGTGGTTTTGGGGTGAGGTATCATCAGTACGCTGATGATACCCAGTTGTATATCTCCACCCCAAACCAAATCAGTGATGCCCTCTCCGTGATGACCCAGTGTCTGGATGCGGTACGGATCTGGATGGGCAGGAATGGACTGCAGCTCAATCCGGCTAAGACTGAGTGGTTATGCGTAGAGGCATCTCGGCCCAGTCAGTTGATTTCACCTTTGGTCATAGGGGGAGAGGTGTTGCCCCCTGTGAACAGGGCCCGGAACCTGGGAGTCCTCCTGGATTCATGGCTTGGTTTGGAGGAGCAGGTGGGGGCCGTGACCAGGGGGGCTTTTGCCCAGGTCCGACTGGTTCGCCAGTTGTGCCCATATCTGGACCGAGATGCCCTCCGCACGATCACTCATGCACTTGTGACTTCCCGACTAGACTACTGCAACTCTCTCTATTTAGGACTGCCCTTGTATACCATCCGGAGGCTTCAGCTGGTGCAGAATGCGGCTGCGCAGGCTGTGATGGGAGTTTCCCGATACCCCCATGTTACACCCCTCCTGCGCGAGCTGCATTGGTTGCCGGTTGCCCTCCGGGTGAGATTCAAGGTGTTGGTGTTAACATTCAAAGTCCTTTATGATTTGGGTCCAGGGTACTTGCGGGAGCATCTCTGCCAATATCAAATACCGCCCGCCCTGTGCGTGCACACAGACGGGGACTCCTCGGGGTGCCGTTGGCTAGACAATGTCGGCTGGTGGCGCCCCGGGGAAGGGCCTACTCTGTTGCGGCCCCCGCCTTGTGGAACCAGCTCCCTCTGGAGCTCCGTTTGGCTCCTGGTCTTCGCTCCTTCCACCATGATCTGAAGACCTGGTTGTTTGAACAGGCTGGGCTGGACTGACCTCCGGTTTTTTTTTTTTTAATTTTAAATTATTTTAACTGGGTTTTAAAGGTTGGGCTTGTTGATTTAATTTTCTTTTAAATATTTATTGTTTGTATTACTCTGTTTTTAGTTGTGAGCCACCCCAAGTCCTCGCGGAGAGCGGGGCGGCATACAAGTCCAATTAATAAATAATAATAAATAAATAATAAATAATCCATCATTATATAGCCATTCACATAAAAATGCTATTATCTATTAAAAGCCACGATGGTGCAGTGATTAGAATGCAGTACTGCAGGCTAATTCTACTGACTGCCGGCTGCCTGCAATTTGGCAGTTCAAATATCACCATGCTCAAGATTGACTCAGCCTTCCATCCTTCTGAAGTTGGTAAAATGAGGACGCAGATTGTTGGGGGCAATATGTAAACTGCTTAGAGAGGGCTGTGAAGTGGTATATAAATCTAAGTGCTATTGCTACCATTGATAAAAAGAAAGGGAGCTGAATGTTACAATCATGTTAATGATATTAAAAGGTACGGAAGATGGGGTGGGACCTTAGGTAACTGTATGAACAGAACCCCAAGGAACTGCATAAGCATAATAGATAGAAGAAGAACCACCACCCATTTAGACAAGGGGGAAAGCATAGATGGTGGAGATAAATACTCCAAAAAGAACTGGAAGAATCAACAGGATTACACTCTTTATCTGCTAGTATATTAGCTAAACCAGCATGGTGACTCAGATTACTGCAGAAGCAATAACTGTTTGTTTTTGAATCATAAGATAATGAATATCTGTGTTCAAAGGTACAATATAATGTTTACTGGCATTCTGTGCAGCAGCACGGCACCAAGACAGAGCAACAAGTTTGGCCAAACTTTATTAACTGGAAGACATAATCCAGGCTCTCAACCTTTACAACCTATTATCTAAATTCCCTGTGGAGTTAACACTGTAACCCCACTCCTCCTCCTCCATCATCTCTGGCTTGTTCTTAAAGCTTCAAAGGCATTCTGAAGCCTTTGTTGAATTGATTATTAACTCTTCAAAGATATAATTAAACATTTGAACTTGAGTCCCTTTAAATAGAAGAATGCAAGAATGAAAATTGTAGCTACAATTGTTTTTCTTCCCTGTGACTCATCAGATACCGAAGGATGAATTAATGGACTGAAGCAAAGGTATAAGAGCTTTGAAAGAACCCAGAGGCAGTAATCTGAAGGTCTTCCCTCCCCTTCTCAACAGCCTGGAGTGAAAATAATTGAAAGCCTGAATTAAACAATACACTGAGATAGAACTTTAAAGCAATCTAGATGGGCGTTTTAAATTCCACTGATTTCAATGGGAAGGAATTATAATATCCATCCCATTGCAATTCTACGGCACCCTATTATGGTAACTTTGTTATGGTTTTATTTTAATTTAATATTTTATCTCCTATATTGTGTTGCCCACTAACACACACATAGACACAGAGAGAGAGAGAGACAGAGAGACAGAGAGAGAGACACACACTTGCATGCCATACACAAAATAAATAAATAGGAGGGTGCAAAGCATTTACTTTCCTGCTGAAATTAAATATGCTTAATTTTAGTAAAACATCATCTAGTGGAATTCACTATAAATACAGTACATGTTTATATATATGGCAATATTTTACCCAGAAGGAACTCATATTTCTTAGCCTATTCCTATAAGCCTATATGTAACAGTAATAATAAAGGCACATTGTTAAGAGTTTTCAACAAAAGTGATTAGTGAAAGTGGCAAAAATGCTGGAAATTGAAAACTACTACAGTTCAAGCTTCAGTTACAGTGGCTAGGACAAACTTAGCTGTGGATCTCACATTTTTTAACCTAACTCACCTCCGATGGAATATATGACTAGACAACAGCTGGTAGCTACTGTAAGACGGCTGCACAATGGATGGGAAAATTTGTCTCTATGGTAACCACAATGGCATTGGATGTGCTTACTGAAAAAGTCATCTGGTCAGTGCAGATAAACTTCAAGGGAAATTAGCTCATTTCATGTGATAGTACATACAGAAACATCTGTTTTATAGTGTGATAATGAACATGAGACATGAGACCATGTCAAGATTTCTGAAAGTCAAGAACTGACATACATTTTGACAGACTCTTTCTTCTAACTGAAATTTTAGGTAAATGCCTTCTCAATAGCATTTAATGATTTGACTGTTAAAAATTTGTTCTGAAAAAAGAGGTATGCTAATAAAAAGTTTTAAAATATTTTTTTGACATTTTTGCAAAGTCACTTCTTAAAGTTTTAAATAACCAAATTTATCTCTCAATGATGGAAAAAAACATTCAAAACAAAAAGAACATTTGATAAAGATTATCCAGTGAACGTAAATTGCAGTTTCCAGAAATCTCATACTGTATATGCAATAATTGGATTAAATGCCTTACATCCTTAGTTCCTTAAGGACAAATTCTTCCAATTACTGTATTTACACAGGTGGTTGTTTATAAAAGTTATATACTTTGCTTGCTTTGTATTAAGGTACAGTTCACCATTGTTCAGATACAGCTGCTTACATCATTGTTCAAATACAATACATTAATAAAGTAGGACACATACTTACTGGGGCAAAAGGTAATAATGCTGAATAATTGCAGTCTTTCAAACAAATGTCAAAAAGAAAAAGAAGTTTAGTTTTGCCACCTCAGAATTTGTGAATTTGGTGGCTATCTAATCTAAAAAAGAAGATAAGGAATGTTAGGCAGGTCATATTAAAGGCACTTAGGTCAGAAGCTAAAAGACTACATAATTGCTCCTTACGTATTTTTAACAGTTCTTTTCTATGATGGCTTTACTACAGGTAGTCCTTGACTTAAAACAGTTTCTTCAGTGACCGAAGTTACAATGGCACTGAAAAAAGTGACTTATGAACATTTTTCACATTTACAACCTTTGCACCATCCCCATGAACATGTAATCAAAATTCAGATACTTGACTGACTCATATTTATGACTGATGCAGTGTCCCAGAGTCATGTGATCACCTTTTGCGACCTTCTAACAAGCAAAGTCAAGGGAGTAGCCAGATTCACTTAACAACCATGTTACTGACTTAACAATGCACTGATTTACTTAACAAATGTGCCAAGAAAAGTTATAGAATGGGACAACTCACTTGACAAATTTCTCACTTAGTAACATAAATTATGGGTTCAGTTGTGGTTGTAAGTTGCATTGGTAAATGTGATCCTCATGGCTGAGTAGGATATTGTTTAATAAATTATTTGTGTAGGAGATGACCAGGTTGAGCCCAAGGGAGGGCTAAGTGTGTCATCATTGTCCAGTCATTTCATGCCCACACGTGATTTAAGTCCTGCCCACCTTGAATTCTGCTTATTCTTATCTACCACCAATTTGCTGTCACCATTAGTAGTTCAGACTCTTGTAGAGAGTGTTAGCTTGCAATAAACCTGTATTCATTTGAACTGCATTGCTTCCTGATTTCCTGTGCTTGACAGTTTGGTTTCTACGGACATGAAATAAGTGACTGCTACTTCATGTTATAGGTAGTCCTGATTTAGCAATTGCTTGGAGTTATGACCATGATGAAAAACTAACCCTTTACAACTAATCCTCACATTTATTACCTTCTCAGGTGTGTATAGCAAAATAAAGCTGAAGTAAGATATAAGCACAGTTTCACTTAGTGACCACTTCACTTAATGACCAAGTTGCTAGTCCCTATTTTGGTTGTTAAATGAAGACTACCTGTAAAATCAGCAAGGACTTAAACAGATTTATAGACATGTTGATACTGTAACTGGTTTGTTGATAACAGTTGGGCCACCACTGAAGAAAAAGAACTTGAGCTATTTTCTAGAGGAAAAGGAAGATTTTTTTTCTCATTATGGCATCATCAAAGTTTGGGACTTTGGGCAGTGAAGGGATTCCTTTTATGGCATGAAGGGATTTCTCGTGTAAGATTTGAAGACACTTAAGTAATTGTGACTGGTTAACACCCCTAAATTGTGAAGGATGTGGCCAGAGTGCATAATGGGAGTCTAGCGATTTGTGCTCTAAAGTCATAATAGATTTCCCTGAGATGACAAAGTTACTTCCAGCATTGCATCCATTTTTTGTGCTTTCTTTTGTAAAGAAAGAAGAACTTTCTGAACTACAGCATAGTTAATTAAATTTCTCTATCTATTGCCTCTTCATTTTTCTTTAGTCTTCCTTTCTGAAACGTGTTAATACTTGCTATATGGTTTTACAAAAAATAGTATGAGACTCTGGAATAATAAAGTCTGGCAAGTGGAACAATGTGCAATACCATCTGTTTTCCCCTCCCTTTTCCTTAGTTTCCTTCTAGCAGCCGTAAGCCTGAAAAGCTGCTAAATTAGAGAATTTGGTTGCTAAGGTAGAAATATACATGATTATGTAGGCATTAGCTTTCTACTCTTTCTTCAGTTCTTGAGTGTTTTGTCACATGTGCTGTTCTAGAAATTGATAAATTTAAAGTTTACATAGAATGTATGTTGAGTAGCTGTGTAAAAATTAGGCATAGTGTATTACTGGAAAGTAAAGTAAAAGTGGTTTTTGTTCAGCCAGCACTTCCATAGAAAACATCAGCATAGACATTATTGATTTAAATATTTATTTATTTATTATTTTTATTCATATTTATATGCCGCCCTTCTCCGAAGACTCAGGGCAGCTTACAATTTTTGGAGCACAACCCAATGCGCTCAGCAATAGCCTTCATTCCATTGTATATGCCTGCTTATTACTAAGCGGCATTTTTACAAAGTCAGCTTATTGCCCCCAACAATCTTGGGTCTTCAATTTACCTACCCCGAGAGGATGGAAGGCTGAGTCAACCTTGAGCCTGGTGGGATTCGAGCCTGCACTAATTGCAGGCAGCTGGAACTTAAGTGCTAGGTGTTTGACAGCCTGCACCACCAAGGCTCTTGAAATATTAAAATATTTCAGTGTAGCACATGAATAGCATGTTTATTTTCCTTCAAATACTTCAGAATCTTCTTGAAGGACAAAAAGAAGTCATTTTGTTGGGTAGTATTTCAGAATCATTATAGAATTTCACTTAAGATGATGGATCTGGAGTACAATCCAACCTACTTCACAGGTTTATTCTTGTGGGGGGGAAATAGAAGGAGAGCAATATATACACAGCCAGTGGTACATGGGTGGGAAAGAAATATAAGAGATGAATATATATCTATGAAAAAATATTAATCCCTCAGTATCATGCATGCAAATATTCTCATACTGAAAATACTACTTTTACTTGTAGCTTTGAACAGAATTTGGGGCATGCTAAACATTACTGCGTCACATTTTGCAGCTCCAAAAACAGTTTTTGCTCATAGCTGCTCGTAATAAATACACTAATTGTAATATTCTCCAAATCAGAAGCTTGCTTCAAACAGGAAGGCAGTGTGGCCAGCTGTAGGAATTCGACCTTTTGAGACAAGTGAAATAATACCATGATTATGAAATATGATGTAACATTATGACCTCTGCCAGGCAAAGGTTCAAAGAACTTCCTAGGGAAGTATGTATAATTGTAGTTGAGCCATTTATGTAGCATTGCAAGCATCAGCATAACCTTGAATTATAATTTTTATGCCCGGCTGTGTTTTAGCGGTTTCATTTGTTCCTAGAAATCTCAGAGAGAGGAGGTAAACAAAAGACACATACATATTGAAAGATAGAGAAGAAAATAACCAGGCCTGATGTTCTGAGCCATGGTTCTTACAAAGAGCCTATGTTAATAAGCTGACAAATGCTGAGAAAATTTCAAATGACATCCAACATTCTCCCTTATGATTATCTTTTTTTTTAAATGCCCATTATTCACTTCTTCAATAGGACTTTATGGCAACTAGAAAAGGTATTGCCTCAAATCTTGTCTCAAGCTCAGTTTAAAAAAATGTTTTAAATTTTTTTTTATTCCTAACATTCATTCTCCCCATTGCATTTCTTGCAATTGTATGTTTCATTGCATCTCCTGCAATTATATGTATAAATAATACATATATTATTTACTTGTCTTCTCCATAGATCTCATCTTACTTTTCTCCCATGGGCTATTATTAAAATCACATAGGTTAGAAGTACGTTAAATGTCAGAACTGGCAAGCAGTTTCTTCAGATGGAACTTCAAATATATGTGATTCAGAAAGGCAATTTTTGAATGAAAGAAAAATCCACCCTACAATCTTACGTAATTTGGCAATATCACATAATGATGGGGAAATCCCCATTGTTTGTATTGTATGCTAACATTTCCTCATTCTTATGTTTTCCAGATATGTTGGGACTATACTTTCCAAAATTGCTAACCTATGGCTATAATTTTTTGAAATGGTAGTCTGCCATTTCTGGAAGCCACAGCTTGGGGAAAGGAAATATTGACAGTGGGTTCTCTCTCTGCAGCCAGCATATAAATGAGGGCATGGTATTTTGATGATAAAGCAACTGGAATATATTTGAACAACAAGCTATAAGCAACTCCATTTTTGAAAGGGACTTTCAATCTAAGCATATTAAACAGTGCACACAATGGGAACATTTGTACACAGCCTTTAAAGGTTCAGTAATAAATCAAGTGAAGAAGGGTGTTATTTTTGCTGAGTAAATGAATCTTAACCAGCTAATTCATGCTCCAAATTGGCCTGTGTTTCATTCAGTTCAGTTCATTTGAATGAAAATATTTTCATCCAGCCTAGCTAATTGTTGAAGACAGTGGTAAATACTGAGCAAATGAGCTTGGCACACTTACAGTTTGAAAGTTAGTACTATTAACTATTAACACACATCTGTGATGTGAGCTGCCTATAGACTTCAGTCTTACTATTACTATAGATATATGAAGCACTGTGACACAGGCTTGGGAGAGAGTTCAAATAGGTTGACAAGGAATATTGTGTAAATGCAAATCTCAAACCCAAAAGGAGTACCTGAAATCACAATGTTTCATAGTTTTAAAGGAATGTTCAGATGAAGGTAAGTAGGAATTAAGTTTTTTTAAAGGTTTTATTTTTCCAAAAAGAACAAACATAACAAACAAACATACAACACATAAATCCATATCAATTTCAAGTGTGTCAGTCGGTCAAAAATCACAGTGCCTTCCCCTCATTACTCATACTCAGTATTACAAAAAGGAAAAACTATTATCATTATTAATCCTCTACCATATTATAATCTCTATATGGTTTCAACAGTTCTATCTATCTTTATATTCCATATATATCCCATATATTACCAAACTTTTTTATCTAACCATTGATAGAACATGTTCCATATCTTATAAAACTGCTTTTCTTCTTGGTCCCTAATTTCAAATGTTAATCTACTCATTTCGGCACAGTCCAAAATCTTCTTAATCACTTCCTCCTGCGTAGGTATCTTATCATTTCTCCAATTTTTAGCAAATACAATTCTAGCAGCTGTCAGTACATTAACAATCAAATATTTCAGTTCTTTGTTAAGTGTCTCTGGTACAATTCCCAATAGGAATATCTCGGGTTTCAGGTCTATATGTTGTTGTGTCATTTTTCCAACCACATGTGGATTTTAGTCCAGTATCTTTTAGCATCAGCGCAAGTCCACCACATGTGGTAGTAGGAGCCGGGTATCTGATGACATTTCCAACACTTATCCGATTTGTCCTTAAACATTCTTGCAATCCTTCTCGGGGATAGGTGCCACCTGTAAAACATCTTATACAAGTTTTCTTTATATGCAGTTGACATTGTCATTTTATAATTCTGATCCCATAGTGTTTGCCATCTCTCTAAATCTATGCCATAACCAAAATTTTCCCCCCAAGCAATCATTGTTTCCTTAACCTGCTCCTCTTCCATTCTAACTTTTAATAAATGACCATAGAGTTTTTTAATCACTTTTTCATTCATACCCATCAAAATTTTATCTAATTCAGTTTGCTTTTTATAAATACCTTCAGTCCTAACATCCTCATCATATCTAGATTGTATTTGCAAATATGAAAACCAATTCATTTTTATTCCTTGTTCTTGTAATGTTTGCATCGATTTGAGTTCACCCTTTTTATTTAGAAGCTCTCCATATCTAATTGTTTGTTCCTTCTTATATATTATTGGATATGAAAAGCTTCAATAGTAGATACCCATAATGGAATTTGTATATAATGTTGTTTTCTAGTTTTTCCCAATTTAAAAATAAAGCTTCTAACATAGTGTCTTCTAAAATATCCTTTTTTTGTTCCCTTATACCATAAGAAAGCATGCCATCCTAATAACAAATCATGACCTTCTAAGCTTAATAATCTATTATTTCTCAATGTTATCCATTCTTTCACCCACATCAAACTTGCAGCTTGATAATACAATTCCCAATTAGGTAGTGCAAATCCCCCTCTTGACCTTGCATCTTGTAATAACTTAAATTTAATTCTTGGTTTTTGCCCTGCCATATAAATTTTGATGTGATTTTATTTAACTCTTCAAAGTACTCTTTCCCAAGTCTAATTGGGATTGTCTGAAATAAATATAAGATTCTAGGTAGAACATTCATCTTAACTGTCGATATTCTGCCAATAAGAGATAATTGCATATTTTCCCATCTTTCAAGATCTGTCGCTATCTGCTGTTTGAGTTTTATATAATTATCTTCTTTCAATGTACTGCATCTTGATGTTATATATATTCCCAAATATTTAACTTTATTTGCAATCTGTATCTCTAGTAAATCTTCTAAGTCTTTCTTACGTTTTGCTAACATATTCTTTGTTAGAATCTCTGTTTTGTCTTTATTAATTTTTAAGCCTGCCACCATGAAGGTAAGTAGGAATTATGTTATTGCAATATTTGATTTTATTTTTTTTAAATAGTAGAATAAAAAAATAACAGAAGGAGAATTATTCTGATTTTGCTTTCTGATTTGGTTGCCAGTTCTAAAGGATGAAATAAATGTTGGGAGTTCTGAAGCATATTTAGTAGTTTTTCATGCAGCTTTAGTTCAACAACAGAAAAAGTTTGAAAAGCAAGTACTTGATTAACCAGTTTTGTTGCCAGATGTATTTTCCAATCTTTTTGTAGCCAAGAACTTTTTAGACATTTCCAGTAATACTGAGATCTTGTTATTATTTGTAGAAAGAGAGAAATTACTTCCAGAGGAAACTCCTGAACCCTTTAACAAAAGAAACATTCAGTTGACAATTGGTGGGAAGGAAAACTTTGAAAAGCTAGTCTCATTAATTGGCTATGAAATAAGTTGAGCCACGTCAGTGTGACAATTGTCTCCATGAAATTCAATCTCCACTTCTCATGATGGCATTTTTCTTTAAAAATCTCTCCCTCCCAAACTATATTTTAGGACATTAATTTGTAGAATACTGATAGGAAAAGGTGTAATCTACTTAGCAGGAAAGATCAACCCAGGGAGTTTCCTACAGGCACTGAGAAACCATCTAAAATGACACCTAGATTTAGAACATCCTGATACAACCAATTTTAGACCCAGTGGATGAAACGATGTCATTTACAATGAAAATGCCCATTGTATGTGTGCCATTAGGCAAACAAGGTAAACTACATCCTTCCATCAATTTGTGCAATAAAAATATTGCACAATAATGTCATTTGTGTTATTTCTTCAGTGACACCACCATGGATGATCATAGAATTAGGTTTATATAACCTGTTAGTTCCTAGCATCTGGTACAGTTAATAAGCTTGGATTCTCATAGAAAGTTAATTAGATTTAATTAACTTTGGGAAGGAAAGTGGTCCCCAACCTTTGTGGCTTCATTGCCTGTCTGGTGGAGAGAGGGGAACTGGGCAGCATGAGAGAGGCCAGTGTGCATGTTCATGCACACCGCCCTGCTGCTCACGTGAGTCAACCTGCATGCGGTTGAGCACCGGCCCGCAGCCTGGTTGTGAATAGGATATAGCCCGATAGTGGGCCATGGCCCAGGGGTTGGAGTACCCTGATCTAGATTATAGAAGCTTGGAAACTAGGTTTGTGTTCTTTAATACCCTATTTATTAGTACCTTTGTTCCAGGGATTGTAATATCCACTCTCTGATCATATCTGGAAGCAGTGGGGAGATTGTCACTCATTTCCTTGATATGAGAGTAATGTGCAGAAGGGCTCTCTAATATTTTGCAATTTACCATCTTCTTTCCTAGGCTCTGAGAAGTTCATTACAGTCAAGCTTTGTCACCCACTTTCTTGGAGGGAGGTCATGGACTGATAGTGACTGGGAACAATGACAATAAAGATAGGATAGGAAGATAGGAAGCAGGATAGGAATTGGCAATACAGACAACCAATTTAATGCCAGTATAGTTTTTGGTTGATTCAAAGATAGGCGGAAGGCACTGAAACATGGTAGTAGGGAAAGGTCTTTATTTGCTCTTTCTTTTTTTTTAATTCAAGTTTTTATTTTACAGTATATGAAAATTCCAATTTCAATTGAACAGTGTGTTGTCTGCGTAAAAATAGTACCCAGGAAATAATAAATCAAAATGTTTACAATAATATTCATTTCATTGATATTAATTATAGTAGTGTTAATAATAGCAATAACAATATTATTTACTTAACCAATTCAACATACCTTCCTTATATCTCTGAACCTTTCCATGTATTTCCCTGTATATAGCTCCCTTTTTTCACCTAGCCATTGATAAAATAAGTCCCAAGTCAGAAAATATTCAGTTTCTTTCTTTTCCTTGATTATAAGTGTTAGCCTGTGCATTGCTGCACATTCTAATATTTTTAACCATTTATTTATTTATTTGTTTGTTTGTTTGTTTGTTTGTTTATTTGTTTATTTGTTTGGTCTTATATGCCACCCTATCTCCCTAGGGACCCAGGGTGGCTCACATAAAAAACACACAATACAAAAGTTAAAAGGAATTAAAAGATTATTAAACCCAATTTGACCAAATAAAGTATTTAAAACCCCATCACATGATGCTTAAAACTAAGACCCCCTCCCTCAGTCCAGGCCGAATAACCAAGTCTTTAGGCTGCGGCGGAAGGAGCAGAGGTCAGGAGCCAATCGCAGCTCCAGGGAAAGCTGGTTCATGTGTTGGGATCTCTTCACTCTTCATTGTTGTGCAAATACAATTCTAGCTGCAGTCAATACTTGTAAAATCAAATATGCATTCCCATTATTAAATTTATCCAGTAAAATGCCCAACAAAAATATCTCTGGTTTCAAATCAATATGCTGTTTTATCATTTTTTTTCCAGCCATGTATTATTATTATTATTATTATTATTATTATTATTATTATTTATTTAGACTTGTATGCCGCCCTACTCGAAGGACTCAGGGCGCGAACATACAAAAGGATATACAATAAAATAATGAATAAAAACAAGTCCAAATTACAAAAGAGCTAAAACAATAAAATTACAAATAAGCAAACTCATTAAAACTACCCACCCCATGGTCAATCCAGGCTGGCCTGCTGAAACAGCCAGGTCTTCAGGTCTCGAAAGGAGCGGAGATCAGGGGCCAAACGCAGATCCGCAGGAAGCTGGTTCCACAGGGCGGGCGCTCCCACAGAAAAGGCCCTAGCTCACATGTATGGATTTTTGACCAATATTTTTTCATTTTTTGACGTGTCCACCACATATGATAATACAAACTGGGTGTCTCAAGGCATTTCCAACATTTTGCAGACTTGATGGTGGAAAATGCCATCTATAAAACATTTTATAAAGATTCTCTTTTTTATGCAGTAGACATTGTTAATTTATAGTTCCTATCCCATAGTTTCTGCCATTTATCTAACTCAAACAGATAACCAAAATTTTTAGCCCATACTATCATTCTCTCTTTTACTTGTTCATCTTCCATCTTAATACTTAATAAATAGCTATATATTTTCTTTATTAATACATTTTTTTATTTTTTATTCGTATTTATATCCCGCCCTTCTCCGGAGACTCAGGGCGGCTTACAGTTTTTGGGATACAACCCAATGCGCTCAGCAATAGCCTTCATTCCATTGTATATGCCTGCTTATTACTGAGCGGCATTTTTTACAAAGTCAGCTTATTGCCCCCAACAATCTTGGGTCCTCACTTTACCTACCCCGAGAGGATGGAAGGCTAAGTGCTAGGCTATTAACAGCCTGCACCACCAAGGCCCATTTTGAGATCCTTCTCATATCTAGATTGTATCTGCAGATATGAACAACTTGTTATCTCAACCCCTTGATCACTATTTGCTCTTTCTTTATATTCTTTATCATGTGCATACTGAATAGCAGGTGTGTTGCAAAACTTCTGCCATCGTGAAATATCCAATATAAATGTATTTGACACAAAAGTATATCCTGCCAAGAATTTTCTATTATTATATTTATTTTTAGCTGCCTGGAAGGATTGTGATTTTGATAATATTCTGTCAGGTATAATATTAATATGGAATTATTATGATTGGTTGCACAGTCAGCCAGGTGTGTAGCATGGATTTGGAGTTTTTATCTACCTAGTGACTCCTTTCCAAGCATCTGCGATAGGCAAATGTTGTTTGATAATGTTGAAGGTATTATCTCAGGATGTAAGTAAAGCTGCCTTTTGCAATTGACTGATGGTGATTTTGTCAATGCTGATGATGTTCAAATGATGCTCCTGATGTTTTGGAATTGTACCCAAGGTGCCTATTACTGTTGATACTTTATTTGCTTTCTTTTGGCATAGTCATTCTACTTCTGTTTGCAGGTCTTTTTGTTTTGTGATTTTCTCTACTACTTTGTCTTTAATTCTTCTATCTCCAGGTGCCACAACGGCTACTATTCAGACTTTTAAAAAAATTTCTTATCAACAGTTGTTAAGTCTGGGGTGTTGTGTGGCAGGTATTTGTCTATCTGAATTCTAAAGTCCCAGAAAACTTTAGCTTCTTCATTTTCTATGTATGTAATATTCTCACCAGTTCTTGCTTGCAGGCAAATGATATTTCTTGCAGATATTCCAATGCACCCATTGTTGCTACTTTGTCATGCCATTGTTTATGCCTAGTAAAATGCAGGTGCTGGTAGAAACTGTTTGCTATCAATAATACATCAATATTATAGTTATTATATTGTGTTTTTATTATGAATTAAGCATTTATGTAATCTTATATTGTTACTTGATTACTTTGGGTTGCCTTTTAGAATTGTACTCCCAGAACCACTGGAATTAGTCCTTTGGAAAATTTTGGTAAAGCAACCAGGAGAAACATTTATTCTTAATATTTTATTTAATAAAGGGGTCAATACTTATTATAAAAGCACATTTTACATATATATTTCTTCAAATATTTTCTGCTGATTTTAAAGCCACCTTGAAGCAATTTTTAAGATAAACTGTTTAATGAATAAACATATAATATACAAACTAACAAATGCAATAATTATTTTTAAAAGCAACAGGAGTAAAACTACACATTACAAATGGACATATTTATTTATTTATTATTTTATTTTTATTTTTATTCATATTTATATCCCGCCCTTCTCCGGAGACTCAGGGCGGCTTACAATTTTTTGGGATACAACCCAATGCGCTCAGCAATAGCCTTCCTTCATTGTATATGCCTGCTTATTACTAAGCAGCATTTTTACAAAGTCAGCTTATTGCCCTCAACAATCTTGGGTCCTCAGTTTACCTACCCTGAGAGGATGGAAGGCTGAGTCAACCATGAGCCTGGTGGGATTCGAGTGTGCAATAATTACAGGCAGCTGGAACTAAGTGCTAGGCTATTAACAGCCTGCACCACCAAGGCCTTGTGCATTTTTAAAACCAAAAGATATATCTAAGTCTTTTAAAATATTTTTAAAATGGTCAGGCAGAGAACATGCACTTATCGTGTAGTAGGAAATTCCAGAATGACAAGGATTTTTCCTAAACAGACTTAACTTCTTCCAGACAAAAATAGGCATAGGAAATCTTACCTATGCATTTTGAGGAGGAACTCTTATACTGATAAGAGCTCAAGCAAGTTTTTGGGTTTGGATGATCCTTCAAACAACCAGTCCCAAACCCATTCTGGTCTTTCACCAGAATTGCACTAACATTTTAACTTGAGGCCAACAGTCCACTAGCATATCTGGCACTTAAACTGGAGTTTATCCAGATGTTGATCAACTAATCCCTAAAATAATTGAGCCTCTGTATTCTGTCCTATTTTCTGAATCATCTTTAAAGATAGTCCTAGGTGTACCAGATTGTAGTAGTTGACCTTTTGTAACTGCGTGATCACTTATTCTCCTTTCTTGGATTGAGTACAGTACAGGTTCCTTGTTATGTATGCTTACAACTCTAGCTTCAATCTGATCCAACAAATGTAGAACATAGAACATAAAATAATAGATTGGAGGTTTTCTAGTCCAACCCCCTATACAGGAGACCCTATATTATTTCAGATAAATGATTACCCAGTCTCTTTTTGAAAGCCTCCAGTAATGGAGCAACCACAGCTTCTGAAGTTAAGAATTTTCTCCTTAGTTCTAGTTCTTCTTAGTTGGTTAATTTCCATCCATTGTTGGAAATTGGTTAATTTCCATCCATTGGTTAATTTCCATCCATTGTTTCTCACCTTGTCTTTTGGTGCTTTGAAAAATAGTTTGACTCTCTTCCCTTTGTAGCCCTTCAAATATTGGAATACTGCTATCATGTTTCCCTTAGTCGTTCTTTTCATTAGACTAGATGTACTGAAATCCTGTAGGCTGTTTTAGCCTCCAGCCCACTAATCATTTTTGTTGCTCTTCTCTGTGCTCTTTCCAGAGTCTCAACATCTTTTTTATATTGTGGTGACCAGAACTGGATGCAGTATTCCAAATGTGGTCTTACTAAGGCTTATAAGGGTCAAACATTGGATTATGTACAGAAAGCCCAGCTGAGTATTTATATCCCTTTGCTTTCCAAAAGAAATTAAGTTTCATTTTTAAAAATTATAAATGTAAATATCTGATAAGAATATCAGCCTAAGTCTAACCAGATAACATGGCTAAATTTGAAGTTGTTGGTGCCGGATAATAATTGTGAAAAAGAAAGAAGCCCTTAGTGTGCATGCCTTACATGGCATAAGGGGTAGTCACTTGAAGGACCACCTGTCTCCTATAACAGGTAGCCAATTCAGTCCTGTAGCTTGGCACATTCTGGGATCCTTTAATTAAACAATGTCATCATTGGAAGCCCGTCTTCTTGGTAGCTCTTCCCCCAGGGCTTTGGTGAGAGAGAACAAGATCTCTCTCTTCATCACACTTGCTATCTTTTCTTTTTATCCTTTATCCTTTATTGATTTGGTTGTAATTTATTTGATGTATTATTATTTGAGCCATCAAGATTCATTGAGAGTTGGGTACAAACAAGTTGTTGTTGTTGTTGTTGTTGTTGTGTTTGCCTCTTTCATATTGAAACTACTGAAATTCCAGTTTGTTGAGGAATGGTATGCAGGGTGTAGTGAAGCAATTCACTAAGAATTGCTTATTTGCCTTTCTAATGATTATCACATTTTATTGTAAATTTAAACAGCAGAGGGTTTAGCCTCTAAGCAGTTATTCTGACAGCTGTCTCTAAATATAGCAGCAAACAATCAGCCTCTTCCTCCTCCTCCTGCAGTGGATTTATTGGGCTTATACAAGGGTGAAACAACACTTCTGTGTCACCAAGCCAAGGGCTGGGGAGTGGAATTTGCCAGTTGCTAATAGTTACCTGGCATTTTTGTGTATGACCATGAAGAACAGCTTGTGCCCTTTCACCTCTGATGTTTCCAGAATAACATGGGTCTCATTTAGGTCAATATGCCTTTATCAAAATGTCAGGAGTGAAAAATGTGTCTTGGTGTAAGCTGACTGGTCCTTCTTTCCAATTGCAGGAGTTTATAGAACAATCAATGTTTTCTAAGCTTGTCTACATGTCATGCAACGAACTGGATGACAGTAACCATTGACTGTATGTCTGTTTCACTGTCTTTAGGGCAGCACACATTTGCATATTTGTCAGTGTTCTGTTATCCAGCAAATCATGGAGGCTCTTTAAAAACCCACAGCTCTTATGCAAATTTCCCGCATGCTATTCCCTTATTCCACAAACCCACACGTCTAAAGGCACCCATAAATAAAGGCGCCCTTGCTTGTATCTATTTTCCTACCCTTCTTACAATATTAAAATCTAATTTGCATGTAGGGAGTTTTGGTTCACTATACCTCATTATTTTCTCTTTCTCAGAGTCAATTAATTGTAGTTGTCATATATTTTCTTAGTTTGAAAAAAGGTTCTTTTGCAGAATAACTATAGTATAATTTATGTATAAACATTCTGATGTTATTTCTTTTTAAAGAAATGGCCAGGTGGCTTCTTTATTTGCATATTAGGTATTTTCATGCAGGGCAGTGTGGAACCTACTTTTCCACTTATATATGTAGTGAAAAGGACATAGGAAAGTCAAACATTTTAAAGCTAAACTTAGTTAGAGTGCTAGTAGTGGTTCCTAGTATCTATATACAAGTTTATACAACAATTCTTTGATAAATATTTTACTAAATAAAACATGAATGTAATAGAAGAAAATATAAGCTATTTTATTGTTCTATCAAAATTTTGCTTATTCTTTTTGACATAATTTCCACTAGAAGCTTTAGTTTTTACAACGTTTTCCAATGAATTGAACAACTGGTATATAAAAATGTAATTTTGGTTACATTTGTAGGTATTTTTTTAATATGACTTTAAAAATTGAAATTTAAGGTGTAGTTTTAACTTAATTCTGAGATACTATTAAATTTTATTAATTTTGGACTTTACATGGACAGAATTGCCCTTTAAGGCCTTTTTATGTTTTTTACGCATATATTTTTCAAGATATGATGATAAAATGTGACTAAGTATAAAACAAAGTTTTAATTTTTAATTGTGTTCTGGATTGTTGTTGAAGATTATCATTCCGCAACTAGTATTCCTTAGATGGACGGAGGCTACAGCTGTCTGAATCTCCAATCAGGAGGGACACCATATTAGGAGATAATTGTTACAATTTATTTTAAGACTCCCAGATCTGGTATTCCATTTTCTCCAAATAGCATATGAAAAGCATTAAAGGCATATTAAATTAATCAGGCTCCCTATCTGTTTCTTCTAGGAAATTGTATTAGTGGTATTTTTTGGAACTGAATATGTGGTTCGACTGTGGTCTTCAGGATGCCGCAGTAAATATGTTGGCTTCTGGGGAAGGCTTCGTTTTGCTAGAAAACCCATTTCTATCATTGGTGAGTATGTGTGGTTTTGTATACTATGATTTATTTTAAAATAAAAAACAGAAAATATTGTGCTTCATTATCTAAGAACGGGTGATTGTCTCTGTTTTGAATTACAGACTAATCACATGTATAGATTTGATGTATGATCATGATAGAAAACCGAAAGAAATATTAATAGGAAAATTATTCTAATGAAAGCTTATTTGAGATGTTGAACTTAGGAACACTGGTTGTGGGCAATCAGTCAGGGAGAGTGGGCACTGCAATTGTTCTTTCCATTCTTTTCTTGCTAGGGTACTTCTATAACCAGGAGACCTACCTTGGACAAGGTGCTTCAGTCCAGGGATTTAATTAAATTGTGATTTTTAATGTGGTAGAAAAATATCAAAGGTTTTAGTATTAACATTCAAAGTCCTACAAGACATGGGTCCAGGATATTTACAGGAGCGTCTCCTGCCGATATCGAGAGCCAACCGCCCTGTGCGAGCACACAGACAGAGGCTTCTCAGGGTGCCGTCGATGAGTCAATGCCGGTTAGTGATGCCCCAGGGACGAGCCTACTCTGTGGCGGTTCCCGCCCTGTGGAATCAACTGCCCCTGGAGCTCCGTCTGGCCCCTGACCTCCGCACTTTCTGTCACGACCTGAAGACCTGGTTATTTGAACAGGCCGGGCTGTGCTGACCTCCTGTTGGGGGGGGAGTTTAAATTTTAAATTTTAATTTCTAACGTTACAATATACTGGGCTTGAGATTGTTTAATTTCCTTTTAAGTAATTTATTGTTGATTGTTTGATTTTAGCTGTGAGCCGCCCCAAGTCTTCAGAGATGGGGCGGCATACAAGTCCAATAAATAAATAAATAAATAAATAAATAAATAAATAAATAATTCAGTTTTTGACCCTGTTCCAACAGTTTGTTCTAATCATATAAAACCTCATAACGTAGTTCCTGATATCCCAATAAAGACAGAAATGATAACATTTAAAAAGATTACTTATCTCTATATTAATGAAATGTTGGAGCCAGTTATTGTAACGCTACAAGAGTGATCTGGAAGTTAATATTTCAATCCTCAAAGAGCATATTAGTCAGTAGTAACCATATTATCACTTTGTGAGATGGATGGATACAAATGTAATAAAATAAAATAAATATTGTTCTGAATGATGGAGTGCCCTTGTGAACTATTCCAGAGTAGCAGTAAATTGAATTTCCATTGGGAAATTTTCCAGAAATGGATCCATAGCGTTTACAGACTCTATATAGCACCCTGTATGATTTCAGAATGAGCATATGCAGTGTTTGTTCCTCACAAGAGAGTGTATCTTTTTCTCAAATAAAAAGTGCAGGTGGGAAGATGAAATTGCTTCATCCTTGCTTTTCTTTCCTTGACCACATTGATCAAAGGACATTCCTATCTTTGTTGTTTTTTTTCAAAGAATTATCCTTCCTCCACCAGTGTTGCAAGATTAAGTAATAAATGTTCTCAAGAAAATATATGAGGAAGAGATAATTGGTACAAAATGTTTTACAGATGGTATATAACTCTGTCCATAATTGTAGAAATAGATAAATCATATAATCAATGCTGTGACACAGGGAAAAACATTTTATCATATGTAGCAGCCATGTAAAAGTTCAAAGAATACTGGAAACTAATACACTGCCTTATTTAAAAAATCTTAAAAACAAATATTGCCTTGAAACCTCCTGTACATCTTAGCAAATATATTACTGTGCATGAAATCTTTATAAAAAAACTTTTTACGGTCTTTAAAACAATACCAAATATGTGACTGTGCACAAAATCTTTATAAAAATACAAGCAAAGCAAGAGAAAATAGCAAGGCAAATTTGTATAATTGAATATTAATTATCAATGGGTACTGAACACATACCACCTAATAGAAGTACAATATTTTAGCATAAAATCTAAATATGTGTAAGGTGCATAAACTTTCTAACCTATATTTACTTGTTTATCTGTTTTTAATTTCCAGATCTTATTGTAGTTGTTGCCTCCATGATAGTACTATGTGTTGGTTCAAAAGGTCAAGTTTTTGCCACCTCGGCTATCAGGTAAATATGTTAACTGTAACTTTATACAGGTAATCCTCAACTTGAGATCTCAGTAGAGCCTGGAAGATTCAATCAAGTGAGGCATCAACTTGACTGCACCCAATTTTAAGGATTATGTTGTGCCATGATCATTAAGCTAATCTCCCACAGTCATTAAGCGAGGCATCACATGAACTTGTGACCTCCTGCTAGCTCCCCCATTGACTTTGCTTGTCAGAAGCCAGCTGGGAAAGTCACAAATAGTGATTGCATAAATGTAGGAAGCTGCAAACATCATAAGTGGAAATCAGTTGTCAAGTATACAGATCGCAATTACATGAATACAGGGAGGCCACAGCAGTCATAAGTAACCTTTTTCATAAATTTGAATGGCGCTAATAATCATTAAGTGAGGACTACCTCTATAGTCCTAAACATATTCCCTGTGGGTTTTTTTTTCTTTTCCATAATCAGACTTCTATTTCAAAACTGTATTTTAATTTGTTTCTTTTCATTTTCTTTGAATAAACACTTTCCCCTCCTCCCCCAGAGGTATCCGGTTTCTGCAGATTCTGCGCATGCTTCATGTAGATCGGCAGGGTGGCACATGGAGACTGTTGGGATCTGTAGTGTTCATACATAGACAGGTATGCAAAGAGGGGAATTTGTGAGTATTTATTTCTTTATTGTTGGGAATCTAGATTCACATTAGTTTTGGAGTACCCAAAGGTGTCATTCCAGTGGTGGGATTCAATTTTTTTTTACTACTGGTTCTATGGGCATGGTTTAGTGGGTGTGGTGTGGCTTGGTGGGCGTGGCTTGGTGGGCATGGCAGGGAAGGATACTGTAAAATCTCCATTCCCACCCCACTCCAGGGGGAAGGTTACTACAAAATCCCATTCCCTCCCCACCCCACTAACCTTCTTTCCAGCTCTGTTCTGCTGTGCAGGGCAACAAAAGAAGACCCAGCCAATTAGCTGGGACTCAGGAGGCAGAGAATAGATGGGGGCAGGGCCAGTCAGAGGTGGTATTTGCCGGTTCTCTGAACTACTCAAAATTTCCACTACCGGTTCTCCAGAACTGGTCAGAACCTGCTGAATATACCTCTGTGTCATTCCAACAAATGTACATGGATTAAAGCCAGGAAGTGATGTTCTAGCTTTGCTTACACCTTCTCTGACTTCCCAATATGGATTGGAAAGTCTGCAGAGGAAACTAGTTCTGAACTCTGGAGAAGACTCAGTAGGACCAATAGTAAGTAATTAGTATAGTAACGTTTACTAAAAGAATGTTTGTAACTTGAGGACTACCTAAGTTGAGGTAAGTGAAATCTGGCCAGAAAATAACGTAATATGAACTCTTGTAATTTTAGTTGAATATATGCTGAATTAATAGGCTTATGTCCCATAATAGATTTGTTCTACATCTATGATTGTATTATTAAAGAGTATCACAGATTTATACATTTTTAAAGTAAATGCAGTATTTTATGTGTCTGTGTGTGTTTGTGTATATATACATAACAATTGCACCTGTTCTCATACGTAACCATGATGTGTCTCCACATCTTTAAAATAGTAAACATGGAATTATAATAGTATTAATAAACAAGGCAGAATCATTGCCTTCTCTTTTAATTATGAGCCTCACTTGAACAGAAAATAGTTACCCATGGCTTCTTGTTTTGTCTCAACTATGAGAAAATGTAACTGCCATATTTAATTCAAGCCTAAATATTAAATTCAAATTTTACTTGACCGCAAAATTATTTGGATTTGATTGAATCATTTATTATCTCTTAGCTGGATCTATTTTACAGTTGATATACAGATAAAATATAGGTAAAGAGCCATATACATTTACATGAGATCGTGGATGATATGTATGTAAATTACATACATTTTTGACTTGGTTTTGTAGAAATCCAGAACTGAGGTGAAGTTTATTCAGATCCATTTGTTCAGGAGTGGGCTTCAAAAATTTCAGCAATAGATCCTCTGCCAGATTGCTGGGTGGGTGTGGCCATGATAGCCGTGGTGTAGTCAGCCTCCTGCACCATAGTGGGGGAGGGGGCATTTCCCCAGGCTCCAGAGGCTTTCTCGAGCCTCTGTGAGGGCGAAAACTGCCTTCCCCAGGCTCCGGAAGCCCTCTGCAGGCCAGAAATGGGCCCTTTTTCAGACTTCCAGAACTTCCAGGATATCTGTTTTTCGCCTTTCCCAGGCTTCAGAGGCTTTCCTTGAGCCTCTGGGAGGGTGAAAGCAGCCTTCCCCTGGGCTCCAGAATCCCTCCAGAGGCTGGAAACAGGCCCCTTTCCAGACTTCTGGAACTTCCAGGAGGCCTGTTTGTCTCCCTCCCCGAGCCTCCGTCTGGGCCCTGCACTTACCTCGCATCCAAAATGGGCTGCGTGGAGACTCCTGGGTGGGGTGGGAGGGGAAAGGTGAGGTGAGAGGGGCCATCCAGGGGTAGGATATGGCGGTTCACCGAACCAGCCATAATGTTAGCAACGGGTCCACCTGAACCCAAGCAAAACCGTAGCAGCCCACCCCTGCATTTGTTCCTCTATGGGTAAATGAAAGTCTGTTCTGAATTAACCAATTCAGTGCATAGGCTGGTAGTTAGCAACCGTATGGTTTATTTTCATTGTACAGGTAGTCCTCAACACACAACAGTTCATTTAGTGACCATTCAAAGTTACCCCAGCACTGAAAAAAATGACTTATGACTGTTTTTCATGCTTGCGACCACTGCAAGATCCCGTGGTCACATGATCAAAATTTAGATGCTTGACAACTGACTCATATTTATGACGTGTTCTGGGTTCGTGTGGTCCCCTTTTGTGATCAATGAGGAAGCCAGATTCACTTAAAAACTGTGTTACTAATTTCACAACTGCAGCGATTCACTTAACTGTGGCAAGAAAGGTGGCAAACTGGGGAAAAACTCACTTAACAAATGCCTCACTTAGCAACAGAAATTTTGGGTTCAATTGTGGTCGTAAGTCAAGGACTATCTGTACAGGAAACACAGCATGGGTTTTTGTGATTTAGATTGGTAGTGTTTGGAAAAGGAACATTTAAAACGTTTATGACATTGTATTCCCAAAACAAGTTGGTTTAACTGTTCTTGTCACTTGATTTACCCAAACAAGATATTGATTTATTCCAGTGATTCCCTTCTTGACTGTATTAATTGAAATGTGAAAGGGCTGATCTAGGTAATGATCTTAGTATGGGACAAAGAATTAGAGTCACACCCCACTCATTAAGGTTTCTGGTTGGATTACAAGAAAAATATAGGACAAAGAACTAGAGTCACACCCTACTTCATTAAGGTTTCCAGTTGGATTAACTATGTTTACTCTAGAGTAAAAATGACATGTGGTTTGGCCATTAATACTCTGAACATATTTGAAACTGATAGTTATATTTTCCCAGTCTGGAAGGAATGGAAACTGGAAAATTAGGGGTTTCTTGTCTAATTGTAGATTGTGGCAAAGGTGGAGCAAAATATTTACATGAAGATACAATAGTCTTGTGCATAACTTGGTTCGATGAATTAGAAAAGAACGTCACAATGTGGTCAGTCTAGTACTTTGTAGAAAGATGGAATATATGCAAACTTTTTCCCTTCTGAAATTCCCAGTGGATGATGGGTCTGAGATTACATTATTAGAATAACTTCTAAGTACATATTAGATACAGAGGTGGTATTCAGCAGGTTCTGACTAGTTCTGGAGAACCGGTAGCGGAAATTTTGAGTAGTTCAGAAAACCAGCAAATACCACCTCTGACTGGCCCTGCCCCCATCTATTTTCTGCCTCCTGAGTCCCAGCTGATCAGCTGGGTCTTCTTTTGTTGCCCTGCACAGGAGAATGGAGCTGGAAAACAGGTTAGTGGAGTGGGGAGGGAATGGAGATTTTACAGTATCCTTCCACCGCCATGCCCACCAAGCCATGCCCACAGAACTAGTAGTAAAAAAAAATTGAATCTCACCACTGATTAGATACAACCATTTTGAAATGCAAAATATTTTGATAAAGAAATTTTATTAAGAAGTTTTTTGATAAATCGGGAAGCAGTTCCTATATTGTTAAAAAATATATTTCAAAGCTCTTCCAACTGCCAATGACTAGATCTCACTTTAAAGTAATTTCTACTTCTGTCTTATATAACATGCTATGACCTACATACTGTATACCCTGAGTAAAAGATATATGCTTTTCAAATCAGAAGTGTTGTTTTATTCACATGCAGATTTAATCAATGAATTTTAATCAACTCATATAATTAAGCTGACACAGTATTCTTTAATTGAATGTCAGATTTAATTGTTAAATTTGTTACAATTCAACACCATAGTTTGTTGAAATCCAAGTTTCATCCATGCCTATTTCCATGATGCTTTTCACAATTAGTCTTAATCAGCAAATGCTATTTACTCCGCAGGCTAACCTAGGATCATTTTGCTTAGCAAACACTGTGTTTCAATTTGAGGAATGGATTGAAGGCAATAAATAAAATGAGGATGATAACTTTCAAAATTATGTAGAATTTATAAGATATTTTTTCATCTAATATTGATATAAATTAATTTAAATTTAAGCTTCCTTCAGCACAAATTAGGAACTTTTCACATTGAGGGCTTTTAGATTGAGCTGTTAGCTTTTCAGAATTAGGCTTTCTGGCACTTAAATTTTCCTCTGTCTGGATGTTACTAAAATAGTACTACTGGAAAATAATAAGCCCACTGAAGTATGAACTTGAGCATCAAGTATTATTTTTTCAAAATGGCTTCTGAAGACAGCAGAATTCCCTATATCCATGATGGTGAACCTATGGCACGCGTGGCAGAAGTGGTACGTAGAGCCATTTCTGCCAGCACGCGAGCCATTGCCCCAGCTCAGTTCCACTGCGCATGCGCACACCTCCCTCCAGCCAGCTGATTGTCGGGTATCTGCCATGCAAGCATGGGGGATGGGGGAGCATGGGGAGGTCACGCGCACATGCACAGGAGTGCGGGGACGCATGTGCATTGCATTATGGGTGCATGCATGCATGTGTATGCATGTGCACACTTCAGCATGGGACGATGAAAAGGTTAGCCATCACAGCCCTATATGATTAATTATTCACTAATTGGTTCTTTTTTGTTCTTTCAGGAATTGATAACTACTCTGTATATTGGATTTCTGGGCTTGATTTTTTCTTCATATTTTGTGTATTTGGCTGAAAAAGATGCTGTGAATGACTCGGGCGACCATGAATTTAGCAGCTATGCTGATGCACTTTGGTGGGGAGTAGTAAGTATAAAAGCATCAAATGTGATATGCTATATATTTAATATAGAAAATATGTCACTATTTAAATTATTGGAAGAAAAAGTAAATTATGTTCTTATTTGGACAGTTGTGTCTAAACTATAATTTCATGATAGCCAGATTCAGGCTTTTGAGTGCTTGCTTCCTTCTATTAAGGCTACAAATAGCTGAAAATAGAAGAGTGCAGATTCCTAAATTCTGAATCTGATGGATCACCCAAACTAGTTTCAATGGGAAGCTTTTGTTTCTACAACTAGAATTAATTGTGTTATTTGAAAATGGATATTTTAGTTTTTGTGTTAAACTATTAAATTATTAAAAACAGTTGTCCAATCACATTTAGGATTAACCACAGTTGAGGGTTCAGGCAGAACACTCAAATAGGAAGTTCCATTGTCAACACCATCATGGTGACACTTGACCAAGGAAGCAACACTCATGTAGCATCTCATTAATCCAAAAGAAGAACTTAAATTATAGAATCTCAAAAACTAAATAAAAAAGTGCAATTTTAACTTGTTAATGAAAAATAAGAAACCTGTCAAGATGAGACTTCTAAGAGCTGTTTAAATTTTCTTTTCATGCTTTCTGTAAGACTAATGGACTAAGGCTTTGCTTAAGAGATAAAGCTGAAATGCCCATCTGTTCCTCATTTGCCATATTTTGAACAGCTCCCTATTCTTTCCCAGCGTATGACAATATCCTCCTCCTGTATTAATTCATGGATGTCTGCAAAGTTCTCCCCTTTGTTTAAAAGAACCAACTCTTTGCTATCCCCAGAAGGTGAAGAGGTGGGGGTCACCTAACTTTATATCTGTCCAGGAGTTATGTCTCAGAGGAGCAGTGGGACTCAGCCTGCATCCTGACATGCAAGCTTCCTTCGCAACAATTGTTTATCTTCACCTTTTTAAATGCTACCTTTATTTTTAATAAATAATTCAAGGCAACGCTCTTAATGTTCCTTCCTTCTCCTATTTTCCCCACAATAGCAACCCTGTGAGGTGAATTGAGCTGAGATAGCCACTGGCTCGAAGTCACTCAGCCAATTCTTGCCTAAGATGGCACTAGAACTCACAATCTCCTGGTTTCTAGTAAACAAATTGAAACTTAGTATTTGTATTAACATAAAATAATTGTCAGTCCATCTAATATTTTAATTTCTATCTAGAATAAATAGGCAATATTCATGACTGCAGGAATATTTGAGGGCTCAGAGGAATCAATATCACTCTATTGGAGTTATATTAGTACTGATTTGTGTTCTGAACAAATATATCAGTGTATGGTTCCTGAACTATTTCCTTTGACTCTGCAATTTCTGTTTTATCTAGTTTTCATTCAGAGCAGTTCTACAACTTTCAGCTGGCATCATGCAGGTTAATATGAACCCTGCAAATCATCAGGTTTCAAATAGAATAGAATAGAATAGAATAGAGAGTAGAGAGTAGAGTAGAGTAGAGTAGAGAGCAGAATAGAATTCTTTATTGGCCAAGGTTGATTGGACACAGAACAATTTGTCTTGGTGCAAATGCTCTCAGTGTACATAAAAAAAGATACATTCTTTTATATATAGTTTTATATAGTTGTCATTCTATTCAATTGCACAAGCAGACAATGTCCAGAAATTAGATTTGCTTAATGAATATGCCCAATTATCAAATAATTGATACATTGATATACCGTTTGCTTGATAAATGAGCAACAGGATGACAAGTAGCACATTTCCTATTGTTTCTTATATGAATTCTATGGGCTCATTTTCACACTCCTATTTTGGCTCAAGCTGCAGGAGAATCCAGACATCAGAAGCATGTAGCTAACAGATAACAGATAATCAGGGATAGGTCATCAGATAGATTCAGTGGAAGGGACCAGGTCAATCAAAGCCCAAGCAGTGATGGTCATTTCTGACAAATGGCAGTCCAATCTCTTCTTGAAAGTCTCAAGTGATGGTGCTCCCACAACCGAGGCAAGCTGTTCCATTGGTTGACTGTTCTCACTGTCAGAAAGTTTCTCCTTATTTCCAGGTTAATTCTCTCCTTGTTCAGTTTCCATCCATTATTCCTTGTCTGGCCTACAGGCACTTTAGAAAATAGCTTGACCCCTTCCTCTCTGTGGCAGCCCCTCAGATATTGGAAGACTGCTATCATGTCTCCCCTGGTCCTTCTCTTCCCTAGACTAGCCAAGCCCAGTTCCTGTAACCGTCCTTCATATGCTTTAGTCTCCAGTCCCCTAATCATCCTGGTTGCTCTTCTCTGTACTTTTTCTAGAGTCTCAACATCTTTTTTGTAATGTGGTGAACAAAACTGGATGCAGTATTCTAGGTGTGGTCTTCCTAAGGCTTTTTAGAGTGGTATTAGTACTTCCCTTGTTCTTGATTGTATCCCTCTGTTAATACAACTTAGGATTGCATTAGCTTTTTTGGTTGCTGCTGCACACTGCTGTCTCATATTTAGCTGGTTGTCCACTAAGACTCCAAGATCCCTCTCACAGTTACTGCTATTGAACCTGGTTTCACCCAGTCTGTTTGTGTTTTATATGGTTTTTCTTGTCTAAGTGTAGGACTTTACTTTTCTGTACATTGAATTTCATTTTGTTAGATGCAGCCCAGTGTTCTAGTCTGTCAAGATCCATCTGGATCTTGAGCTTATCTTCTTGGTTTTAGCTATTCCTGCCAGCTTAGTATCATCTGCAAATTTGGTAAGTTCCCCTTCTATTCCCTCATCTAAGTCATTAATGAAGATATTGAAGAGTACTGGGCCTAAGACGGAACCTTATGGCACCCCACTGCTTACTTCCCTCCATATAGACTTAGACCCATTAAGGACTACATGTCCCCATATACAATGCCTGGTTGGTGATTTCTGAGGTGTTTATGAGGTCTTAATGTGGGCTCCTTTTAACACAAGTTGAGTGCTTTTTTGAAATAGCATTTGTCTGGCTTATAAAAAATGGAACTTTCTTGACAAAGTGCTAGTCTGGTATTGCATGGAGTGTTGATTTACATCAGGATGGAGAACTTCATTCTGCCAGCAGTGTATTGCTAGTTGCTGTTTTGGGTACATTGCAATGTTTTCTACCTGTTTTTTTTAATAAGACAGAGGTGGGGAACAATGGCCCCTTTATGACTTGTGGACTTCAACTCCCAGAATTCCTGTTCCAGCCATTGTTGGCTGTAATACAAGGTTTGGCATGGCTATAGCTTTTATTGTTTCTAGTACCAAGATGATGAATTGTGTCATTTTGCCTGCACAGTTAGGCTGTGTGGGCTATTTTCTGATGTGTCAGAATTAGACTCAATATCAGCACACCCATTCTTTTGCAGCACTACTTGAAGATGGAGCTTGTTCTTTATTGATCATTTGCTCCTAGTTCACCCCACATCCCTCCTCCACAATTGTCTGTCATCCAGGCTATTTTTAGACATGGGTTAGTGCTCTTTCAAACTAGTCCTAAATCTATATTCAGATATGGTCTAGTTACAGGCACATTGCTGCTCCCAGCTGCTGAAACAGAAGAGTTTCAAGTGTTACACACATTTCCTACCAAACACTAGTTTTCAGTTATTAAGACAGTGAATAAGGCTACTTAATTATTTAATAATTGACACAGAATTTTTAACATTGCATATATAGTTTTATTAAAATGTAATATTAATCTTTCACACATTTGGAATCCTCCCTAAAGTTTTTAATACAGTTTAATATATTTACATACATATTCATTTATATGTTATAACTATAATAGATAAGTGAACAGAATTGCTATAAATAAGCTTCCGATTGAGCAAAATATCAGGGCAAAAATTATGCTTCATTCCTTCTCTTTAAATATTAAGGATCTGAAAGTGCTTATGTTTAAAAGGACAAAATTTATAATTAGTATTATAAAGGTTTATTACTAACATGTACTTTTTAGTGTATTATATAGCATTTCAACTACCCTAGAATAATTGTAAAATTCATTAAGTTTCCAAACTTGGTTTACATTTTCTTGCCCCACAAATGTTGTAATCTGTGCAGATACTTCTAGTGACCCCGACTCACATTAAATCCAAATTCCAAAATTGTTACAAAAAGGAATCAAGAATCTTATGCAGAGGTGGTATTCAGCAGGTTCTGACCAGTTCTGGAGAACCGGTAGCAGAATTCTTCAGTAGTTCGGAGAACCGGCAAATAGCACCTCTGACTGGAGATTTTACAGTATCGTTCCCCTGCCATGCCCACCAAGCCACACCCACAGAACCAGTAGTAAAAAAAAATGAATCCCACCACTGGTCTTATGATATACAAAAGGCAGTCAGATATACTGTGGACCATAAGTCATTTTACAATGAGATATTGTTAAAAGGTTTTACATATGTCAAAGGTTTCAGCTTATCTCAAAAAGGCCCAACAATTGCAAGATTTTTTAACACATTACAATTGTTAATTGATGTTGCCTCATGCAACTTGCATCATTAACCTGTCTTCTCCTCTCTTTCCATGTCCTACCCACCTCCTCACAATTAACATCCTTTATCAGTCAAGTCACTCTGTGCAGCTCAGGAAAGCTTACGCCTTTTAATAAAATGTGTCAGCTGGAAAAGCTGCTACCAGACTGCCTCTGATTTTGGTAAATTGGTTAATATTTAATAAACCACATCTCTAGTTATCCCAACTTAAGAAGATACCTGAATAGCAGTGATCATCTATCAACAAAAGCATAAGATATTAATTAAACAACATAATTCTTTTGTTTACAAATCACTCCTCTCTCTTGTCAGGCTTTGTTTGGGTTGTCATTGTTCTTTGTGATTTGTGTTCTTGTAACTTTCAACTCTAACCAGCTTTTGCGAGGCAGTGATATCATCAAAGTTTCAGCATTGCCAGATGCCTGGCCCTAAGCTTGCTGGGAGAGCAAGAACAGTGTTCTGTACATAATAGTGCTGTAAAACTATCCAGCTGATCAAACAAAGCTATTCAAACATTGCCTTCTCTTTTAGTATGTTACAATTCCAGTTCTGAAATAGCATAGACATGTGTAAAGAGAATAAATAACTTCTTACATATAAACCTCTTCTGTTTTGTAAAGAAAACTTGATTGCAGATATATATTGGACCTACTTGACAGATAACAAACAGATAGCTTTGTATTGTAATGGTTCCATTTATTGAAGTTTTTAATTGAAAACAAAATGACTGATTTTTTTCCTGCTTTGAAAGAATCCATCCCTCAAATACTTTAATAAAACTTTTTCACAGAAATGCTCAAACTGGCATGTAACTGGTCAGTGTTATAAATAAAAGACTGAACCAGAGGTAACTTTTATTTGATACAAGAATAATCATCAACAACATAACTTTTATTACAGTCACTGACCAGAATTCTATATGTAGTCAAATAATTAAAAACAGTTTTATTTTGACTAAAATAACACAACATAAAATTATAGCTAAGTCACTGAGGCAACCACAGCAACAATTATAACATGATTTAATTGTGTTCAAGGAAATGATAGTGGTCTGGTCTATTAAACTAATTCTACATAAAATAGTTCAGAATTGCCTGGTACTTTGCCCAGAATTTGAGTTATAAAGCAGGCCCTTCATCTTTATGGAGTAAGCAGTATAAAATAATATGAGGTATGGATATAATAAATTCTTCTCTGCAAGAGATGATCTTGTGTTTGTTGATTGTTTTATATTTGCTCTCGAGAACAGCTGTCAGGAAAACATTAGAATGTGCTAATGTTGGTGCTTTTTGAAATTTAGAGATAGTTACTTGATTTTGGCTGCCCTTAAAAGAGAGAGGAACACTTTCTGGATACAGCAGATAAATGCAGTTTGGCTTCCAATTTTATACGTAAGTGCAGTTAGTACCCATAATCAGAATGACCTCCCTGGAAAGTCCATAGTGTTGCAATTTTGTACTGTATTTCTGAAGAATACAAGTCTAAATAAATAAATAAATAATAATAATAATAATAACAACAACAACTTTTAACCCCTGGGCAGCAGTACAAGCAGTGTGTCCATCTTTAAACCTTCTCCCGTACCACATTAGTCACATATTTAAAATACAGTCCTTAAAAATTAGGATTGAATATTTCCAGAGGATGGTCCCAACTGAGCATCAAACAGAAGCTGTATGCATGCTGTGGCCAAATAAAGCTTTAATGCTGTTGGTCTATGCTGTACCATTTTGAAGAAGTAGAAAATAGTATAACTACCATTATATTATATTTGGTATAAAGTGATGAAAGACTATGCCCAAATGTTTAAAGAACTATATTTTTGTCTGGCTCTATAACCAATAGGTATGGTCTCTATGTCGCTTTGCAGAAATAAAATTTTGTTTTTATCACAGTTGATCTCAAGTTCTTCCTCAGAATAGTAAGCATCTAGAGCAAGGGTGTCAAACTCAAGGCTCATAGGCCGAATCTGGCCCAAGGGGTGCTTAGATCTTGCCTGTGGAGCTGACCTGGAAACAATGAAGGACCAGCCTGCAGTGCCTCTGCCAGTGAAAATGGAGTTTGGGAAGGCCACGTGGAGCCCTCCCAAGCTCCATTTTTGCTAGCAAAGGGTTGCAGGAGGCTGTTGCAGCTGAAAATGGAGCTTGGGAGCCCGTTTCCACTGGCAGATCGCTTGGGCCACCACAGGCACCCCCGACTCAAGTGACGTCAAGCTGACCATGCCCACCTTGACCATGCCCCCCACCCACCCCGACTCCAAGGTCAAATAAAACCCTAATGCGGCCCTCAATGAAATCAAGTTTGGCATCCCTGATCTAGAATCCACAGAGTTCATTTTAATTCAGTTGATATTGTCACTATATCATCTGCATATAATAAGGCTGCAAAATGCCCATTAGCTAATTTTGGGGGATAATCCTCTAAATTACTCCACTAAAGATGGTTGATGTATGAATAAAAGATCGGGGGAACCTTATTTGTAAGTTGTTCTGTTCCTTTTCTTTGTTAATCTGCAGTGTTAAAAGTATTTTCCATGAAAGTACATATTTAAACAATATTTCAGTGCATGTTCAAATGCATATTTTGAAAATACTTTCTCACAAAATTTGTTATGCCTGCCATAAACATCCTGAGTATTTTAAATAAATATTTGAATGAATTTAAAGAATTATTTCAGTCATTAAATTGATTTACACTATTTACACCAGTTATAGTTCCGTCCCTAGCTTGTTTGCCTATTTTTCCTGTTATTATATAAATCTCCCCTACAGCATTTTTCACCTGGACTGGGATTCCTTTATATACAGATCTTTCCATAAAGTAAAATAAATCCAAAATGATTGGATTGGAGCTGGCACAGTTTTTTCTATAGAGATGAGTAGACTTTGGGCAGGATGCCCTGAGACTTCATGCATTGTAAAGTTTTCCAAGTCTTGAAGGCTTCAATTAATGCTTTGAATTTACAGCATGTTAACATGAGCTCTTTTGTAATTTCATTTCCTATGCACTTTTCTTTCTCCTAAATTAAGGTTCTCCCATACATGACAGTGTAATGATAGGTTTCTTTCTTACCCCACAGATGCATGAAGTTGTGGGGATACACAAATAACTGACATAACAGCTGTCTAAACATTTTAATGTACAAATTAGATACCAGCACCCAACTTTGATTAGTTGGGTTACTTATTTTGGTTACTACACTTGGCCTGGAAATCTAAAAGAGTTTATTGAGATGGAATGTTGAACTATTTTAGGGAAATGTTAAGAGGACTGGGATAGGATTCAAGAAATTAGTTTTTATGTGGTCATTTGGCTGAAAAACCTCTTGCTCCTTTATGCTGAACTGCATCTTAAGACATTAATCTGTCTTCCTAGATTTTTATGCTGCTTGGTAGTATAATAATAAATAAATGCCTTATCATAAATTTATAGTGCTAATGCAGAAAAAAGATAAAAATGGGAATGGAATATGAATGTAGAACACTACATGAGGAAAAATCATGATAATGCCTGGAAATGTGAACTCTGTTAGCATCATGATAAATATAATTATAATTACAAGTATTTATGTCTGCTGAATATCTAGAGTTTTATTTTGTAGTAGCCCATAAATATTAGAAACTATTAATGAATTTTTAAGGAGAGGGGTATTGGCTTTGTTTAGCTATTAAACAGTCCTGTGCATGCCTACTTAGTTTGCAGATTTCCATTCTCCCTGCTTCTGCCCATCTAGGAGGAATCATTCTGGTATGTTTCCTTCTGCTTTTTGTTAACCATGGTGACCCCAGATCATCAGATTTGTGAATTGCAGTTACTTTTTATAAAACCAAACCACAATTTGAAGATGATCTGTTTTAAACCTGAGGAAATAATAGCTTCCAGATACTTTCTATGGATCACATAGAAGGAAAAGGATGGAATGCATAAGCCCAGGAAGTAGGTAGGCTTGTTCACATATTATTAAAACCACATCATTATGATGTTGAAATATGATTGTATGGAGGCTTTCATTGTACTGGAAGATATGTTCTTAATTCTATTATAGAAACTGGCAATTCAACTTTCCAAAATTCCTTGAATGTGAAACACTA
The DNA here is from genome assembly GCA_009733165.1 of Naja naja. NCBI lineage: Eukaryota > Metazoa > Chordata > Lepidosauria > Squamata > Elapidae > Naja > Naja naja. The sequence goes on from CM019148.1 coordinate 264,349,471, forward strand.
AAAGCTAGTTATATACATGGAGCTGTGTATGATAGATCCATCTTTAGAATAGAATAGAATAGAATAGAATAGAATAGAATAGGAGTTGGAAGGGACCTTGTAGGTCTTGTAGTCCAGCTCCCTGATCAAGCAGGAGAACCTATACTATTTCTGATAAATCACTGAATCCTTTGAAAGAAGGATTTTAAAAGACTAATGGAAGTTGATTGTCATGTCTAATCTGCTCCAGTATGTGTACTAGCCATTTAGCATTGCTTGAAGGCAAAATACATGCCATCATCTTCTCACCACCACCACCAGCCCATCAGGGCAACTTCTACTTCTCTTTTTCTGCTGCATATTAAAATTTTCTGACTTGAGATGGTGCAAGTGGTGATTTTCAGTTGCGTGCTCTGTAGGCAAACACCTCGATTCTACCTGATTACTGTCCTCTGTGGCAGGAAGACCTCTTCAGAGTTCTAGTCCCACTTTTGGCCATCTGGGTGACATTAGACCAGTCATTTTCTCTCTCAGCCCAACCTACCTCACAGGATTGTTATTATGGGTAAAATAGGAGAAGGGTATGTGTGCCACCTTGAGTTATTTATAAAAATAATAAAGTGAGGATAATTTTGTGAAATTCTGTTTAAAAGATTAAAAATTAATTTAAAAATTAAATTAATGTGAAATTATTTTTGTAAAATTATGATTTTTTTAGTGAGCTAAAACTGACCATTTCAGTCACTTTATTCCTGTAGTGCAGAAGGGCTCTAGGAAGCAAAATGACTGGACAAGCAGAACAGATGCTGTTCTGAATTTAGACAGTCTTACAAGCTTATTAATTAATTTGCATATATAGGAATATCCTAAAATACATTTTTCTGAAGAAAAAAGTACCACTGCATACTTCAAGGTATAGTAGCTATAAAATATTTCTAATTTCTTATCAATAAAAAAACTTTTCTAATTTTTATAAAATATATAGTTCATAATACATAAATATACTTCAGAAAATTTGAAATATTAATAAAGCTTTCTTGATTTCAGGTAACTGTTACAACCATTGGTTATGGAGACAAGGTGCCTCAAACGTGGATAGGAAAAACTATTGCATCTTGCTTTTCTGTATTTGCAATATCATTTTTTGCCTTGCCTGCAGTAAGTTGTTTATATTAGTCCAAACTTTTTTTAGTTGTGCATACATATATTAGGATTGATTTTTATTAGCTCCTATGTAATGTAATATTAACTCTACATTAATTTTATCTTGCTGGTGTTGACCTATAAAGCCCTTCATGGCTTAGGATCGGGATACTTACGGGAGACCCTGCTGCCACCAACTGTTTCCCATCGTCCCATGCGCTTTCACAGACAGGGCCTCCTTGGGGTTCCGTTGGCCAGACAATGTCGGCTGGCAACCCCAGGAGTAGGGCCTTCTCTGTGGGAACACCCACCCTATGGAACCAACTGCCCCTGGAGCTTCGGGTGGCCCCTGACCTCCACTCTTTCTGTTGGGGCTTATAAACATGGTTGTTCCAACTCGCTGACCTGGGCTGGGGGGGGATGGGAGTTTTAATGATTGTTTTTATTGTTTTAGACAGCTAATTGGGTTTCTTATTTAATTCTTTTTAATTGTATAATATTTTGTATTGTTTTTATGATTGTATGCCACCCTGAGTCCTTAGAGAGATGGGGCGGCTTAGAAATCCAATCAATCAATCAATCAATCAATACTTCTTTTACATTGCACTGAACTGAATACAGTTTACAAGTGGTGAAGATTTGTTATATTGACTGCCTGCCATAAGGGCAAAAACTAAAATATTAAACAAAAATAAAACAAAATAAGGAATAATACTGATTTAGATTTAGGTTGTTGCCCAACTCCAAAATGACTCTGGGCAGCTTACATGAGTTAAAGAAAAAAACCAAAACAGGAAACCTAAAGGCAATAATAAACATTATATCAGTAAAACATGATGTTACAATTATTGCTTCAAACTTTTCTGAGCATTTGGTAAGATATACCTAGATCTATATTTAAATATGGTGTGATTTCACTGCAATCTTGTGTTCCATTACTGTCATATATACATTCATACATTCAAACATACACTTGTAATATAGATTAAAGATAGATAGATTCTGCAGTTGTTTTCTACCATCTTCATTTAATTTGATGGCAACATATGCTTTTGATAATTCTTAAGAAGGAAACACATTTAATATGTAAGGCTCTTGCACAATTAATCACAAGAAATAGGTTTAATTCCTTGAAGTATTCAATATATAGTGATCTGCTGTCTCCTTAGCTTATGTCACTTCATTTAATTCTTGAGGGAAGGATTTTCTGAGTGAACTTCCTGCGTGAAATTTGTTCAAAAAAAGAAACTTAAGCCACTGAGAAGTTGAGGGTGATCAAGGAAATATGTTAGCAGCAGCAGCAACAACAATTGCAATGTTTTGTTGCCATTTTGCAGCAATAATAATTCAAAGCACTGCCAAAACCAATTCAAAAGATCCTGATATTTATGTATTCATTTTGTTACCAACCCCAGAATGTCATGGATTTATTACTTAAATACATGTTAATATTCATATATGTAAAATATATTACGAACAGCAAGAATAAGATCTACTTTTTATGCCATGAGTTTACATTATGCAACAATCGCTCAGTGCAATTCTTAAGTGTGCAAATGCTAGAGAGTATAAAATACTGGAAATATGCCACCTCAAATAGAGCTAATTGGATATTTCAGGGATGATGCAGCTGTCAATAAACATGCCCAAATTCATTAAAATCTCAACCTTTGCTCCAAATTCCATGGTAGCTGAATTTACCACAAACCTTATATTTGAAATGACGCTTATATAACTGATTGATTGGTTTATTCTACTAATTTCCTCTGTTCCTCAGGGAATCCTTGGTTCTGGTTTTGCTCTGAAGGTACAACAGAAACAAAGGCAAAAGCATTTCAACCGACAAATTCCAGCAGCTGCTTCTCTCATTCAGGTGCCTAAATACTAGTTTTCTTACATGTGTTACATCTACCCCTATTAAAAGGGTAGATTTGGTGTTTTTATGTCAAGCATTGCTCAGAAAGATTATTTTATTTTTCCAGTAATGAAACTGGGCTGATGATTTTTCAGTCTTCATCTAGTTTTCATTTGCAGCTATTGCAGAAGGAAGCAATTTTTGTATTTGGACCTGTTCAATAACTAAATGTAAAGTATGCTCAATAACTCATTTGCTTCATAAGTGATACATATTTTTTCTTTTATCTCTCCACTCTTCTGCCTCTGTTTTGAAATTTCTACAATTCTTGGCTTAGGGTATTATTTATATATCCATGTATAACCATGCAACCTAGAAAATATCTGAGAGATGCATATCTGTTTTCTTGCTAACTTCATCTTTTGTGTGTTTTGAACAAATATTTTAGACAGCCTGGAGGTGCTACGCATCAGAAAACCCAGATTCTTCCACATGGAAAATATATATTAAAAAGCCTTCCAGAAGTTATCACTTGTTGTCTCCTAGTCCCAAGCCAAAGAAAATACCGATGGTATCGGTAATGAATACCTTTTTATTTTCATTTGACATTTTTGATTGAATAACTTAATATTTAAAGCTGGATGGAAATGAAGTTCTTTCCCATCAAATAGATGTATTGGTACAAAGCCTTGTTCAATATTTTGACCAGAAGTCTCTCCAAAATAAAACATCCATGCAAAAGATATTATTTTTCATGTAGTTATAGTCTGGAACATGTGAGGCTGGTTAGCCTGCCTACCTGACATGACAAAATTGTGGAGAGTTGTGTTATCTTTTGTGGCCGCCTTCTCTGTTCAGTGCTTCAAAATACATAAAAACTTCTCTTGTTTCAGTGACAAGCAGAACTGTAGGCCGGGGCACTTTTATCCTTCAAAAGATTTTCTTTAAGAGAATCTGCATCAAGCATATGCAGTTAGTGAAACTGTGAGGAATTTAAAAAAAGTAACAAATGGCAAACTGTTATTTTACAATGTTTTGGAATATGGCTCAAGGGGATACAATACTCCTCCTGAAATATTTTGCTGTTTATTCCTTTCATGGAAGTGCCCTGAGTCCAGTAAATGGAGGTACAATCTGAATATCTACATCTGAATACCACCTAAATGCATTTGTAATTGAGCCAGCATCTTGAAGTATATTCAGTAGAATATATTTCACAGAAATACAGAAACATAATGGGGAAATTTCACTTCACTTGGGCTCTTCCTAGAAGCTATCTCATGTTTTCAATAGAATATTTCTGGTAATGCAAAGCAATGAATCTAGCAAATTTTAACTATATGCATAGTTAACAATTACATTTACAAAGTCTGAACAGACTTAGGAGATATTTTACATGATTTATGAAGTCTCTTCCACCCCATATTTTGGGTAAGGATAGAGGAAAATAATTTCTTTTTAAAGCTTCCTATCTTGGCAAAGAATTATAATTAAATACGTAGAGAGGAATTGTGTACAGGGTGGTTCCCCCCCCCCACCAAATGTTCAAATAAAGTAATTCTGTTTTGTTTATTTATATGTGTGGTTTTAGAATTTAGTATCGATGTTTCCCATTTAGAATTTTTTAGGTGAAAAAGATATAGATAAATCTGTTATATTCATCTTTAAAAAAAAGTTTCCAGAATGAAAACAGGATAGAGGCATTGGTATCTAAATACTCTAAGATGGATTAAAGACAGCGCTTCAAAATAAAGTAAAAATAGCTACTAGGAACCAAAGAACCAAACTGTAAAAAGTTATAGGTCTTTGGTAACATTTATGAAACTGTGTATGTTACCTCCTGAGAATCATAGAATCATAGTGGGAAGGGACTTAAGGGTTCATCAGCCCCCTTCAAACTGCTTTCAAGTACCTCAATAGGTTATTATTGATGATTTCACAGAATAACTCCTGAAACTCCCATCCAGTGGTGGAATTCAAATAATTACAATTGGTTCTGTGCCCTAATGATTTCTTCCAACAACCAGTTCACCAAACCGCTCAGAAAGTTAGCAACCAGTTCTCCCAAAGTGGAGCGAACTGCCTGAATCCCATCGCTGCTCCCATTAGTTATCCAGGAGTTCAATGCCATTATTATTTCTCAGGAAATAATATTGAACTGGGTAAACAATTCCTTATTAAGAACATCTGAAGCAATTTAATTTTGTTATAGTAATGGATGGATGGATGGATGGATGGATGGATGGAAAGGAAAGGAAAGGAAAGGAAAGGAAAGGAAAGGAAAGAAGGAAGGAAGGAAGGAAGGAAGGAAGGAAGGAATAGTGAGTCAAGTCATCACCTCACTTAGACTTTATTAATGACTGTGATCATTTAATGTAAAAATATTACAGTTTTCTGAATAATTGCACAGTGAAGATCCATGATAATAAATGCTGGTTGTAAAGCAGAAATATGTGCCTTTTGAATTATAATGGTTAGAACATTTTACTCTTTACCTACTCTTTTATGATTGGAATCATCTCACTAGATTAAAGAAAATGGAGGTTTAATTGTATAATATTCGCATACATTGTAATTTCTCTAGTTTTTTTCCTCTAATTTTAAATTATACTATGCTGATGACTTAAAGGATTGGGGTTTGTTTTTTAAAAGAATTTTTTTTCTGTTTTGTTAGGCAAAAAAGAAGAAAACCAAATCAGAAAAGGATAATGGATCACTTTCTCCAGATAAGATTTTACCTGTTCCACAAATCACATTTGACCATGTGTTGGAGGATAGGAAAACCGATACTTTTCCTATGGATTCTTATGAAAATTCTGGTAAGACTTTCAGTTATTTTATTGGTTTACTAGAAGTAAAATGACCATCAAATTGGAAAGACTCATATTTCCATGCCTTAAAATAAGGAGTTGCAATTTAAATCTGACCAAACCATGTTATTGACATCTGAGTCTTAAAATGTATATTGTAGTTGTAATAATGACTCTAACTCCATACATCTTAAAGTCGCTAAGATTGAGAAACACTGGTCATAAATAATGTATGAATTCAATGTTATTATGTCATATATCATTTTCAGCATTTTTGTAACTGCTGCCACTACCCATATGAATATATTTTTCAGTTGCTTCCATTCTAATGCCAATGACTACAATTTTCTGTCTGTCTGATGATATAAAGATATAATTGTGTCTAAGGATATCAGATGGAAAAGTTTTATGGATCTGTAGTTTTAATAACCCCAGCATTAATCTACAAAATAACATATAATTTCTATTTAGGAAGTTGTTTTGGACAAGGGTCCCTATTTTTTAAAAAAATGATTTAGCTTGTGAGAGTTGATTAAAAATTTTTAAAATGGTCTCATCACTCAGATATTTGCATGTATTTGGATTCAACAAATTACAATATATGTCTGCAATCCAGTCCTCTCTGAAAATACATTTATACAATAATAGTTCGATTCTTTTTATTCATTTTAGAACTAAGTATTTTAGAACAAAAAACTGTAGAAAATACTTTTAAAATCACATATTTATAATGCTGGTGTGCTATATGTATAGGTGTATTTGTGTGCCTGTGTGTATACACACACACATACACATATATATGTAATACACACCTCCTTCTTAGATTTAAACATCTGGACATTTTATATCCTTTTTATTTAAAAACATATTTGACAAGTCCATGCAGATATATTGCAATTTTTAAAAACAAGAAGTAGAAAACAACTATCTGTGAAAACGGCACATTTGAATGTGTGTCAGGTTATAAGTTCACATCCAGTTCTGGATTTCTCAATAGATTATGCAAGTAAAAACATGTTAAAGCTTTCTTTCATTGCTTTCTGGGCACAACTGATACTAATCTTTAATTGGGATTTCTAATATTTAAAAGACAAGATGCTGACTCCAGTTTTGGACCAAAAAATCTCTTTTTCTTCTGACATCTATTCTTTTCCCTCCCCTTCTCCCTGTCTTCTGTTCTCTTGAAACTCTTACAAGTATACAGGAGAAACAGGCATGTTAAAATTTCTTGGTAAGTTAACGAAGCTCTCTTTACCTATAGCATGCTGGATTCTGAATCTTAACATTGCTTGCCATGATTTCCATACTCTCTCGCTACTTATTAACTTAGCATGAAGTGCAGGAAGCAAAATTGGCAACACTTGCCATCTTTCTATTATTATAATTCACCTATTAAAGGAGGAAAACGGTTTATTTTTAAGATGACATGATAAGTGCCTTTCTCGTTCCTATAATTGTAAGAAGTAGGTAGGTCAGTTCAGTATGTTTATTCAGTGGCTAAGGATTCAGTGCTCTTGCACCAAAAATATTATTTGGAAGCAAAAGTCACATTTCCCCTTTCCAGTTCCGAAACTCACCAAGGAGACATGGGGGTCTGGATGCAGAGGGAGAATTATCTTCTACAGATTCCATCAATGGATTAAATTTCTTCAGATAAGAAGAGCCCTGGATGCTATCACTGCCTTTTTTTTCTCTTAATTTTTTTATGTTAGAATGTTAACATTTGTAGACCATCCCAATAGCTCCTGTTCTAGATGGTGTACAACAAAGCAACTAAATGTATCAGCATGCTACAAACATTAAAAAACCATCACCTCTTAGTCATCCAAGGTCAAAGGTCTGCTTGAACAGAGCCTTATGAAATGCAAGTGGGGGATAGATATGAAAGCTACTGCTGAGGCCTGCGACTGTATATCTCTCTTGATGTCTGGACAGAGGAACAGGGTTGTAGCACTGTTTATTAGAATATGCTGGGCAAGATTCTGTATTTTTATTTGGCACTTGTATAATACACAAATGACACAATCGATGCATGTGTCTTACTAGCATTGTTTTAATTGAAATGATAATTTTAAAATCTTCTTTCTTGTTTTCTTAACTGTGACTTTGATACCGTAACAGACGCCCTAGATCACTTTCTCCTTCTCTGTTTCCCTGTTCTGTCCACTTCCTCTTGTCCTTTTCATCTGTTTATTCAGACCGACAGCATTCCTGGACATCCTTTACTACAGAGCAACCATCTCCCAGTTCTCCAGGTAAACTCAGCTAATCTTTGCTTTCATTCTCTTGAACTGCCTGATTCAGAACCTGGAGGTTGGCATATTTAGTACAGATCCCCTGGCATGGAAATCATCTTGCACAGTCAAAATTACTCTATGCACTGCATATTTCAACCTAAGTGTTTCTGACAGATTACCTCTGAGAAAGTACATCTCTTAATAAAAAAAAGATTGCTTACCTCTGCACAGGATCACATCAAAACCCTTATAGGCCCTAAATATTATCACATTGTGATAATAATCTAGTTGGCGAGGGTTATAACAATATTGCCAGACCCTATGCATCATCAGTTTATTGGAAATCGGTCACAGTAAGTAATAAAGTTTAAGCAAGTGGTTAAGGCACTGGATTAGAAGTTTGTAAGCCCCAGACACAGTTGTCTGTTAGGTGGACATGCCTCAATTTTATAAGATTTTTGAGAAAAAGTGCTATTGTTAGGAACATTTTAAATATATATAACTTGTTCTGTTCCTGAAGTATTACAAGCTACTGGGCATATCCAATAATATAATCTATTACACAACCCCTAGTTTAAGTAGATTTATACTTAATAATTTAAGGTGTTATGCTTTTATTTTTGTCATAATATTCCACCTGTTAAGCTTGCTAATATCCACAATTGCTGAAGCAGAATACTGTATATAAGGTTCATTCTATTTCTTTGCTTTTGTTTAATATATAGAGTTCTTATATCTAAAAGCACTGTTTTCTATATTACCAAAGGGGAAAAATAGTTTAAAGGACAGACATTTGTACCATAATTCCAGAGCAAAAACCCCTCATGTTCTCCTCTTCTTTGTATGCATCTAGGCAGGGATACCATTTTCTTCTAATTATAAATTTACATTTCATTCTGCCTTTTAATTATTTTCTCTATATTCCTTGATATTTTACAGCTTTTAAAATGTTTTGTAGCCCTTAGATATAGATAACCTTTACTTGCCTGTTTTTCTTCCGCAGTTAAAAGGAACTCTCCATTTTTAGAGCCACATACAGGACCATTCATTAGAACAAACAGCTTTGCTGATGAACTTGACCTGGAAGGGGAGACTTTGCTGACTCCAATAACTCACATCTCACAGTAAGTCACAGAATCCTGAATACCATTAACCTCTGATCAGAGTGCAGGCTAGAAGAAGATAAACTGTGATTGTTAGAACAAGGTTGTATAGAATTTCCCAGGTAGGTCTAATGGAACAAGCTTGATTTTTATTGTTGCCTATCCAACAAGTTGTGCAAAATATCTTTAGGATATTGCTTTTAACATGAAACTAATGTTTTGATTAGACAAAGCAAAAACAAACTGTGTTGCTTTTGGATGAAGGACATGTAATTAATATTGAACATGCATTCCTGCTGATTCACTAGGACAAACCAGTTAAATGGAACAGACTGAAATTATGCCTTTTCTGACATCTTACATAAGTTTTGTAATATTCAAAATCCTTTGGCCAAGGCTTTTGTCCTTTGTTGAACACACTTTTATACAGATTTTTTAACCTATTGATTACAAATCATAATAAATGAATAAGAGAGGAACATATAGAAACTTGCCTTAGGTGTGAACATTGAATATTCTGCTCAACTTTAATGGAAGTCTCTAGGCTGCATTTGGCTAAACTGCCCTATCTTACACTTTTAGATTGATCTTATTAACTTCATAAATATACAATGAATTAATTATCTATCTGAATATAAATAGAAGAGAGCAGACCTTGCATAGTTTACACATTTGCAATATAATTCACATAGAAGTGGTTACTGATCACAAAATTCTACATAATGAAAGTCTTTCAGATATCATGAGTAACAAACAATACAGTAGCATGGTTCTAAAGGCCCTGCTCAAGAAAGCTTTTTTATGGTCTGGTCTGAATATTCTTTCATTTAATTCTAATTCATGTTCTGCTAAACTTCTGAAAACCAAATTTCAAAATTTCAATTTCAATTTCAAAATTAACAAGTGGCTTTCTTATACAATATTTTAGAATAGAATAGAATAGAATAGAATAGACTACTTTATTGGCCAAGGGGCCTTGGTGGTGCAGGCTGCTAAATGCCAAGCACTTAAGTTGCAATTATTGCAGGCTCGAATCCCACCAGGCTCAAGGTTGACTCAGCCTTCCATCCTCTCAGGGTAGGTAAATTGAGGACCCAGGATTGTTGGGGGCAATAAGCTGACTTTGTAAAAATGCCACTTAGTAATAAGCAGGCATATACAATGGAATGAAGGCTATTGCTGAGTACATTGGGTTGTATCCCAAAAATTGTAAGCCGCCCTGAGTCTTCGGAGAAGGGCGGCATATAAATGTAATTTTAAAAAAAGTGTGATTGGACACACAAGGAATTTGTCTTGGTGTAAATACTCTCAATATACATAAAATTATGGACATATACTAAAATGTCTCATGGCATATATAATCCAAGCATCAGCTCAACCTGCATACACCGGTTCACATGTCAAAGTCAGATCAAATGCAGCTTTGTACAGCTTGATCCATGCTGTATAAAAGGTGCATCACCCTGAATAATATTTTATAGGCCCAGCTGCATACCATTGTAAACTCTTGGTAGAAAAAGAAGGCCTTTGCAGCTGGTAAGAATAATGTGCTGTTGAATTTTGGACTGCAGCACTGCATATAAATTAATATGCCCCGTGGGCCTTGGAAATGAGCATGTATGAAAGAAACTGATTCCATAACCACAAAGGCGTGCACAAGAGCTGCTGTGTGGATTGGAGGCATGCGCTCAGTCAAGAGTATCTGCAAACAGGTTTCACCTGAAAGCGTAAAATTACTTCTCCTTGACAGGCAATATAAATCAACTGACAACAATATTGATTACCTACTGCACCATTAGGAAACTTGCCTGGTATAAGTCAGATTAAGTAATGTGTTTAAAATATCTGTTTCCACTTAGTTTGAAAAGATTGATAAACTTGTGCAGTTCAAACTTGTCAATGGCACTGCAAGTACATCGGGTATCTGAGAAAATAAGGAACAGTAAACTGGCAGCAGCCTTGTGAAAATGTCACGATTTAAGAGGCCTCGAGAGTCCCTCTATTTCAAACCCGGGTGTATTTATTCAGCATATGGGCTGCATATTTGGAAAGGTGAAAGCAAAAGAATCTATGACACGATTCAATATACGACTACCGCTGCAAATGCGCAGCAGTTTGTGAGTGTGTTTTCCTGATTTTGGAATGTGGTATCATGGAGAGGCTTTTGTTTATACTAATAGGTCTGTATTTCATTTCTGACCTCAGCTAGTTGCAACAATTGTTATCTAGATCTATGAAATTCACTTAACAAAGTTCTGCTATTATATTTTGCCCCCAAAATATTTTCCCAATTCACTATGTTGTATTACAGAGTGCAGGAATCTTCATTTTGTTGTAATGATTCATTATCAATTAAAAATAAATAAATTTATCTCATGGAAATTTCATATAAATTTCACATAAATTTCATTAATAAGTAAAATAAATATCCATAAGCTTCTATCCCAACATTGCTGGGTATAAGAGTCATTGGGGTATACAACTGGAAAGTGTTGCTTCTTCTTTGGAGGTAAAAAGAAATGATATAGTACACAGATAGTTAGCCTAGGCTGAGTTGTCTAAGAGCAGCTCAATGACTAAGATTCCAGTAATGTCATGTTCAAATCTGCCTGGCAATTTTTCCCAAGTTTATTTCTCTTACAAAATACAAATTTCTTTTTCTGCATTGCTTTCAGATGCTTGAAAATTTCTTTCAAATGTCTCCTAGTGGAATTTTTGAGCTTCATTAATTGGTGGAAATGATAGAGACAGCTACTGGTAGTACTGTGGTTTTCTATTGTTTAGCTTTCCATAACTCAAAACACACACTTCCCAATTTGAGAAAATACTTCCTCCCTCTCTCTCTCCCTCCCTTTTCTATCCTGCCCATCTCACCTAACGCTTTGTAGGAGGTGCTCTGTATAAGGTTTCTCCTTGGATTTTAACCAAAGCACGAGAACCAGGAAAGCTGCAAGCTGCTAGAAAAATGATCAGAGAGATAGATGGTTGGTATACATATGTTTGCTGCTCTGCAAATAAACTAAAGGAGCAATGTGATTTTTCCTCTTAAAAGCAAATTCTATTTCAGCAAAATATATGAGAAATAAACATAGGAAAAAATTGCACTGCTAGAATGCTCTTATCTGCTCCATGGTTTCCCTCTCATACAAAGATTTTAAGGTGCAAGCAAAGGGATATTATCTTAATTCTTCCCCCATGTAGTAAAATCAGAGGAAGCAAAAAGAGATCCAATATTCTCTGTCAGATAATCCCACAAAATATTGTTCATTTTCATACTGCAGCTGCTATAGCCTCCAGTATGGAAAACAAGCAATATAAATAAGAATTAAAAGTCATTATTTTGCCTTGCAAATATTCTTTTAAACATTCCTAAGAAGGAGAATTTTTCTTCAGGTAAACAAATATGTATGAATTTATTTAAATGGGAAAGAAGAAAAGTAATTTTCCCCAATCATCCACAAATGCCCAAAGCCTAGTCACCTATGTAAATACTACGGTAGAGCTTCAGGAAATACAAGAGCGGGATGCCTATCTTTAGTATTCCTTGCCATTTGCATTTTTCCTGGCTATTTATCTCCTGTGGTAGAGTGGTGTGGTGGCCTAGAAGTGGAGCTCTCACCTCACAATCAGGAGGCTGTGAGTTCGATCCTAGCTAGGGGCAGATATTTCTCTCTCCAAGCCCAGTGAGAATATATCTGCTGAACAAAACTCCACATTGGTGACAGGAAGGGCATCCGGCCATTAAACGGTCTGCTAGCTCCATTCAGTTGCCCAGACTCCACCCGCAAGGGATTAAGGGATCGTTAAAAGAAGATGATGATTATATCTCCTGTGGTCTTGCTTTGTTGAGTGTAAGTGAAAATGTGGGCATCTGCCAGGGAACAAATAATAAAATGGATACAGTGTCATGATATAAAAGCTGCAATTTATGTACTTTCATCTGGTATTGCAACACTGGTATGTGATGGTGGTCATTTTGGAATTAGAAGTCATAGAATAACAGAGTTGGAAGGGACCTTTGGAGGTCATCTAGTCAAACCCCCTTATATCATTTCAGACAAATGGCTGTCCAGTCCTTTCTTGAAAACCTCCAGAATTGTTGGGGATTGTTGCAGTGTGGCTTGAGTGGAATGTGCCATGGTATACTGCAAGTAGGGAATCATATTTTAATGCTTCCACAAAATAAATCTTATAAATAAATAGTTATGATAAACAGGTAAAGGGTTATTTAGAGTACCTCTTCAGTCATGCTAGGTTTCAGTCTGTGATTAGAGTGGTTTTATTTGCTTTATTTACACGGGAATTTTCCAAAGGCTCTCTTCTCATAATTCAGGCTCATAATTCAGAAAACAGATATTTATTTTTGAAAACGAAAGATGTGAGTTAAACACCCTTGTTAAAATAATGTTCTTCATATTTTTTCACAGATGTGTTTTTCACAGCCCACTCTCATTATTAGTTACGGAAATGATACATTTTCAGATAATAGGATTTATATGTTATTTTATGTGGAAAATTCATGACTGGTAACCCATTTCTGCAATGTTGCTTCTCCAAAATATGCTTGTGTCCATGACAGTGCCAGGATTGATTGATTGATTGATTGATTGATTTAAATTCACCTTTATATGCCGCCCTTCTCCGGAGACTCAGGGCGGCTTACAATCTTTGGAGCACAACCCAATGTGCTCAGCAATAGCCTTCATTCCATTGTATATGCCTGCTTATTACTAAGCGGCATTTTTACAAAGTCAGCTTATTGGCCCCCAACAATCTTGGGTCCTCAATTTACCTACCCTGGGAGGATGGAAGGCTGAGTCAACCTTGAGCCTGGTGGGATTCGAGCCTGCATGAATTGCAGGCAGCTGGAGCTAAGTGCTAGGCATTTAATAGCCTGCACCACCAAGGCTCTTATTTATACTTAATATTTCTAAATTGTCCAAAGAGGGACTATCTTTTTACCTTTCTTTTTTTTTTTTTACCTTTTGCTATTTTTAAATTTTCAAATGAAGCAAATTTGGGGAATAGATTGATTTCCTGTATGGCTTGGGGACTGGTTATCTATGGGACTGCCTCCTCCTAATGGAATATTTTGTCCAAGATTCGTATGCTGAAACATCCCTGATGAGATGTTGTGGTGCTCCAAAGTGAGAATTTTCTGTTAGGCTTTTCTCATAAGGCATCAAGATGAAAGCAATTCTTCCTCTTGATTGGTAGGGGGTGTGCAATAAAAATTTTTATTGTGGGTGTTTATATTTTCAGCTTGGGTGTATGTTTTTATTAGTCTTATGTAATATGATGATGGGGATACAGTATAGGACTCGTAAGTTGCTTAGATTTATTTGAAAGGAGTGATATAGAATGCATGATTGTTGCACTTTTCAACATTTATTGGTATTTAAGGATCAGCAGCCTGTCTGTCACATCTGTTATTTTGAGACAGTGCTTGAATTTAAAAAGTACATGGTGCTCAGAGCAAACATTTGTACTTATCTGTGTACTAGGATCCTTGTTTGCACTGACTGGATAGCTCATATTGTAAATGATTCTTGCTTTTATCTTCCTCTCTTATTTCTAAAGGTCTTGTAAAGTCTGAGCAAATACGGCTTATTCACTTTCAAGTGGTCAGATATAATGACTGACCTGCTGTCCCCAGCACTCTGTTTACATTGCAACTAACAGCATTGAAATTGTGATTTGAACACAGACAACTTTATCATTCATTGGCCATAAGGATTTGCAAGTATGAAGCAGGCAGGCACCCAGCCAAAGATGACGCAGGAGGAAGTGGCATGCTCTCCCATCATATGTTCAAATGCTTTAAGGACAGGTTTAATTTTATCCTCTTTTTTGTTTAGTTATATTGTGGCTGCGTGATGGTATTTCATCCATCATTTTAGACAATGCTCTTGCAAGGCTAACCACATACTGTATATTAGTTTGATAAAGTCACTGTGCCTATATGTGTCCTTTTTAAATCTGCAATGCAATTGATAGGAGGAAAGTTGCTTCATTTATGGAAAAGGAAGAAAGGCAGGAGGCTAAAGACCAGGGGTGTCAAACTCATGTCGTCAAGGCATTGTCATGTGACATATCGGGACTTTTCCCAACTTTGCTAAACCTGGCATGGGTGTGGCCAGAGTGTGATGCATCCAGCCCTTGGGCTGAGAGTTTGACAGCCCTGCTATAGAAACATATACATAAATATAAAAGGTGAGGAAAGTGTACCCAAAATTGAATAGAGTAAAAGAGGCCTTTAAAAGAGTAGCTGCTGAAATGTGAATGAGGACATCCTCATAAATAGAAACCCAAAATACGATTCACATTAGGAACTATAGTTAAAACAATTGTTGTTATTTTAATCATTTAGTTGCGTCTGACTCTTGGCGACTTTATAGGCAAGTGTTCTCCATGCTACACTGCCATTAAGTTCAGCTTATTAATTTATTCTAGAATCAACACTGAAATTGATATTGTTGTATCAGTGCCCCAAATATCAAATGTTTATAAATGCTATTTTCTGAATTCACAAAGTACCTTTAAAAAGATAAAGAATTATGTTTCCTTGTTATATATGTGATGAACGCATCCCATAATACTTTACAATAACGTTTAAATGCAGATGTTCCACTTCCTTTAAGTAGTAAACACACTGCTTCTTTCCCAGTATAAATTAACATTATGCTTTATGTTTTCTAAATAGCAGTATATTTTTATTGGTGGTAATTAAAGTAGTATCCAGGTGCTTTCTTATTCAGAAGTGCTGGGCTCATCTAATCAAAATGTAAAAAGCAGCTGTCTTTGTTCTTTGTTCTAAAATATTAGCTTATTTTGGAAGTCACAAAAAGTTTTGGAGGAGAGATAAGAAGAGGCACAATGTTTCCTATTTATTTATTTAAGTTATATTGCTGTAGTCAGTGGATTTGGCTTTTCTGTTATGAGAGAAATGGCTTTTGGCTGTGATGTACATAGCATTTGGCTTAGAGTACTACATTTATTATGTTAACAAGTGAGAACTACATGCAGTGTTATGCAAGTTGACTTCTGCTAACTCAACAGGACTTTGCTTGCTGCCCTATGCCTTTTTCCTCACTCATCCTGTGAATATTTTTCAAAGCACATGGAACGTATTTGAGCTATGGATTTTGTTCCTCTGACAGTTGATCAGCACTAGTAACCAATTGGTAATTTGCTCAAGCATATCATTTTGTTTAAATGTAAGCTCAGATTTAAAGTTAGAATTCAAAAGAAATGTTTAAGATGTTTTGGGCATGTTTCTCCAGGGGTGTTTTTCCAAAAGTGCATCCATACAGAGAGAGACAAGGAGTGGGAGAACTAGATTCAGACATTGTCACAATTTTAACCACAGCTTGTTGACTAAACCAGGATAGGTTGTATTCACACATCAGGCTAAATCCAAGCCAAACAAGCCACGTTGTGTCTTAGCAATGGGTTGTATGCAACTTCTGTTAGTTTAACAGGCATACAGCCTGTTGAGAAACATGCTCCCAAGGCAGACAAAATCACAGTGTTCTGTGATTTATGAAACCAAATACATCTAGTAAAGGGCTAACTTTTTTGGCCTCTTATATTGTAGGAGGCTAGTGGGCCTCCTTGCTCCAATCTTAGCATGCTGTAAAAATCCAGACTCCATATGAAAGCTAAGAAAACAATTTTAGTTGTGCACCAATCTGTCCAATTTCCAAAGTCACTTGACTGCACATGATCTAACTGGTTTTAAAGGTGTTTATCATAGTCTTTTATATAATAGTATAAAATTTAAAGGTCAGAGGAGACTTCAGATGTACAGGTTTGTTAAGGTTGGACTGCTGTAGTCCATGAATTCTTTGTGGAGTTGAGTTTGTGTATCCAGGTCAGGCAATTTACAGTGTTTCTCAGAATGACTTTTTCATTTGGAATTCCTCCCTGAACTGACAGGAATGAGCCAATCATTACAAATAGCTGTTACTCCCTTGCCTATAAGTAGCTAGGCAGGCCTTAATTGCAGTGCAACAAGAAGAGTCAGTGAAGGGTAACAAAGCTTTGGTGATTTAGCCATTATTTGGAAACCATCTGTTTTTCATTTTAGAAACCTCAACCACTCTTTCCCATATCAAAATTAATCAACTGCTTATTGATGAGCAGTTTTTCCATAACATTTGCTGCAATGTTTTATTAAAATAATTATTGTTCTGGTCACACTTGCTAGGTGGATTGAAGGCCTGATGTTATTTTTGATATATGTTGTGCATGGATATTTAGAATGAAATACTTGTTTCCCTTTATTGAAACTGTTGTGTGAAAACTTTATACATATTGATGTATAAAGGTAGTCTCGACTTACAACCACAATAGAGCCCAAAATTTCTGTTTTAAGTGAGACATTGATTAAGTGAGTTTTGCCCCATTTTATGGCCTTTCTTGCCACAATTGTTAAGTAAATCACTACACTTGATAAGTTAGTAATTTGATTGTTAAGTGAATTTGGCTTCCCCATTGAGTTTGCTTGTCAGAAGGTTGCAAAAGGTGATCACATACCTTTGGGACACAGCAAAGTTCATAAATATGAACCAGTTGCCAAGCATTTGAATTTTGATCACATGATCATGAGGATGTTGCAAAGATCGTAAGTGTGAAAAACAGCCGTAAGTCACTTTTTTCAGTGCCGTTGTAACTTTGACTCTAAATGTACTGTTGTAAGTCAAGGACTACCTGTAGTAAAAATGTGTGTGTGTATCCTGAGGTATCAGGCTAAAACCTTGGAGACTGTGAGTTGTATTGCTGGTTTGGGCATGGGTGATTTTTAGCCAGTTACTCACACTCTGCCCTGGAAATCAGGCAATGGCAAATAACTTTGAAAAACTTTGCCAAGAAAACTGTAGGGACATGTCCAGACAGTCTTCAAAAATTGAATCACAATTGAATGGAAAAATACATATAATAAATAAATTTTGCTTTTTAGGATCATATTATACATAATGGATCATATTTTAGGATCATATTATACATAATAAAGTAACCAGCAATCCAGAAAAATATTACAGACCAGAATTTGGTAGGCTAGCAATAAAGTTATTAGAAAAGATATTCATATGTCATGCTGTGCCTATACCTATCTATTTCAGAATCATGCTGGCAATGGGTTTGTGTGTGTGTGTGTGTGTGAGAGAGGGGGGGGAGGGAGAAAGTATGTATGTGGAGTTGGAGTTTAAAGAGCAGGATAGAAAATACATTGATGTTTTTGTAATGGAGAACACTCCTGAAAATATCATGATAGGAAAAAAAGAGGAGAAAATGTATCATTAAAAAAAAACCCAAACTTGCAAAAAACTGAAATTATGACCAGTTCTAATGAGAAGTTCTAATGCTGAGAAAAAAGAGAATAAAAGAGGTGGATGGATGCAATTACAGTGGCAATTGTAGATCTGAAGGATCAGATCAAATGGACTATGATTTTTCTGTTCTGTGAAAGTAAATTTTCCTGTTTAAATCAAAGAACATTCAGAGAATAGAGATGCTTTTGGTTCACCTGATGTTTATTTTTTTTCTTCAATTTTTTTCTCTAAAAATTAAAAACCTCTTTAAAAATAGTACCTGTTTGTTTTGTTTTTTTCTATTTAGGAATATTTTTGATATTGTACAAAAATGGCTCCCTCCACCACAACAACTAGTGAAAGTTAATTTCTAGATTAAATTTTTATCTCAGAATAATTTCTCATTTAATCTTTACTTAATAAAAGATCTTTTAAAATCATTATAAATAGAGTTAAAAACAAACAAACAAAAAACCCTGGTTGTGAAGTATGTTTTAAATTCCAGCTAGAATAGAAATGTATTTATTTTAACACAAGGGGGCAGTGATGTCATATAAGAATATTGACTAGCATATAATTAAGTAGTCTGCATCAGATAGGTAAAATGAGTAGGACAATGAGGTAATAATTTGACATTCATAAATCTGAATACAAAAGATTCAGATACAGGTCAAAAGTCAGAATTAAGTTTGGCTGCTGATAAAGAGGATTTGTTTACTTTGAATTAGATACCCAGTTACACAAAGAATTAATCACTAATCTGATCCATTAGTGATCAACAGCACTGCACATTTTATTGATCATAAAATATTAATTTCATAGATTATAAAGAATACAACAATTCTAAAATTGCAAAATTCTAAAATTGTTGTATAAGCCACAAGTGCAATATGGATGAAGATACAATAATATTCCAGTTTTAAAAAGGTTTGATAAATTTCCATGAATTTCTGTCAGCAACTACAGCTTTAACTTATATTGTTACATCCATGATCAAATACTTTGCTTCATGCATTTGCATTTTATTTTAATTAAGCTTATTTTTTATTGTTTACTTGATGGTGATTTAATATTGCATCAGTTGATCTTTTTATGTATATGATGATGCAGTCTATATATTTTGAAAGAGGATAGTGTATATGTTTCTATATAGAGGTTTTGATTGTTAGAGGAATGTAATTCAAATTATATGCCTTAAAGCTGAATTTTAACTGGCATTTAATTTAGGAATTTATCAGTGTGTGGAAACACTGCTTTGCAAACTATTTAATATATATTATTTAGACAGACTTGCCTCCTGTATCTCCTTTAGTGTTTTAGATTAGATAGGATTACACCTCAGGGGCACCTGTATTTCTGGGCAAGTTATGGGATTGCTGTATGTTATTTATGCACATTTGCTATTACAGTTGATTACAGAACTCAAGTGATTCAGATGGGTTTATACATGTGTGTTGTGTGGACCACATTTCACATGATGAAAACACAAACTCCTAATCTCTTTATGGGCCCAACTGAAAGGAATAGTGCTAACATTTAAAGTAGTCTTCTCCAAATTGGTGTAAGGATTTTGAAATGTGAGAATTCCCAGAATTCTCAGTCATGAGTGGCTGGTATTCTGGGACTGCCTTATAGCAATAACTCTTAGTCTTACATACCACTTCACAGTGTTGTACAGCCCTCTCTAAGAGGTTAACAGAGTCAGCATATTGACACACACATCCCTCAACAGTCTGGGTCCTCAATTTACCACCCTCTGAAAGATAGAAGACTAAATCAACCTCGGTCAGAATCGAAGGAATCAAACTTTTGGCAATATGAGCAGAGTTACCTTGTAATACTGCATTCTAACCACTGCGCCACCATGGTTCTTATCCTTGTAAGAATTTCTCAGGAGGGTTTTCATTAAGTATTCCCAATGAATGTTGGCTATTGGGTAAGCTGTTTTTAGGAAAGGGATACCTTCCTTTTGAAAAACAGGCAGAGGGAAAACTTTTACTCTTCTGGCTTACGCTTGATTTAAATTGCTCCACAACTGTGCACAGGCATCAATGCATACCTGCACTGCAAAGGGGTTGATGGGTAAGTGTAGGTGGCAGGTGGTTACAGACAGGCCGATGTGCACACCTCCCAAATCTCCACTACACATTATGTGAAGATGGCGTGTCTTGCATGCTGATAGGTTGATCTGACTTCCTGTTGGGAGGTGGGTGGAAAGCAAGGCATATTCGAATGACAAAATGGAGTAGCTGGAAGAGAGACTTGCTGACAAATTGAGGAGACATGAACATATGTACTGTGCAATGGATAAATATTAGAAAAACCAAAAGATAACAGCTGATTCATGGAGGGAAATTGGAAGGACTTTGGAGGAAGAACCAGACAGATGCAAAGAAAACTGGAAGCAACTGCAAGACAAGTTTGTCAGGCTAAAAAATAAAATGAAAACAAAGAGCAAGACCCTGGGCCCAGAGGACATATAATTCTAGCTTGTTTTGCCACTTGTTTCCACAAAAAAATTGTCTTCCTCAATGATTTCCATTTCCTGCAATCTTCTACGTCTCTGTACTTTGTTGTTTTAACGGTCCCTAGCCAGAATGTTAATATTCGCTGAAGTATAAATGCAACAGCTATGCAACTGTCTCTGAATGACAGACATATATGTTCTCTGACATGCAGTGACGCAGAAGTCTAACCCTAGCCTAACTCTGCCAATTGTTTCCTGCTCAGATCTTCCTATTTGCATTGTAAATTTTCCATAGGATTCTAAGAGGTACCTTTACTATTTTTTAAAAGAAACTGGTTAAAACATCTTTGCTGTTTTAAGCAAAGCTTTTGAATGATAATCGCTTGCTGATTCTTAGTTTCATTGTTTTATTGCTTTAAGAATGTTTAGATTTTGCTTGATATACCAAGAGTGGCTTTTTTGATAGCAATAGCAATAACACTTAGACTTATATACCAGTTCATAGTGCTTTACATCATTTTCTAAGCAGTTTATAGTGTCAGCATATTGTCCCCAACAATCTGGGTCCTCATTTTACTGACCTCGGAAAAATGGAAGGCAGAGTCAAGCTTGAGCTGGTCAGGATCGAACTCCTAGCACTGGGCAGAGTTAGTGTCATGCCCTTGTTAGAGTCGGACTCTGAGGGAGAGGAGGAACAGCTGACAGGGAGTGGAGGTGTGGCTCCGGAGGTTGTGGAGGAGGCTGGGGAAGGGCAGAGGCCGGCTGGGCAGTCAGTGGAAGAACCAGGCCCATCTCCTCTGCATCCTAGGACACGCAAGGAGGAACGGAGAAGGAAACAACTTGGCTTACGAGAGAGGAAGCAGCCATGATCCCTTCATTGGTTACAGCTGGGGAGAATAGTATATAAGAGAGATGGTTAAAACACAGCATTGCCAGAAGCAAAGCGTATTTTATTTTGGGCTGAAGTTATCCTGGTTGGTGTCCTTCTAACAGACTGTGCCTTGTTATCTCCTTGAAGTTGGTAATTACTTATCCTGGTCCATTGTGGAATTTCCTTCATTGTAGTTTGTTTTGGGTTTTTTATTTCACCTCTATCTGCTCATTAAGTTCGGACTGTATTGCTTTCTTTTATAGACTATTTTTGAATAAGTTTTATCTCCAACTGAGAATTATTGAACAGTGGGGCCAAGCTGGAGCATTAAAGGACATTTATTTACGTTTTGGATTTTGTTACCTTTGTGTTACACTTCGGGTCATCACAGTTAGCCTGAAAATGCTACATTCTTAACCAGTGTGCCATTACGACAGTCTTGATGATATCTAGACAACATGATCACTCAATTGATGTATGAGGGAACTAGGGAAGAGGTGGCAACAACAACAATAGCAGCACCAGGAACTAGAATCTCTTTTCTCAAGATCTATGTTCCTCACATTATGTACTGTTATCCACCCTTATTTTGTGCAGTTAGCAATTCTCCATCTTGTTCTTTATTTTGTTCTTATCCTATGTCTTTGTTGGCTCTGTTTTTGGTTTGAAGTTTATTGTGTTTTATTCTTTTTGTTATATTGTGAGCCTCCCAGAGCCATTCCGGAGTTGGGTGGTGCTTAAGTTGAATGAATTAAATCTTAGAAAGCTTTTTCTAGTTCAGAAAAGTTGTTGCTGTCTGCACAGAGAGGAGGAAAAGGGGGAGGCTATTTATAAAGATCTGTAACCCAGCCTTTTCTAGGCAAATTACAGGGGGTGGAGAATGTTTCCTCATGGTTCTGAGCAGGTTGAAAACCTACAACCATTTAACAAAAACAGGTCATGTTTTTATGATAATATCAAAGAATAAAGGAAGATATGCAAAGAAAGGTTGAGATTTTGGATTCATGTTTTCCTTATGCTACTTTCTCAGGATAATTAATACAGTTTTAGTAATAATAATACTTTACTAATGTGCATGTTGCCAACTCTTGAGTGATTCTGGGCCATCTCAGTTTTATTTGCAACATAGAACAAAACAGCTTCATTTTTAAAATAGTCTAGTCTGCTGACAATATTGGACTTTGCAAAGAAAAGGCTTTGCTCTACAGTAGAATAATGTTTTATCCTTTCTTTGCATTTGTTTCAAAATGCAAAGCTCTTCCTAGGTTGCAACCTGTTAACTCAACCTTTTTGCCATCTATATGAGTGCAAGGCTTAATTCAAGGCCATTGTTGCAACTTTTGAAACTCTAAATCAACACAGCTGGCTGGAGAATTCTGGGAGTTCACAGTTCACAAATCTTTCAGTTACCAAGGTTGGGCACCTTTGCTCTAAATAGTGAATGGTTGCTATATTTCAAAAAGCTTCATCTTCTTTATGAGAGTGTGCATATACTACCTTCTATTTCAGAGAATTTTCTTTTGTAATTATATTAACTAAAAATTGTCAAGTGATAGCAACTGTTTCTTCAGTTTTTGAAGACAACAAACTCATTTTGTGCTATATATTATGCCATATTCTTGTTCAAGATCTTTCTGCTATTATTTCCTTGTTCTAAATATTTACAACTAAGAATATCAGTTTTGTTAAGAGAATTACTTCTAAGCATTAGGATTTTTTTTCCCAGAACTCCAGAATCCAGAATGTTCCATGTCCATGTCCATGTGTTGCTTACACACACAGATATGCAAATGCTGGACACATGCTCATTTATAATCTTCATTGGACAATGTGTTTGTTCTCACTGACAGTTGAATAAGAAGAGAAAAGACATTTTGAAAAATGTGTTCCTGTCAACTCCATCGTTGCGCCTTCCTCTGCATCTGTATTGAACAGAATCCCCATTGGACTATAGTTTCTAGGAAGAGATGGATAACTGATTAGATCCACATCTGAAGCATTGTGTCACATTTCAAGCACTGTTGTCTAATAAGATAACATTTGTTTCAAAGACTACTAGGAAGTGAAACTGGGGAACAAAGGGCATTAATGTTTTTATTTTATGCTATAAAAAGTAACTTCCCTTTTTAGTGTGAGAATATATAATGTTTAAGAAGAGTGCTTGGGGAATGCCCATTCATCACATGACAGATATTACATTTACACCGTAGCAAGCACTGCTGCAAATCAGAATACATGCTGTAGCTCAGGGCTGTCAAACTCCCGGCCTATGAGCCGGGTGCATCACATGCTGGCCCCGCATCACCTGGCTTAGCAAAGGGAAGTGCTGATACATCATGTGACACCACCTTGACGACGTGAGTTTGACACCCCTGCTGTAGCTGATAAAATACTGTCTGTCAGTGGTATGAACTGCATTACTGCAGAAATGCATCAAATGTCTCATAAAGTATAAGGTTTATTTTAAAAAAAAAACTCTAGAAAAAATGCCTGTAACTTGAGATCGATTCCTGGTGATGACATAGACATTCATACAGTTTTCTTGATAGCAAATGAAGACTTGGTATATCCAATTACCTTTCTTCTGGGATGGTTTTTTTTTTTTACTTTTCAGACTATAGGCCTGAGAGTCTCCCATGTAAATATGAGCCTGGTTTGACTTTGATTAGCTGCTGAGTCCAAACAAGGTCAACCAGCTGCTGCCAGCTGCTCAGATAGTGTAAATTATCTCTGGCCTTTGGGCAATTATGGTATATGTGCACCTGCAGGCTCCTTTCTTCTTTTCAATTTATAAAATAGATGATAATTGTAGAAATGGTGTCAGCTAGCATTCATATTTACATTGCTATATGCCATGAAATAATTTACCGGTAGTATGTTATGTACATTATACTTTAGATTTG
The DNA here is from genome assembly GCA_009733165.1 of Naja naja. Classification (NCBI taxonomy): domain Eukaryota; kingdom Metazoa; phylum Chordata; class Lepidosauria; order Squamata; family Elapidae; genus Naja; species Naja naja. The sequence continues at coordinate 264,374,153 of CM019148.1, forward strand.
AAAGGAAAGCTTAACAAGAAAAACAGCTATGCGTGTAACTTGGCTTAGTGTGCAGCTGGTTTCTCTGGCAGGGCTTTCAGTTTTTATGTGAAGGCTGAAGAGGCCATGTTTATATGCAACTTGATAATTAATTGTGCCACCCTTTCAGTATATCACTAAGTAGTAGTACTTAGTGGCAATACTAGGACTTAGTAGTACTACTAAGTGTCAAGTATCAGGTTTATTTGAATGACTGATATGGAATGAACAATATGAAAACAACATTTTTTTTAGTAGTTGTGTGACAACTTTTTTTAAATACATGGAATGCCATCTGTCATGAACAGGTAGACCTCAACTTAAGGCTGATCACTTAGTGGCTGTTTGCAGTTATGATGGATCCCCCCCCCTCAAAAGCTACTTCCAACCTGGATTTGAAGCTCTGATGCCATGCCCCCTCCATGGTTGCATGATCACGTTTTGGGACTCAGCAACTGGCGTACATTTGCAATTTTTTGTGGTACCCACAGTCACATGACATGACCGTGATTTATGACATTTTTGCCAGAAATTGGTCTTTACTTCCAGTTTCCGGCAAAAATCATCCCATAGCAAATAATAGGTTTGCTTAACAGCCACGGGGTTCACTTAACAACGGTTGCAAAAAAGATTATAAAAATCAGGTCTGGTCAGATATTGACTCCCTTTCTGACTGTCACAACCTACAATCAAAATTATGGGCTCAGTTATGGTTGTAAGTTGAGCACTACCTCTGGATGAAAACTATAATTACTTTTTATTATTTACTTAATGGTTGCTATTTTCTAATAGCAATCATTAGGTAAATGTTTAGTAAGTAAATGTTCATTTAGTAAATGATTATAGCAAACATTAGGTAAATGTTTATGTACCTCTGATACAGAAACATTCCTGAAAGTGTAATAAAAAAACAAGAAAATCCACAATAGTGTACTTACTCAGCACTAATTGTGCAATAATACTAGAATATTGATAGATTTATCCTGCATAGATGGACTCATATCTGTATGGATAGATCTTAAAACTTTAAAATGGAAACCATGGCCACCATCATCCTCAAAATTCCATGCAACCTTAGCAGAAAAATAAAACCACCTTTACAAGTCTGGAAGTGTGAAACTCTCTGAGAAGGTACTTAACCACAAGTTCACTTACTCATAGAATAACATTATACAAATACCAACAGTATTCATATATTTAAGAGATTTAGTTTTAGTTTACGTTATTGAGCTAAATGACAGGAGGAGGAATTCTGGGAGTTGAAGTCCACAAGCCTTAAAGCTGTCAAGTTTGAAGATCCCTGGACTATACAGTAGAATTCAATAGAGTTATTGCCCTGGGATAGAAGCTGTTTTTCAGCCTATTTGTCCTTGTTTTTATTATCCTGTACTGTCTGCCAGATGGTTATAGTTCAAAAAAGGGTGCCCAGGATGAGATGGATCAAAGTAGTTGTTTGACAACTTGCTTCAAATTCTTGAGATGGAGTAATTTTATCTAGCTGAACATCTGATGAATTCCAAGCACAGAATAAGATGTGAAAAATGGAAAGCACTTTTCAAGGTGATCCACACAAATGGGTTATGATTTAGAGAAGATTCCATGTGTCCAAATCCAAAACAAGACCTAAGAGTGGTAACCTGATCTTACTAATAGATCTTCATATAGCTGGATAAATATCTAAAAAACAGTGATCATGTCATTTCATAATTTACTTTTTACTTTATTTGTATGCTGCCTATTCCTTCAAAATTTTGGGTAGAAACAATAAAAAAGAAGTCAAAGAACTAAAAAAATGTTAAAAACAATGTACAAACCCACAGAGGGCATTATGTTACTTGGCTGGATATTGCAGGGTTGTGGGCATTTGTTGTTGTTCAGTGGATTCTTGAAGATTTTATGGTGGGAATGGATATCTCTCCACAGTTATATCCAGTTTGTTTTCATCATTTAGTCCTTTATTAGCGTGATATTTGTATAGTATACCTGGTGTGTGTTATGGTCCTTTGACTCCAGCAGACCTGACTCCTGGTGACTATATGGACAAGTTCATGCAATTTCCTTGGCAACATTTGCAAGTGACTGGTCCAAAGACACTCAGCTGGCTTAATGCTTAAGAGGGGACTAGAACTCAGGTTTCCCGATACTTATTTTTCCATCTTTAACCAGTGCACTATTTTTTCTCATAGCATATTTAAGGCGATAGAGAACCAATTGTTTTGGGATCATTTTGGCATCACAGTGATCCAGCCATTCCAGGCCTGAAATGAACTTGTGTAGTCCAAATAAAATCTCTAGAACCTACTTCTAGTTCAAACAATTAATTTTCAGGGGGAAAAAAATCTAAATGCTGACAGGAATGGGAAGATTCACATGGCCTTAAGAGGAATAAAACACTCCAGAGTGTTCCAGAAAGTTCTAATCCCAGAAGAGTCTGCTTGTACATACCTAGTATAATTTCTCATTGCTGTCACGTTATGGAAGTGCAAGTGAAAAAAAATATAGCTATGTTAAACTCACAGATAATAAATGTCTAGGGAATAAAGAGCCTTAATACTGGCAGGTTTTAATGATATTCTTGCCAAACATTTGTATTTTTTGTTACAGTATTATAGCCTAAAAATAGTTTCCTTAGGGAAGATTGAAAAACAAAACAATAAATGCCTCCTTTATCTTGGAAATATATTCCCAAATCATATTCTGGCTTACTTCAATAAACAGCATTAGCAAATTATTTTTTTTAGGTGGTTTAAGCTTAAACTACTGAATTGGGATCAAAATCCACAGAGGGAAAAATGCAAATACAGCTAGAATCTGAATCCCACATGTTCTATTTTAATCATTTGAAGTATACTCTCTACTTATGGATTTAGGCTTGACTTAGACTTCTTTGATGTTACCTAAATGGCCTACATCTGGATGGAAAGCAATTTCCCCTTCAGTGTCCCTTTTCCGTATACAGATTTTTGGAAAAAGCATATGAAGAGAATGTTAAAACCAGGAAAGCAGGTGGGAGGGAGGGCGGGAGGGAAGGAAGGCCAAGCAAATGTGCCAATGAGGCTTCAGAGCAAGATTCAGAATCCATGCACTGACTCAGTAACCTACTATATTTAGCGAACCATTATGCCTTTGACACAGTTCACCACAAAATTCTCCAACACATGTTGCACTGAAATAAACGGAAATATAGTATGTGGTGTGTAATATATAGCAGTATTACCATATATTTGTGCAGCTTTGTGTTTTAGGGAGGTTTATGCAGAGGAAACCCTTAAATAACTTTTCCCAAACTGCTATTCTGCTAATCTGTTGGCACAAGAATCCCCAGTCTGCATGTGTGAAGGTAATTCTAGGAGTAAGGGATGCATCTGGGACCACAACAGGTTGCTGGATTGTACAAATACCATGTGTTCATTATTCACTGTGTATACTATTCCTCTTCCAGTACATTTGCTAAACTCTGTTTCTAAGCTGATTTATACTTCATCATTGCTGAAGTGCTTTTGGCAGTTTAAGACACCTTTGGTCATACTAATTAAACCTGATTTGGTTCTGCCACTAATCTTTGCCTTTCCATTTTCAGAATTAGTAAGTATTTTATGAACAAGAATCAAACCTTTCATTGCCTCTTCTGTGTGTGTGAGTGTGTGGGTGTGTGTATGTATGCATATGTATATGTAGAGAGAGCTTGATACATGTAAGTACAAATTAATCTTGTTAAATTAATTTTACCTAGTTTCACTTAATAGATTATACTGCACAATCTTTAAATACACAACTGTTTTCAGAAGGGGAATTTTTGGCCTTTTCTTAATCACTTTTTCTTTCAACTATTCTGGGATTTTTGAGATCCACAAATTAAGTGCAGAAAGGCAGTCTATATATCTGGAACTGAAGTGAACTAACAACCCAATTTACACTCCAATTCACTAATTTCCTAGAGTTACATAAACTTCCCATTGCAGATGTCCACACTCAATGTACAGTCATTAGGAGCTATATACATTTTTAATAATCTTCACAACATGGTCCCTTTAGCTATTCAATCTGGATAGACATTGAAAATGATTAACATAAGTGTAGTTCTTTTTTTCTTCTTCCACAGACTGCTCCTACAGTTGACATGATCTCCTCTTCTTATCACTTAAGTCTTTTAGTGTATTTCAGTTTCTGGTTTTTAAATGCTTACACAAACAGCTTTTTCATATTTTTAGATTTTCTATTGTAAACCATCTGGATGCATTGCGAATGGGCAATGAATACATTTTATTAAATGAATAATGGTCTGATTACAGATTAACAGAGTTGGAAGGGACCTTGTAGGTCATCTAGTCCAACCCCTGCCCAAGCAGGAGACTCTACACCACTTCTGATAAATGGCAGTCCAATCTCTTCTTGAAAGACTCAAGTAATGAGCAATCATTGGTTGATTGCTCTCACTGTCAGAAAATTTCTCCTTATTTCCAGGTTGAATCTCTCCTTGTTCAGTTTCCATCCATTGTTCCTTGTCTGCCCTTCAGGTGTCTGGGAAAATAGCTTAACCCCTTCCTCTCTGTGGCAGCCCCTCAAATATTGGAAGACTGCTATCATGTCTCCCCTGGTCCTTCTCTTCACTAGACTAGCCATGCTCAGTTCCTGTAACCGTTCCTCATATGTTTTACTCTCCAGATGGTCTGTGCATCATCCTTATTCAAGCTTAGCCTTTCAGATAGATTGGAATGGCAACTCAGAGATGTACTAGTTAGCTTAAAAATTCTGGCAGGTGTCATTATTGAAAACAAGGGTATTTAGTTTGTAGCTATGCTTTTTTCTCAGAACCGAGCACATGAAAGAATAAAGATGAATAGATCTTAGCTCCTCATATTGCCTTGGCATAGGCAATGAAATTGACTGTAGAGGAATATTTTTTAAAAAATACTCTTAAGGGATACTTTCAGAAGTGGTTGGATAGGTAAGAAGGGCTTTGTTATCTTTCCTCTAGCTCAAGTATATCAATATGGCATCCAGCAATTTTTCCCAGAGTTTCCAGCTCATCCAATTTTTAAAACTTCTTTTAATGTTTAAAAAAAGGAAGCTGTCATTGGAAGCATATTAGTACCATGCATTACTTGCATTAATGTCTTTATATAGGTTTCTCTATACTGGTTCTTCACAGTAGACTAGACTAGGAAAACAAAGTCACGTAGATCAATATCACTTTTATTATAAAGTTATGATAACAAAATCTTGCACATCTGAAGCTGCACCCCACCCCTTCCCTTCCTCCATTTATCCTTGTGCAAACCAGGGAGAAGCTTGTGTGAGACTTGTGAAGCTTGTCACTGTAGGACAGCACTGTCAAACTCCTGGTCTGTGAGCCAGGTGTGTCACACACTGGCCACGCCCACACCCAGTTTGGCAAAGGGGGGAAAAATCCCGATACATCATGTGACGACATTGTGATGATGCAACTTTGACATCCCTGCTATTGGAGATGAGCAGACAGAGCCCGAGGGGAGGGGTCAAATGTGTCATCAGTCTCCACTCTCGTCATGGCCTTAAGAAATCTAAGTCCAGCCCATCTTGATATTTGTTTACTTTTATATACCACCTTTTTTTTGGTCACAGTTAATAGGTCATATTATTATTTATTATTTATTATTATTTTATTGGACTTATATGCCGCCCTCTCTTCCTAGGGACTCAGGGCGGCTTACAATAAAAAATAACAATACAATTAATTAAAAATACATTAAATTAGTGAACTAAACCCAATAAAGATTAAAACCCAATAAAAATTAAAATAAGAATAAAACCCCACCCCTTACCCTTCAGTCCAGGCCGGACCGTTGAAACACCAGGTCTTTAGGTTGCGGCGGAAGGAACGGAGGTCAGGAGCCAACCGGAGCTCCAAGGGGAGTCGATTCCACAGGGTGGGTGCTCCCACAGAGAAGGCTCTACCCCTGGGCACCACCAGCCGACCTTGTCTGGCCGACGGCACCCCAAGGAGGCCCTGCCTGTGGGAGCACACAGGACGATTGGAAGTCGACGCTGGCAGGAGATGCTCCCGCAAATACCCCGGACCCAAGCCATGTAGGACTTTGTATGTTATCACTAACACCTTGAAGCTCACCTGGAGGGCAACCGGCAGCCAATGCAGGTCACACAGAAGGGGTGTAACATGGGAGTATTGGGATACTCCCATCACAACCCGCGCAGCCGCATTCTGCACCAGTTGAAGCCTCCAGGTGGTCCACAAGGGCAGTCCCATGTAAAGAGCATTACAGTAGTCGATTTGGGAAGTTACGAGTGCATGAGTGACCGTCCGTAGGGCATCTCAGTCCAGATAGGGGCGCAATTGGTGCACCAGACGAATCTGGGCAAATGCTCCCCTGGTCACAGCTTCCACCTGCTCTCCTCTTCTCCTCTCCTCTTTTCCTCTCCTATTGTAGAGAGCATAAGCTTGCAATAAATCTTTATATAAGAGCCATGGTGGTGCAGTGGTTAGAATGTAGTACTGATCATCAGCTGATCACCAGCTGCCAGTAGTTTGGCAGTTCAGGTCTCACTGGCTGTAGGTTGACTCAGCCTTCCATCCTCTGAAGTTGGTAAAATGAGGACCCAGATTGTTGGGAGCCATATGCTGACTCTATAAAACCGCATAGAGAGGGTCTAAGTGCTGTTGCTATATTTATTTGAACTGCCTGGACTTCTGGTTTTCCTGCATTTGAAAGTCACATTCCTATTCTGGGCTCAGGTTTCTTTTATCTGACCATTGCCTTCACAGCAGCTCTTCCTCTGTCTCTTCTATACCCTGGGATTATGTGGAGCATCCTGAGGCTAGTTAGACTTATATACCACTTCATAGTGCTTTACAGCCCTATCTAAGTGGTTTACAGAGTCAGCATATTGCCCCCAACAATTTGGGTCCTCATTTTACCCATCTTGGAAGGATGGAAGGCTGAGTCAACCTGGAGCATGGTGGGATTCAAACTGCCAAATTGCAGGCAGCTGGCAGGCAGCAGAAGTAGCCTGCAGTACTGCATTCTAACCACTGTGCCACCATGGCTCTTAGTAACCACTGTGCTACCGCAGCTCTTTGGTTGTTTTATGACATGCATTCATGTATCCATTTTGTGATTAACAAAATCTATAGAACAGCATGAAGTACATGAAGAATGCACCTGTGTGAAAAAAATGATTCAGGCAACATCCATCTACTAGTGTGTTAAGTTGAATATCTTTGACTGCTCCTGCTACTCTTAATTTTCTCTACTATTGCCATCACTTTAAGCCTGTTCCCAGTACTAGTTTCTTTGACATTATTTAATATATAAAACAATTGCAATGTAAAATTTGGGACAGATATTAAAAGGCTTTGTGTATGCATAATGTTTTTATTATTTTTTATTTATTTATATTTTATGTGGCTAAACTGCCTATCTCCCTCAAAGAGGGGCTCTTATTGAGTGATGAAAATGAAACTTGTACCCAGATGTTTTCCCTGCCCCGTTGCAAGTATTTTTTTTGTAAAGGGAAGATGTTTTTAACCAGTACAGAAGGCCATCATATGCAACAGTTATTTTGATATCTTCCCATTTTTAAACACTTTTTTTCTTTCTTTCTTTCTGTTAACTTAATGAAACAGATGTTAGTAAACATGAAAAATAAAATAACCCTCCTGATAAATCTTATAAGAGATAACAAAAGCCTCCCACAAGCACTTTTGCTGCAACTACTACTTGGCTTTTTCTTTGCAGAGTCAGAGTCAAGGGCCAAATTGGGATGACAGAGTATACTGTGGTTTTCAAAAAAACTGCAAACAGCAGATATAGACCTACCAAATTGGATGTGTGCTTTTCTGGTATGATAACAAAATTCAGATTTATTCTCTTTTTAAAAAAAATTAAATAAAAGTAATAAATAAATGAGAAAACAGCAACAACACAAACTCAAAGGACAGACTTGATGGACACTAGGTCTTTTTCTGCCATCGGTTTTCTATGTTTCTATGTAACAACCTAGAGGTCTCTTGCATGTAGTTCTCTGAGGTGGCACCTTTTATTTATTTTATTTTGTCAAGCGATTATAAGATAACAGTATAAACATAGTTATGAATACATGAAATTGATACATGTAAGAAAAATAAAAAGAAACAATAGGACAGGGATAGTAGGCACGTTGGTGCGCTTATGCACGCCCCCTTCAGACCTCTTAGGAAAGGGGTGAGGTCAATAGTAGACAATCTAAGGTTAAAGTGTTTGGGGAAGAGACCACAGAGTCAGGTAGACTATTCCAGACATTGACCACTCTGTTGCTGAAGTCGTATTTCCTGCAATCAAGTTTGGTGCAGTTTACCTTGAGTTTGTATCTATTGTGTGCTCTTGTATTGTTATGGTTGAAGCTGAAGTATTCATTGACAGGTAGGACATTGCAATGTATAATTTTATATACTATACTTAGATCGGACTGAAGGCGGTGTAGTTCTAGGTTTTCTAGGTCTAGAATTTCAAATCTGGTGGCATAAGGTATTCTACAATGAGTAGATTAATCTGCTAAGTAAAAATAACAATCTGAACATTTATGTGGGGCATTACGTTTTGATTGCTAATGCATGTTTTTACTGATTCTGGTAGTTTTACTTTGATGGAACAGAAATACATTTTTATTTTCCATTTTGGATTTCTATTGTTATGTGTAGCTACGTAGAAATCCTGTTTCCATTATCCATTCCAAGTTATCTTATTTCCCATAAGCTGAAATATTGTATTTTTGGTATATTGTTATTAATAACAGGTATTTTTTATGAATTTTCAAAAGAATCTACCTTTTAATTAGGATATCTTTATTTAAAGCCTTAAAGAACTGTTGAGAATTGTTGAGGGAGAAATGCTGAAATAATGGTATTAATATTGTAAATGTGTCAAAGACCCCATTTCCTGGCTTTACTGCTAACTGGCTAAGTATCTCAGCTGCTATGTATACTTATTTTGGATATTTTTATTGTTTTAAAATGTTTTAGTGTTTTAACTGAAGTATGTTTTTTTTAATTGTAAGCCACCCAGAATCATTGACTGAGATGGGCAACTAAAGAGATTGAATAAATAAATAAAGCTAATTAATTCGATATGATTCAATCCTGTGCCCTCCAAAAATTGCCCAATTGCAATCACACTAGGAAATCTAATTAAGCTAAATATTTCATGTTGTTTTCTAACATACATTTAAATTTAAAGTTTTGTACCATGAGTTGGAACTGATCAGTTTTTTTATTCTTAAAAGTCCAGGAGAAGTCCAGCATTAAGTAATTCTCTCATTTACTGACTTAGACTACCATCATAAGGGTTTATCATAACACTGGACAGAACAAACCATTCTGTGTTAAGACACCGGCTTTCACACATACAGGTAGTCCTTGACTTAAGAGGACAATAAAACCCAATGTTTCCATTGCTAAGCAAGACAGTTGTTAAGTGAGTTTTGTCCCATACAGTGGACATTTTTAGCCTTTTAGATAGTGGGATATTCAGTGGGAAAAGATTTGAACAATTCAAGTAAAATTTGTAACCCTCAGCAGATTATATTGTTTACTTTAAACCTCTTAAAGCTGTGCTGTAGCTAAAACAGTCAAAATTTAGATGTTCATTTAATGTACAGGTACTGAAACAATAAGTGAGTTGTAATCCATGTGTGATAGATGGGAGTATACAGTAGGTCTTGTTGAATTGATTTTGTGAAGATATCCCTTGCTGAGCAATAAATACTGCTTTTTTCTGGTTGTTATCAAGACTGTAGTTTGATGGTAGTTAGGATGGTTTACAAGCAGCAAAGGATTGATGGGATGTAAGTAGTAGTTTTCATTGTCTGCAAACAGAGCCTGGATTGAAGTATCTTCAACCTTTTTGCAGATCAAAGGAATGAATGTTTGTAACTTCTAATGTAGCTCTGGAAAATAGGTTGAAAGTTGTTGGGAGAAAAGAAGGTGAATTAATCTATCTTTTTAAAAACTCATAAGGAAGAACAGGATTGAATGGTTATTCTAAAATAGTTTTTCACCACTGTTTCTCAACCTTGGCTACTTTAAGAAGTGTGGTTTTCAGTTCATAGAATTCCCCAGCCAGCATGCTGTCTAGGGAATTCTGGGAACTGAACACCACATGTATTAAAGTTGCCAAGGTTGTGAAACACTGATCTACCCAATTTACAATTTTAAGGTGATGATTGAGATAAACAAGGTACATGTGCTTCCAGATGGAACATTACTAACAATTCTACGCCAGTAGCATTATGCATCAATCTGGCTTTTCCCCCTTAGCCATTTTTTTTTCCTGAAAAGAAAGATTACAGAAAACATGAGATTTTACAAATGAAAATGATTCCTTAGTTGCCCATCCCATCAACAAAAGTCCCATGGCTTTTTCTGAGGAGGCAAGATATTTTTTGCCCCTATTGCGAGTCACCTATTTAAGAATGCTGATGAAATGCAACAAATCAGCAGGTATTTATTTCTATTCTAAAGAAATACCGTTTAGATTTATTGTCCTAGGTTCTGCAATAGCTCCTGGCTCTGCATGATGAACAGCTACCTAAATTAAGTAAAAGGTACACATTAAAGCATGGCAATCCTTGAAAATAAGGGACAGTAAATGTAACAATGTGGGAGGCGGAAAACCCCACCCCTCAAATAGTTTAATTTTTAATTTAAAAAATTAAAAAGCAGGAATGGGAAACGTAAGTTTGATTTAGCAAAACTTGTAAGCTTTTGGGAAACTTTGGAAAAATGTATACCATAGTACAGTGAAAACAGTTTGGAAGTTTCAGGTTAAGAGTTAATCCTAAAATTCCACAGAGTTTCCCCAATAATGGAGTCTTTCCTAACTTTCTTCTTTATGGCTATTGGGAGGCAAAATATATGTTTAGTATAGATTTTTGTTTCTAATGTTCAGTCTTCCAGACATGCAGAGGGATGCAGAACCTTAGTGGTGTTGGAAAGAGGGAATCTTTTGCTAATGTTATAACCTCGGGTGAATGAAAGAACATGGTACAGTTTTCTTTTTGTCTTGAATCCAAGTCCTGGCTGAAACAGCTCTCATAATTAGAAGCTTCTTAGCAGCTGCGGATAACCTTGAAGCTTGCACTGAGTCCTTTTTATTACCCTTGGCTCTCCGCTGCACTGTAAATAACGTCTCATTAAAAAATGAAAAGCTTTGTCTTCCAGCATTAACTTTACAAAAAGGTTACACTCTACATCCTGAAATGTATCTCTGGCTGAACCCAGTCCTTCTCCTTCCCTCTGCTCCACTTAAAAAAATAGAGGAATTTGTCAAAAGCTTTTAGTAGAATGGCTGTATTTGGCTTAGCTGCAGTCAGCACCAATATTTAAGAACAGTAACGTTTTGGGAGGAGGGGAGAGAAATTAGAAAGTGATTGAAATAAGAGTGAAGAGGAAATATTTATTCAGGAAAAAGTGCAAGTCTGCAACGGCTGAGCACATGTTGGAACATGTTGTAAGTGAGTCATTGTTGCTTGTTACCACTTGCTTCCAGGGAGCAAAAAACCTGACCAGCCCTGCACATTTTCAAATTGTCCTTTTCTTCAAGTATGGTAGATGAACCTTGCTTGGAGAAATTGTATAACTGCTTGTTAACTACTGTATATAATCAAAAGGGAGGAATACTTTTTTATAGGTTCCTGCATTCCTGAACACTATACAGCCATTTTTTAAATTCACACAAACGGCTGTCTTGGATTACATCAAAAGCCCACCTAATCTGGCCTCTGCTGCCACATGAGTGACCAGATCATTGTGCAAATAACAGAGACACAGGAATGTCCTTCTCTAATGATCAAGTACTAACTGAGGAGTGCAACCAGTACTGAAGATAATGTATCTCCAGAATAACTAGTAGCCTTAAATAACGTTATTATGCAAAGGAACCTACTAATAGAGTGCTGTAAGTACAGCTAGTTCTTGACTTACAGCCATTCATTTAGAAATTCAAAGATACAATAGCACTGTCAGGGGATCAAAATTCAGGTGCTTGGCAGCCAGCATGTGTTTACAATGATTACAGTGTCCCTGTTATCATGTGATTGAGATTTGGGTGCTTAGCAACTTGCCTGTATTTTTTATGGTTGCACAATTGCCATTTACAATTTTCCCAACAAGCAAAGTCAGTGGGGAAGTTGCATTCAGTTAAGGACCGCATGATTCCCATAAGAACTGCACTGACTCACAAAATTGGATGTGACTCATGTAACAGCCCCCCTTGCATGGCAACAGAAATTCTGCTCCCAATTGTGGCCATAAGTTGAGTACTACCTGTATATACCAATCCTTCTTTCAGCTACCAAGTTTGTTTATGATAGCGACCAAGACTTGGCTACAAGTCCCTTTGGGTTTCTGCTATCACTTTACAACAGGTCTGTAAAACATACCTCTCCAAGCCATGTGTGAACCACCAAACAGCCTTGTGTAGCCCACCAATGTTTTTTAAGAATTCAATAAATTTACCACCACTGTAGATTGCCACCACCACAAAAAAAATACCTTCCAAGGTGCCAAACACCACCTGCTTAATCAGTCAATCAGTGGCTGTTATTCCACTAGCCATTGAACAACTGATAGTCATACCAGCTATTTTTTTTGGGTGGCCCAGAAGTTGTATATCAGTGTGGCCCTTTGCCCTTGATGCATTGTGCCAACCTATTTTAGAGCTTCCTTTTTAGTTAAGCCTGCCTTGTTTATTCCCTTGCATTTTAGCCCTCCTTTTATTGCCTTCTAACTTTCAGAACTAATTGTTTCATCATCATCTTTCTGGTACAAATAGGTCTCCTTCAGGATAATTCTTATGCAGGCTTGGGCAAGTCTCAATTTTGGAGCCCTGTAGAACTTGCCAACCAGGCACTGTGGTCTTTCAGGCATTGGATTAAATCCTTTTTCTTTTGTGTTTTTCATGAGCTGAAAAATTAGGAGTTTTATTTCGCACCTGTGGTTTGCAAGGTATGGTTGGTAAACCTGTTAGAACCTGTCGTAGAAATTTATATCCTCTCATAGCTGAATTCCAGTAGTTTCATTAGAGTTTGCTTTATTTGAACATTACAATTTGGGATTAATTTCATAACTTGTTCCTGTTCTTCCAAATATTTGCAGGGAATTATCTCTTTGGAAACATACACCCATCGAACAATAATATGACAATAGAGACAATGTTTTAATGGAAAGAAAAACAAAGAGGTAAATGAGGGGATTTTTAAAAGATACTTTGTTATTTCATTTTTCAGGACAGAATAAAAACACACTATTTTAGAACATTTTCAAAAGGTTTTACTATTCTATTTCAATGTTTATTTGGCCCAATAAACCTATTCTGTTCTGTTCTGTTCCGTTCCATTGCATTGCATTCCATTCCATTGTTTAAACTTTTAACAGTGATGTTAGATAGATAGATAGATAGATAGATAGATAGATGAGAAGAGAAGAGAAGAGAAGAGAAGAGAAGAGAAGAGAAGAGAAGAGAAGAGATAGAATTTTTATTGGCCAAGTGTGTTGGACACACAAGGAATTTGTCTTGGTGCAAATACTCTCAGTATACATAAAAGAAAAGATACATTTGTCAAGAGTCAAGAATCATAAGGTACAACATTTAATAATAGTCATAGGATACAATAAGCAATCAAATCATACTAGGAAACAGTCAATATAGATCGTAAGGATACAAGCGACTGTTAATGATACAAGCTATTTTATCAGTCAGAATATAAACTGAATATCTCCAGTCTGTTCAAATCCGTTTTTAATCAGACAAGTTTAGAGCAAAAATAATGGTGAATCATTATAACCTTTCTTCTCTGTTTAATGTAGTTGAGTAGCTTGAGATTTTTCAAAGCAGGGACAAAAGATTACAAATAAATTTTTGAAACTTGGCCACTAAAGCCTACAGTAGAGCATAATTTACAGATTTGGATTAACTGTAGCAGAACATGAAATTCAGGGATTAATCTGTGTTTTGCACTTTCCTGGGTGGCATAGAATTCTGCATGTATTTCCTGTGAAATATCTGTTGTGTCTCAAAGTTGCTACGCTATATCTGGCTTACTGAAGCTCCATCAAGTTATATTCTGTGTTACTATATGCATAATAGCAGAGATTGTTACAGGTATTACAATGTAGGACCTCCCACAGTGCCAATTTTGTTGGAACTTAAACACCAAACTTTATATTATAAATTAATAAAAAAAGAGCAAAACATAATAATAACAGTGATAGTAATATCACTCATTGTCAACGAGAAGAAAAAAAGAGAATTTTATATATGAAGAACTTAGCACAAAGTATATTGGAGGCTAACAATACAATCAAATAAGAAGCAATATATTATGGGACTGTAACAGTGTTCCATTCAGTCAAGAAAAGATTAACTGTCAAAGAACAGCACACTAAATTCAATCCTACAAAGATAAAACAGGAGATTAAAGAGTTGTAAGGAAAGGGAGTAGATAGGTTCAAGAAGATATTCACTTTATTCAGTGGTCAGCTGTGACTAGAAAAGGCAAAAAGAGAAAAATAGAGACCCTTGCCATAATATTGAGAAAGTCAATATTTTAAAGTGTCCTGACACAGCAAAGAAAGAGAGAATTTTACAAGATACAGCAGAGGTGTCAAACTAGATTTCTTCAAGAGCCGGATCAGCATTGTAGTTCTCCTCTGCAGGGCAGGGGGGATGCCTTCTGCAGCATCCTGCTGGCCAAAACGGGGTGCGGCAGGATCCATGTGAGGCTCCCCTGTGCCTCATTTTTGCCCTCCATGGCCTCCTGCAGCACTCTGCCAGCCGAAAACAGGCTGCATGGCCTGTTTCTCAGCCCAGTTTGTGGCCCATTTTCAGCCGGCAGAGTGCTGTAGGAGACCATGGAGTGTGAAAACGAGGCGCCCCCCCGCCCCTGCACCCAGCCTGTGCTGGTTAGACAGTATATAGTTAGTTTGGGAATGAGAGCTGTCCCCTTAAGTGAATGCTTCATGGGAAATGTAGTTAATGCCTCTTGGGAGATGTAGTTCATGTCACGTGGTCACATCTGTAATCTGATTGGTCACTGAATTGTCCTCTGGCTGGGCTGAGGGAATTTTGGGCATTCTTACCTGGACCCCAGCATCGTGCTGGAGTCTTCCTTATTGCCTGGGGCAAGAAACAGCCCATTTTAGCTGCCAGAGGCACTGTGGGCCGGTCCCTTGATATTTCTAGGCCACCCCATGGGCCAGATTTAAGCACCCCTGAAATATAGCATACCTCTATGGGTCTCAAAGACTGAGAATTCTCCAGTGGTTGGAAAATAGGAAGTCTCCATTAGTATCCGCTCAGCAGATACTCTTTGGATGGATTAGTTCAATATGCTTCTTCTTTTTATGAAATCACTAGGGCTAGGAATTCAAAGCATTTTAAAAAGTATCCATTCTCATTATTAGTGTGAAAGTTTACACACACATCCCTCAGAGGTACTTTACAGGCCCTGACAATGTGTCCAAAGTTAGGAAGGCAATGTATTGAAAGGTTTAAGGCCATCATGTGTCATCCATCTCAAATGAATGATTTTTCTTTTATGAATAATTACAGGTAGTCCTCAATTTATGACTATTCATTCAGGGACTATTCAAAATTACAATGGTGCTGTAAACGTGAGTTTGTGACCCATGCCCAAAGTTGCAGCTGTTGCAATGCCTCCATGCAGCACCTCTATGATCATATGATCAAAATGTTCGCTTTTGGCAACCTGTCTCAACTATAACTCACCCAGCTGACCTATCCTCCTCCATCTAAGCCCTTTTGGCCATGTTACACCAAGGCTGGAGCTGAGCAGCTCTCAGGGGTAGCACCAAGGCTGGAGCTGAAGTAAGAGGCCTGGGGATCTCAGCAGTCTCAGCCAACTGCCACTTGCCACTAGGCCTCTATTTCAGCTCAGCAAGGCTGCCACTGAGAAATGTCATATACCATTAGCCTTCACTGCCTCATGGCATTTTTCAAGCTGGACCTCCCTTCCCTAAGCCATGCATGCCCTTCTTGTGATCCTTCAGAAACCTTCTAGCCTTCCCCAGGTCTTGCGAGAACAGGCACACAATTTGAGGATGGGCAGGAGTCCCATTCTCACAGTGTTTTGGAAGGCCTCATTCTCCAAATTGGGTGTGCCATTCCTTTTCTAAATAGTATGCCCATTCTCAGGAGCTGGGAAGACCAAAGGATCTCAAGAATGGGATGCATGGCTTGGGGGAAGGAATGAGTGTAGGGAGAGAATACTTTAACTACCGTGTTTCTCCCAAAAGACAACCCACCTTGAAAAAAAGCCCTATCACACTTTTGAGCGCATGTGATCAAATTAACCCCCCCACACACACAAAATTAGCCCTAATTAAGACCCCCACCGATCCTGGGGTGTAGGGGGTGGGACAAGGCACACAGGTAAAAATAATCTAGGGTGGAGATGGGTGTGTGGATCTGTCCTACTTACCAGGCCTCACACACCCCGACACCTGCCTTGCCTTCTGCAGCCGTTTCTTCTGTGGCCACTTGCCACCAGTCACACACATCATCCCGGCCTCTGTTTTGTTTTTAGATGCCTGCTGGCAGGCACGTAAAAACAAAATGGAGGTCGGGTTGATGCGTGCAAGTGGCGGCAAGCGGCCACAGAAGAAGTAGACCAGCAGCAGGCTCCTACTGGGCGGGGCTGTCGGTGCCAGCACCGCAAGTGAGTCAATAATTAGAACCCTCCAAAAAGAAGGTCTAGCCGTTTTTGGGGGGGTCCAAAGAAAATAAGACCAGGCCTTCTTTTTGGAGAAACATGGTACTAGTAGGTGATTTTAAAAACATGTTCTTTGTGGAACACCATATTGCATCATTAGTGGCATTTTGTTTCATCCCAGCCTTTCTGATACACGGTCTCTGTAGATAATGAACTTTCATTTATACAGTGTTTCTGGGTGCTGTGAGCAACCTTTTACCCCAAAGGATATCAGTCAGGCTGTTTTCTTCATGTTTTTATTATCAGAAGCTAAAAGGACTAAGCAACAAAAGTACAGGTTGTTCCTCTGTCCTGATCCTGTTAGATCTCTCAGCGGCTTTCGATACCATCGACCATGGTATTCTACTGTGCTGGCTTAGGGGGTTGGGAGTGGGGGACACTGTATTGCGGTGGTTCTCCCCCTACCTCTCGGGTCAGATGCAGTCGGTGTTGGCAGGGGGGAGCGGTCATCCCCTAGACCCCTCACTTGTGGGGTGCCACAGGGGTCGGTCCTTTCTCCCCTCCTGTTCAACATCTATATGAAGCCACTGGGTGAGATCATCCATGGTTTTGGGGTGAGGTATCATCAGTATGCTGATGATACCCAGCTTTTCATCTCCATCCCGAACCACCTCAGTGATGCCCTTCCCATGATGTCCCAGTGCCTGGAGGCGGTACGGGACTGGATGGGAAGGAACAGGCTCTGGCTCAACCCGAACAAGACTGAGTGGCTGTGTGTACCATCATCTCGGATAATCCAAGAGATTCCATCATTGACCATAGGGGGAGAGGTGTTGCTCCCTGTGGATAGGGCGCGCAACTTGGGTGTCCTCCTGGATGTGTGGCTCAGTATGGAGGAGCAGGTGGGAGCCGTCACCAGGGGGGCACTCGCACAGGTTCATCTTGTGCGCCAGTTGCATCCCTATCTGGACTGAGATGCGCTGCGCACGGTCACTCATGCGCTTGTTACCTCTAGACTCTACTGCAATGCTCTCTATATGGGGCTGCCCTTGCATGTCATACGGAGACTTCAGCTGGTGCAGAATGCAGCCACGTGGGTAGTGATGGGAGCATCCCGATTCTCCCATATTATGCCCCTCCTGCGCGACCTGTTGGCTGCTGGTTGCTCTCCGTGTGAGATTCAAGGTGCTGGTAACAACTTACAAAGCCCTATATGGCTTGGGTCCAGGGTACTTGCAAGAACGTCTCCTGCCATTGATGAATACCAATTGCCCAGTGCGCTCCCACAGACAGGGCCTCCTGGGGGTGCCATCAGCTAAACATTGTAGGCTGGTGGCCCCTAGGGGGAGGACCTTCTCTTTGGGAGCGCCCACCCTCTGGAACCAACTGCCCCTTGAATTGCACCTGGCCCCTGATCTCCGTTCCTTCCACCGCGACCTTAAAACATGGTTATTTTTACAATCCGGCCTGGACTGACAGGGGATTGGGGTTTTAATTTGAATGTTTATTTGGCACTAATTTAATTTTTTAAAAAAATTATTTTAACTTTTGTATTGCCTGTTTTTTTTATGTACGCCGCCCTGAGTCCTTCAGGAGAGAGGGCGGCCTATAAGTCCAAATAAACTTAAAACTTAAACTTAAATTGGTTGGATCAGGGGTATCAAACTGGCAGCCTCAGGCAGGATGTGCCACGCGCAGGCTACGCCCTTCCCAGCTCCATGAATGGGGAAAACACAAAACGTCATGTGATGGCAACATGCCGCCCCGAGTTTGACACCGGTGGGTTGGATGGTATATTTTTAAATATGTGTCAGCTGTTGAAAAGATGAATCCCATCTCAGAATAACCTACAAATGCAACCATGATTAATGTAATGAAACAAAAATTCCTTAAGGATTAACAGTATTGGCCACACTGCATGTCACTGATACCGCTTATGCTATAGAAGAACAATGAAGAGGAAGTTTGTTCCTAGCCAGCAACAGATTAGGATATTTCTTCTGAGAGATTGTGCTTTACAGTTTCTGTTCTAGAATATAGCAGGTACCCTTGTTTCAGATTTTAAATAAAATATTGGAAACTCAGCAGAGATTGCTACCTTTTTATTAAGAGTTCTGTGATAATTTTGTTTCCTGACAAAGTTGTTGTGAAGTCTGAAACTGGCAGGCATGGCTTTCATTTGCTGCTAGCAAAAGATCTGTATTGTGTGTCCAGCACTACCTCTTCCAGATTGTAACTAGATACATTTTGTGTTGTTTTACATTTCAGGCAGCTGTTCTTGATGTACAGCCAAAGAGTACATGCTCATATGCGTAACAGCTAGACAGAAATGAGAGTTGCATTGAGCCTGGCTGCCTTAGCCTCACACAAAAGAATTAACGGCATTAACTATTTAGACACAAAATCATAATCTGAAAGTGGCAAATATTTTGTTTCTAATTGTTTTAGAGAAGCTTTGGTTCAGAACAGCATAATCTGGCAACCCTGGATGGATTCATTTCACAGCAATTTAGAAGCAATTTTTCTTCATATTGTTAATAGTCCTTTTTTGGAGCAACTCCTCCTCCCTGAAAAACAATTTCCTTGGGAGGATCGCTGGATTAGATTTTTATTTTCCTTTTCTTTCTTTTCTTTTTACTTTAAAGCTGCAAACTTTCCCTTTCTCTTAAAAATCCAAATCTATTTTAAAGAATAAATAAATATCCATTAACTTATTATAGCTACTGCAGAATGATGATAAATGGTTCCCTTGGAATTCTGTTAAGAGGCAGCTCCGCAGACGCTTTTGCTCCTGGGAAGAACTGGAAAGACAAAGAGAGCTCATGATCAGAGAAAAATCTGCGAAAAATCTAGTGCTGGAAACATAGCCATGCATTCATTAATGCCAAGAATGTGGACTCCTTGAGATTCTGCAGCCCCACCTGGTTCACCGTGTCCCCGGCAAGGGCTTCCAAAAAGCTTAAGATTAGATACCAGAATTCTCTGTCCTGCTCTTTTTTTTTCATGCCTTTGTGAAGTTGTGCTTGGTTTTTCAGGTTGACAAAAACTTGGTATGCTGCTTCTTCCCCTCCCCCCCAAAAAACCCCCAGCAGAGAAAAATCTGTCTGCTACTGCATACCTTTTCTTTTGCTTACCAGCAGGAGTGAACATAGAGCAAACAAACAAAAAACCTCACACACTCATATTCAACTGGTTAACCCTTTCCTGAAATACAACATGTTTAGAACGTTTAAACTCTAAAGCAGGATATTGGGCTCTTTGATTCTTTTCTGAGTCTGTAGCTCATGAATGGAAATTATTTGCAAGCTTCTTTGGACTTCAGGGAGGCAGCTCTTCCAATTTTCCAGTCTATCATTATTCTGAAGCTTATGTTCAGAATCTGGTCTAATGTACTGAGATACATATAACACAATTTTCATCAGGTTTATTCAGATATAAGCTCTTTTGTGTGAATGGTTTTGTTTTTGGAATGGATACTTCTAATTAGAGACCAAAGTTTGAACTCTACCTAGATTTGTACTGCTAAACTCATCTGTCACAGTAAATCAGCATTTGACTTTGCAGTGCTTCTTCTCTTTATTGTTGAAATAATTACAGCCACCCCTGTTTACATTTGGGATTAAGGGGAAGGCATCTCAAACACAACTTACTGACTTCCAGAAGCATATGTTCTTAGCTGAGTGGTGTCTCCAATGTAGTCCTCACTGGAACTACATCTACATGGAGGGAAGCATACACTGGAGTACCTCAAAACTCTGTCTTGGGCTCAGTATTCTTTACCTTCTTCATAAATAATTTAGACAAGGGAATAGATGATGTCAAGCTGGAGGGAACTGCCAATACTTGGAAGATAGACTCAAAATTCAGAAAGGTCTTCTACAGACTTGAGCATTAGGCTTTCTCTATTCTAGGTTGGTTTTTTCCTTGATTAGTTTCTATCCATTGCTTCTTGTCCTGCCCTCAGGTGCGTTGGAGAATAGCTTGACTCCCTCTTCTTTGTGGCAGCCCCTGAGATATCAGAACACTGCTATCATGTCACCCCTAGTTCTTCTTTTCATTAGACTAGACATACCCAGTTCCTGCAACCGTTCTTCATATGTTTTAGCCTCCTTAAAATTAACAAGAAATCCCTTAACCTCCTCCCTTTCTCCTGTAAGCAATTTGAAATACCTGAAAACTGTCTCCCCTAGATTATTTAGCATTTTTTTCTGCACATAAGCAGACATCGTTTATTTGTTCTCTGAAATTTAAACATGATGATGATTTATTCTTCAATTTAAAAAAAAAAGATTTCATATGAGTATTTGACAAAAATCATCCTCCTATTTTTAAATGCACTTTTACCTTTTTTAAAAAAACGTTGCCTATTTGATCAACTCTCTGGATGGATGTATATGTCAAAGTAATATATTTCAAAAAATACATTGTTGGAATAGCGATATTTTTTTAAAAAAAGTCTACATTAGGTAGTAACAGTAGAATAAGGGCCTTGGTGGTGCAGGCTGCTAAATGCTAGCACTTAAGTTCCAGCTGCCTGCAATTATTGCAGGCTGGAATCCCACCAGGCTCCAGGTTGACTCAGCCTTCCATCCTCTCGGGGTAGGTAAATTGAGGACCCAAGATTGTTGGGGGCAATAAGCTGACTTTGTAAGAATGCCGCTTAGTAATAAGCAGGCATATACAATGGAATGAAGGCTATTGCTGAGCACATTGGGTTGTATCCCAAAAATTGTAAGCTGCCCCGAGTCTTCGGAGAAGGGCGGCATATAAATGTAATTAAAAAAAAAATAAAGTGAAGAGAAACAACTACTAAGCATAAATACATAACGTTAGGGGAAAATAGTAACAAGTTCTTCCTTTTTTTGCTTTTCTTTTACCAACCATTGGCCACAAGCTACATACTTATAATTTACATTGAACGTTTAAGATTTATTGCTAGTATCTGAAGTCCTTTCATCTGTCATTTTAATTGGTCTTATAACTTTTTTCCTAGAGAAAAAAAAGGCTTAACTTTTTCTAAAACGAAAGCACTGAAGTGATCTGCAAGAGCCGACACAAAGGCGGACAGATCAATTCAGAGCTGAAGCGGAAGTGACTCTATCAGAAGCTTGTGAACTTTCTCAACACTCTGAAATCACATACAAAGATAAAGATGACTCAACCATGGAGAGGTTTCTCATAAGATGAAAGAAGAGTGAGTTTGGCAAATACGTTGTGTGGTATTTTCTTAATGAGATAAAATACCAGTTACTAGGATAGCTCTATTTTGGGAATAAAAATAAAAAAAACTCAGGACAAAAATCCAAGATAGGCAATGTGTGCTCCAGAACTTTGAGCCCTGCATTGCCTACAAAAGGTACATCAGATGCCTGCCTTCTGCTCTGAATCAAGGTCAAGGCAGAAAAATGCAGTCTTCTGTTTCACAGAGGCAAACAGTTTTGCATAGTACAAATGCAAAATGGCCTGTCCTTGTGGCTGAAGCCAAAGCTTCTCTTTGGTCAGGTGTGTTTGAACCTTGTTGTGAAACCACCTGCCTCTTTTGCAGAGTAGTTTTCAAAGTATTAAAGAACTGTATTGATAAAGAGATGGCATCAGTGGTGGGATTCAATTTTTTTTTACTACCGGTTCTGTGGGCATGGCTTGGTGGGCATGGCTTGGTGGGCGTGGTTCAGTGGGCATGGCAGGGGAAGGATACTGTGCATTCCCACCCCACTCCAGGGGAAGGATACTGCAAAATCCCCATTCCCTCCCAACTCCTGGGGGAAGGTTACTGCAAAATCCCATTCCCTCCCCACCCCACTAACCTGCTTTCCAGCTCTGTTCTCCTGTGCAGGGCAACAAAATAAGACCCAGCCAATCAGCAGGGACTCGATAGGAGGCAGAGAATAGATGTGGGCAGGGCCAGTCAGAGGTGGTATTTGTCGGTTCTCTGAACTACTCAAAATTTCCGCTACCAGTTCTCCAGAACTGGTCAGACCCTGCTGAATACCACCTCTGGGTGGCATATATTTATTAGTTTTTATATATTTATTGTTAATTATCTTGGCTGCTGATTGTATTTATTTTCTGGTTGCTTTTACTGCTTTATTGTTTTTTATTGTTTTAATTGTTCTATAGTTTTAAAATTGTAAGTAGCCCAGAGTCACTTGGCTGAGTTGGGCAGCTATGGAAATGAATGAACATGTTGTGGCCTGTCAGTCACAGGTCCCTCCAGCAGCCAAATCAGATGAGGAGGAGGCATGGGAGTCAGGGTCAGCATCAAGGCAACCTGAGAGCTCTGAGGGGAAAGAGGGAATGGAGCTCTGTGTGTGTGAGAGAGAGAGAGAGAGAGAGAGAGAGAGAGAGAGAGAGAGAGGCAGATCCTGGGCCATCCATCAGTCTTCAGATGGAGAGTCAACAGCCCTCAGTTCTGGAGGTTATGATGAGGAAGAGAAGGAACAGCTGGGCCCAGTGCCTGACATGTGGGTGCTCAGAAGGCAAAGGAGAGGAGAGCAGTAGAAATCTGTGGGCTGGTCCTTGGGATGGAAGAGCCACTACTGCTAGTGAAGCCCCACCCTAGCTCTCGGGGTAAAAGGCAGGGGGCGGAGATGAATAGATATGGCAGACAACTGTTCATCCCGCTGCCAGACAGACTTGTTAACCTGTGTTGAGAGAAAAACTTTTTGCCAGGGCTGCTGCTGGTCCTAATAAAGGAATCATTAATTTAAATACAGAGGGTTTGTTATGTTTGAGAAGCTAAGCCAAAACATAATGAATAAAATAAATAAATATACATTCTACCTTTCTGACCTTGAGAACATTCAAAGTAGCTAATATTATTCCAGAGCGGCTTTTTCAAGAAGCAACTGGACTTTCTGGTTTATCATTGAAGATGCTTTGCTTCTCATCCAACAAGCTTCTTCACCTCAGATGAAAAGCGAAACTTCTTGAAAGAAGAAAAAATAAAAAAGTCCAGTTGCCTCTTGAAAAAAGCACCTTTGGGACAACCATGACTTGGATGACTGAGTCTCCATAGACATTATCCCAAAGCACATAATAAAACATAAAACATAATTTATTTCTTTATATATATATGACTGCTCAACTCAACCAAGTTGCTCTGAGCAGGGTACAGATATTACTACATAATATTAACAATAAAGAATTAAACGTCTGTTGAAAGAGATAAATGTTTACAGATGTTCTAGTCATTGAAAAAGTGGATTTTTCAAGAAGTAAGTTTCTATAGTTTGGAAGCAATACCTTTGCTGCCTGCTAGAATGATATTGCAGGATCCTTGGTGCTCTCTGACCTTGGTGGTTTTGCAGACTTTTCATTACCAAACCAAGTAACCTCATCAGTGCTAGTAAGTGGAAGGGTGTGTCATCCCTACTAGCACTGATGATGTTACCTAGTTTGTAAGAAAAGAACCATGCTCAGAGAGTGCCAAGGATTCTGCAGTTCAACCCTGAGCTACAAATACTCTCTTCTATTGGTAGAAAAATTCTTTGACAAGAAGAGATTTTTCAGAAAGGCCTCCCCTTCAGATTTTAACAACCCAACAGTTTCATAATGGACACTAATTCATTCATTCATTCATTCATTCATTCATTCAATGCCTTAAATTGTCATCTGATAAGATGCTTGATTACTATATGAACAGATACCTGTTAATACGATCATCATAGGATCCAGAGGTGGGCTTCACATAATTTAACAACCGGTTTGCCTAGTGCAGAATCGAAAATGTGAGCACACCTCTGATACGATCCCTGAACCTTTTGCTGGTAAGCAACCTAGCTGGCCCATTTTACAGCAGTTGCATCTTCCAGGCAGTTTCCAATGATAGTCCTGTAGAGTGAATTGCTGTAATCAAATCAAGATTAATAGCATGACATGGATAATCACCATGTCACACCAGTAAGACACGGATAATTATCATTAAACCTGACTAGGTCAGGAAGGGACACAGCTGACATAGTTGACATAATTGTGTAAAAGCACTCCTCACCACAGACACAGCTTGTGAATCCAGTGACAGCTGAAGATTAAGGAGTATTCCCAAATGCAAACCTGCTCTTTCAGAGGGATTGCAATGATGTCCCAAACAGCTTGAAACTCAGTTGCTGAGTTTAGCTTTCTGTCCATCAAATGTACCTCATTTGTTTTGGATATAACTTTAACTTATTCGCTCTCATCTAGTTTCTGAACTTAAGCAATGTTCAAGGGCATGAACAGCTTCCTTCAAATGGGGTAGTAAGTAATAATCTGAAACCTTGTTTGAAACAGATCCAAGTAATCAATATCATTCAGAGGTATTTGGAGCTGAAGTATCACCATCGTATTTGTCACTTTTTGCAGAAACAGAATATCTGAGATTGGCATAAAACTATATAAATTTCCAAGGTTAATCATGGGGCCAGTCTGGCTGATTTAATGAGGCAGGCAAGGCATGGGCTGAGTAAACAGATGGTGGCCCACATCTCCCTACATTTCCTGTCTGTTTTCAAGTATGTGAGAAAAAGGGCAAAACAGATAACCCAGCTGATATGCAGCTGCCAGTAGTGGGAAGGTTGGTTCTGAAGCTTATTGGGGATCATTAAAATCAAAGGTTTATCTCAGTAAAGGAACATAACAATAATTCATACCTGCCACATATATCCCAGCCCCCTTTCTTCCCTATCATAAAATGCACTGTTCATTAAAGTCTTGATTCATTTATTTTTTTCAAGGCAATAAAAATGCTTCTCTTTCCATTTCAAGATAGCACTATCCCTTCATTTCCAATAGTAGTATAATCACGGTCTTATAATTCAGAGAAAAAGCTTTTGAAAGTGGATAGTGAAAAATGTATAAAAGAAATACACAAAGGCTTAGAGATTAGTAATAAATAATAAGAATATAGTAGGGTCATGGAGACCCTGAAAAACAAGTTTTTCTCAGAAGGAAGACATATCTTTGAGAAGCTATCTCTAAAAACAATTCCACACTGGAGCTAAAGGAGCTTGGTTAGTGAAAAGCAGAGAAGAGAGAAATAATTTGAAGAACTTGTTTCATAGAACTAGAGATCTGTTTTAGAGTGTTTTATACTTTAATATTGTGGTCAGCTGCAACAAAATTTTTCCCCATAGTAGCAGGGAAATTCTGAGATTAGGTTATTTATGAAGCAGAATTTAAATTTATCTTTTGTCAGTGGGGCTTCTTTCTAAAACCAGATGCATAGGATTGTACTGTTATTTTCTGAAGGTAAAGTTATTCACCTGCTTATGCCTTTGAAAGAGTTTTTAAATAAGGTAGTCTTCAACTTATGACAAAAATTGGGACCAGAACTTCTATTGTTAAGTGATAAGGTTGTTAAGTAAATGACATCCAATTTTAGGAATGTTTTTGTTTTAGTTGTTAAGTGAATCATTCAATTGTTAAGCAAAAACCATCTGAATCTGCAACTCAGTATTTATTATTGATTTTCTTATCCCTTGTGTCATATAAATTGCACACATACATTTGCAATTAACTTAACCAGGAATGCACAGGAGGCACAGAAACAGGAGTCATTCTGGATTTGAAACATCTTTTCTGTAAACACATTGCTAAGCTTTTTACATTTCAGATTTTTAAAACACTCTGTGGTAGACATTTGTGTGTCAAACTCTCCATGACTACCACCAAGATTATATTCTATTTTTTTTAAAAAAATAGTAAGGGCTCCTTTAATTTGAGCTTAACTCCTCATGACCTTGTGGATATACTAATATAGTTTTCTTGGCAACAGAACAGCAGTGTTAGTCATTGTCTTCTCTGGGGATGTTTCTTTGAGTTCCCGGTCTGTCCCACAGCCTTAGTATTTCTTGATCTTTCATCCAAATACTAACCAAGATCGACTACACTTAACTTTTTAAGATCAGTGCAATAAAAACTCCTCAAACACATAAAAAAGCAATGACTGTTGAGAATGGGAGTTTGCTTCTACTGATATTATGTACAGTATCTGGCAACTATGAATCCCACTGCATGTATCTGAAGCCTCATCAGATATCATACTAAGATTTATTAGCTTTTAAGATTACATGAGATTTTTTGTTGTTATGTAGCAGGTACAATCAAAGATCCACAAGATCTCCTGAAATTGGTGAAGTTTAAAAATACAGAGGAGATTTTTCTAATGACTGGATTGCTTTTGTCAGGGAAATACAGAATGGAGTGATTTCTACTTGTTCTACTCTTCCGAACAAAGCTTATTTTAAAAAATCTTCCGTATCTTCAATGCAGAACTTGGGTGCATATAGGACAGGGAAGAAAAAGTCAACAAGAGGGAAATCTGTGACACTGGATTTCACTCATAGGACAGCACAAACAAACACTTTGCAATAAAGTTTGTAACTTTGAATGGTCCCTAAACAAATGGTTGTAAGTTGAGGACTATCTGTATTCATATAGGAGGAATTCCTCTGGCACATGCCAATTATTTCTCGTGTGCACAAGTCACACCATATATCTTAAACTTTTCTGATTGTGATCAACACTGACAGAAACTATAATATCGAATAGTTTGGCTGATTGAGTTGCATTTGGGAGAAATTACAGCTTCGCTGCAGTTTATTTCTTTTTTAAAAATTTATTTTTAAAACATTTTATTAGATTACTCACTCGATACCTGTGCTTTGCTACGAAACTATGTGGTCGGTCTTAGCTTTGAGGGAGGAAAATAAGGGTGGGGGTGAAATTCTGCCACTGCCTACCAGCATCCATCGTTATTCATCTGGCTAGTGTCCTGTCAGTGTGTGACAGAGTCGAGGGCTGTTTGGAAACAAACAGTATTTGCTGTGCAAGTAAGAAGGGGACAGCGAGGAGCCTGGGAGTGACTTAGCTCAACTGTTCTGTACTAAAGCTGTTTGCTACAGTGAAAGTAAAATTGAAACTCCTCTCCTCTGCTTATGTTTTGCATTTGGAACAGATTTCTCTTCACGTGGGGAGGGGGAGTAGAACTCCTTAGCATCAGAGCATGTTAATCATAATATACGAAATACTAATGCTCTGATGGTCATTTTGAAAAATCCTTTCTTAGTGAGCACCTAGAAGGCAAGAGGAACATACCTGTCAAATTTCAAGTTTGTAGGCTTTACAGATGTGGAGATTTTGTGATGATGTGTGAGTGGTATTACACTTTTATATATATAGATAGCATAAAATATAAAAATACAAAAGCTAATAATAGGAAACAGTGGGGAGGAGAAGAGGAAAGAAAATTGAGGAGGCCAGGGAGAAAAGAGAAAAAAGCATTGACTTCCAACTCCCTCTTTTGCAGTAGAATAAAGCATTAACATTGAACCTCACCTTTTTACTTTTCCATAATATAAACTAGCCATCAACAAATCAATCTAATCAGTAAAACCCAAAATCAAAGTTTCATTTTTTTCACCTCAAGCTCAAAGTCCAGAAGCAGTCTCCATGTAGCAACAAAAGTACTTATTTATATTCTTTTCTTTGATCAAAATGGTTATGTGAGCCGTATCTGCCGACTCCATCAGCCTCTGTAGCCATTCGTCCATGGTGGGAATTGAAATGTCCTTCCATTTTTGTGCATACAGTAGTCTTGCTGCCATCAACATGTATAAACTGAAGTTTATTTCTGAATCAGTGTGCAAAAGCTCTGATTGTGATTCCTATCAGTGTGTTAAACTAGTCCTTAAAAATATGTATCTAATATGTGCCCTGAAGTATAGATTCAGAACACAACCAATCTGCCACTCCCAGTGGTTTACTTTATTGTGTCTTCTTTTCCTGGCATAGCCACAGGAAACAAACAGGTCATGACTAGGGCATGCTTCTCTCCTAGGAACACAGATCAAATCATGTCTTTTTAATTTTTTTAAGGAAATATTATTAGACCCATAGTTAATTAAACTGGTTTAATTAACTATGGTTAACTCTGTAAGCCACTTAGAGAGGGCTGTAAAGCACTGTGAAGCGGTATATAAGTCTAGATGCTATTGCTATTAGCAGCAACTCTTCAATCACTGATTCATTTAGCTTTATCATTATGTGATTCAGATAAACCAGTCTCTCTCTGTGTGTGTGTGTGTGTGTGTACACAAGAGTATGAAGACCAAAAAGAGAGAAAGATGAAAGGATGCTTTACTCTATTCTGATAGACACAAAAGTTTTCCACTGACACTTTGACACTTTGGCAAATGGTCTAACAGGTTTGGTTGTGCTTCTGTTGCTAGCACCTGTGTGGGTGTTACAAGTGTGTGACAGT
Source organism: Naja naja (assembly GCA_009733165.1). NCBI lineage: Eukaryota > Metazoa > Chordata > Lepidosauria > Squamata > Elapidae > Naja > Naja naja. Next base: position 264,403,113 of record CM019148.1, read on the forward strand.
TTTTCACTTACCCATATATTACTGGGCTTCATAATTGCTTAACACTTTGCTGCCCAGATAAGATAAGTCTGCAATTGATGGGAAAATAGCAAAGTATGCAGAAGATGCAGTTGCGATCTGTGCAGTGTCAACAAATCAGCAGTAAAGTCGATTTTATGGCCTCAACTTCAGCAAAATAGATTGCTTGTTTTTATAACTTACTGTCGGGAACAGAATCATTAACCAAAAATTATGATGTGTCCCACTAGGAATGAGCAAACCCAGAAGAGGAAGAAATAAAGACCTGGGTACTCAAGTGTAGCATAGAAAACCATTTGGACACATTCATGTAACCTTCAGAAACCAAGCTGTAGATGAAAGAATCTTTACATTGTAAGATGAACTCCTTGTAAGTTGATCATTATATTCTCTTGATTTCAACAGGCTTAAAAACACATCTATGTCCGTGCTGACTTCTGGCCTATTTGCACAGAACAATAGATAGAATAGAATAGAATTCTTTATTGGCCAAGTGTGATTGGATACACAAGGAATTTGTCTTGGTGCATATGCTCTCAGTGTACATAAAAAGAAAAAATACATTCGTTAAGAGTCAAGAATCATAAGGTACAACATTTAATAATAGTCATAGGTGCAAATCATACTAGGAAACAGTCAATAAAAATCATTAGGATACAAGCAACAAGGTTACAGTCATATAGTCATAAGTGGGAGGAGATGGGTGAAAGGAAGGATGAGAAGATTAATAGTAATAGTAATGCAGACTTAATAAATAGTTTGACAATGTTGAAATAAACACCCATTTATGTATGCATAAATCTTTCAAACCCATTCTTACATTTCGTACTGTTGCTATTGACTAACATTTGGTCTGGTGATTAAAGGATCTGGCTACAAACCAAAAGACTGTTCTAGTCCCTCTGGCCTTGAAACACTCTGCCAATTCTTCTGGAGAAGGTTCTTTTCTGCCTTGTCCCTCCAGTGCTGACTATGATGTTTCCAGACTGACTAGTCTGCAGCACACACCAAAACGTCTCAACCTGGAAGACCTTCTAAACATGCCAGGAAGTCTGAATGCTGTGGTGGCTGAAGGTTGGATGGATTTGTGGCACACTATGGGATTGTTCTCACTTTGTGCCACAGCTATTTAGTCAGGGAGACAGACCTTCAGGGTGTGAAGTTTTTTGTGAGTACTCTGGAGGAGAGGAGCAGTATTATTCAGCATGGTAAACTGCTTACCAGAACTTGATGAGTTGTCTAAAGCAGGGGTCTCCAACCTTGGCAACTTTAAGACTTGTGGACTTCAACTCTCAGAGTTCCTTAGCCAGGGAGTTGAAGTCCACAAGTCTTAAAGTTGCCAGGGTTGGAGACCCATGGTCTAAAGCACCTCTCAGCTTTACCCCATAGGCAAGTTCTCTGGGTTAGGCTGAAAGGGTCTCCACATTAGATTGAAGTGAAGCAGGCAAAGTAGGGGGCCATGTTGTTTTCCAGTGCAGCTTTGAATTGGTGCTTCATTTGAATCTTCATCAAAGCTGAAGTAGTCTTTCGATGCTTTGTCCTTGTAAATAATATTTTTTTAATAGCAGTCTCTTTGGGCCAAAACAAATGAATCGTCTAGATACAACCTAAAACGTCTAGTTTTACTCTCAATCTTAGACAGGCTTGCTAAATTCTATATGGTGCTCTCTGAGCTTGGTTGTTTTCAGAGAGCATCAAGCACCCCTCATTTCAACCCTAAGCTACAAATATTCTCCTTTACTGATGTTCTTTGCAACTTGGCAGAGTTGATCATAGCAACAGCCGCATTCCTGTGGCAGTTTTTTTTTTGGCATTGAACTTCATTGACCTCATTTGGAACAAAAGTCTGTATCTGATACTTTAGTTACAGGTATATTACATGTAACTTTACTGTCATAAAAGAATTGCCAATTTTCTTTTGGATGAAAGATAAACTCTATGAAGTATGTCATGGGCAAAATGCCATATTTTTATGTTAGCGCTCTCCACACTGTTGGCCTATTTTAGCTACAAAATACCTTCCCAAATTATTTTCAGGAGGGCTATTTTGCACATGTATTAAATCAATGCACATATATCTTGCCTGTATTCATGAGTCCCATCTGAATCTTATAGTAGAATCATAATAATTAATTCAGGAACAAACTTTAACCGTTAGGAGATTTTTATATTACTTCTATGTAAACAAATCTGTCAAAGGATCCAGTTTTTAACATTTCAAATACCAGATTTTCATAATCTCTACTTCCTGATGAATCACAATAGCAATAGGAAACTGCATTCAGTAGAAAACTAGGTTTTTTTCTTGAGCGTATCCTGCAAGTGTTTCTTTCTGCTATAAGCTTATTTATATATTTCATTGATTGAATGAGACTTTTGAAACTGCTCTCCATTTTTAGAGGACACAAAGAGGCTACATAACGGAGGATAAAAGCAAATATAATAAATTAGGCTGGTATGGCTTTCTCTTTTGACTTTCCCATCCTTTTCTATATCTTGCCAATCAGTAACTATGATTAAGAGGCAAGTGGGAAGAAACTAAATCACAAGTAAGGAATCTAACTTAACTGTCATAGTGTTTGTGGTATATTGGGGGCTGTGCGCCCTCTCAGGAGTGGAGTGCCTTTGTGCATTAGACAGTTAGAAAGCTTATCTCTTGGTGTTTGCTCACAGAGAAATAGATGCCTTTCAAACTACCTGCATTTGTTCATGAAGGGTTTTTTCATTGCCTGAATCTGTTAAACCATTTCAGTCAGTTAGTCATTCATGGTGGATGTATTTTAATCATGAGCTATGTGATTTGCAAAAGGGTGCATGATGCCAAACAGGCTAAACAGTTGCAGTTTAGCACTCTCAAAATTAGACTGACAGCATATCATGAAATTGACAATGTGGGTTGATTCATCTCATTATGCTGTAAATGTAATCTTTTTTCTTTCTTTCTTGGAACTCTGTTTGGAAAAATTGAACCTACTGTGGTACATCAGCTGTTTATAATCAAAGAAACATATGTTTAAAAGAGCTACAGGCTCTTTATAAACTATGTGTGCAAATTACCTTTGGAATTGGTTATTACATACAGTTGCTGAGAACATTGCTTTGGATAATGGTACTGAATCATTGTTGTGAATTAATTACAATCTTTGATACATTAAGCTTTGCTTAAGTCAGTTAATCAAAGATGTATGTAAGTTATGCTGCCCAATGAGCCTGCAGTAATTAATATCCATTGTTTCCTTTGTTCCCCTGGAAAATGTTGCTTCTAAAATAAAACAGGACCTGGTTAACAATAGTAATACAGAACTGTTTTGGTTATTCCATCTTACATTTCTCTGCTTCTACTTCTATGCATATAAAATGCAATATTTGAACTGGCTAGGAAGGAGTTTATTTTCTTAGGAAATGTATTGATTATTTATTCTTAAAAATATTACATTGTTTTCAAAAATAGTTCTAGTTTCTAGTTTCTTTCCTTCAGGTGGTCAGTTTAATTTCTATCATCCCAGGATGAATGCTGCTTTATCCAATTTTTTATTTTATATCATGAGAGAGTGCAAAGTTTGTTGATGTACAGAGGGAAACAACAGAGGCTGTTTAGTACATGGCTGTTTTTCTTATTTTTATATGTCTCATTTTGGAAAATGTTATATCAGCTCAGAACCACTGCTATGACTAGTCATATAGGGAATGATGACTTTCCCAGAAGCAGTAGTTATAGTATTAAATGCCCATCTGAGCTCATTTTGTATGCAAAGATATTGGAAAAGAAAATGGACATCTGAACTTATATGCATTCCATAGAAATTAAAGTCTCTTCCTTGGAAGCATTTACTGGTTCTCTCTGACATGTTTTTTTTAATTGCTATTTTTTCTTTTCCATTATTGTTTGACTTTATCTTTTTGTTTAAAGCATGTTTTCCTTCTCTGAGATCTTGTTCTGCAACTTCTTAGCCTTTTACTTTTTTTCCTCCCCAGCAGGCACATTCCACATGATAGATTGTTGGTGGATTCAGCCTTGCTTATATAAAAACAGTTCTCGGTCCTGCCAGACAGCTGTGCTGGCAAGTCATTTTAAAGACCATTCATGTGTATTGCAACTGAAGCCTCAGAGTCTTGTGGGCTCCTCTTGCCATCTGGAAAGAACCGGAAATTAAATAATCACATGTGCCTTTTGAAAGGTGGTAAAAATTGCTGTTAGATGCCCCTTTGAGAAAGAGAGAGGGAGGGAAGGAGGAAGGAAGGAAGGAAGGAAGGAAGGAAGGAAGGAAGGAAGGAAGGAAGGAAGGAAGGAAGGAAGGAAAGAAAGAGGGAAAGGAAAGAAAGAAAGAAAGAGAGAGAGAGAGAGAGAGAGAGAGAGAGGAAAGGAAAGAAGGAAAAAGAGCCATAGCTTCCAATTTTGGAAATAAAGACTTAACTTTCCAAGTGCTTACGTGGCAACAGCATCTTGAGTCAAAATGTAGATTTATTTAGTCAAGGCCAGAAGAAAAGAGCTGAGCAAAGGCTTTCTCTAAGGGGCATTGTATCTAATATCAAAAACATAAGTTAACTCTCCCTTATTTATGTAAATGCTACAGTATGTCATATAAATGAAAGTTAGCATTTCACATTTTAGACTCTGCCTCCTAACTGTATCATGTAGCATTTTAAAGTAAGATTTCCAAGATATCTGTCCTTCAACAGGATAATTCTTAGGCTAACAAAAGCTAATACTGTAAAAATCAAAAGGTTGACTCAGGATTTTGGGAAGATGGAGGAGGACAAGGTTAAGAACTTTGCACCCACAGATGAAATCAATCTAAATGGGGGGGAGTTATATTATAAATTACTGAAATGACATGACTATATAACAAGTTCTGTAAACTTTTAAAATGTCTTGAAGTTACATGTGAATCTAATGCTTGTTTTAACAAAGCTGTTGCATTCATTTTACTGATTGGTGCAGCATTTTAATTCTTTGCTGGAGTGGGTGCATATAGTGGGTAGAGCTTATGGGTAAGGGAAGGTATGATGGGAGATGTAGGGAGAGATATTCATGGGGAACGAGCCACAGATATATTCTCCCTGAAGCATGTTACAACTCCCTGGACTTACTCCTGTGGCCCAGATGGCAACCTTGGGAAGTCCTGGGTTCTTGGATACTGCAGCTGAATTTCAGGTCAGTTTGTAATAAGGCCATTCTTATTTATGACTTGATTGTCAATGAAATTGTCAATGAAAAGACTGACATAGCATGCATTACTAAGACCTGAAAGGGGGGTCTCTTTCTCAGATATGCCCTGTAGGGTACAGATGTGGTGCACAATCTTGGGGTCCTCTTGGATTCATAGCTCCTGCTAGAAGACCAGGTAATAGCTGTGACCAGGAGGGCCTTTGTACACCTTAAGCCAGTTGCACCCATTCCTGGATCACTCACGGTCATTTTGACATTTCATCTGGATTACTTCAGTGCATTTGGCATGGGGCTGTCTTTGGAAGCTTCAGTTGGTACAGAATGGGGATGCACACTCAGTAGTAAAGGGTGTTGGATGTTTGACACATATAACACAACTGTTTCGTGAGCTGCATTGGCTACCAGTGTGTTTCTTAGTACAGTTCACAGGACTAGTATCACCTTTAAAGCCTTTTATGGCTCAGGGCTTAGGGACTTTCTTTTCGTAATCCTTTCTACTCCTCCAATTTGATCCAGCAGGTTGGGCATATTACAGGTCCTATCAGGCAAGGAATCTCAGCTGGCAGGGACCAGGGGATTTCCTTCTCTACCATAAGCCTTGTCCTGTGGAACATGCTCCTTTCAGAGATTGGGATAACCCTGACCCTGCGAGCCCTTCAAGTGTGTTACGGCCCGGTTCTTGGCTGTATTGTCGTCAATAATTCCAGTTCTACTTGGTGCCAGATCTATTGTTTAAATTGTTTTCATTTTGTTTTTATGTTCTTTGTAACATAATGTATGCCATCCAAAGTCACCTGTTGAGATGGGTGGCTATGGAAATCTAATAAATAAATGGGTTTAAGGTTATTTTGCAAGTGCTGTAGTCTCTTTAATCTCTTTTTTCCAGAATACTGGGTACAGGGATACTTTAGTGGGTATGGTCACCATCCATTTAAAGTTTTAGCATTGAAGTCCTCTAGGATAATAATGTGCCCAAGGACAATTTCTTTGTGCTTGGAAGGCTGTCCATCCCACCTAATCTTCTACACAGGAATTAGGCCTAGTGCAAAGCAAAGATATTTTATTGATGATCCATCTGCTTTTTTCTCTGGATCCAAATCACAGACTTTCAGTATAAATAAGGCTGCTGCTTTTCTTTATCTTCCACACAGTTAGGAAACATCAATTATCTCAAAGGCTTTTAAGAATTGGTACTAGGCCTTTTGGTGGGGCATAAAACTCACTGAGAATCCAAAATAGTTAAAGAACTGAGATCATTCTTGGATTGGATGCAGACCAGAAGCCATAAATGGCCTGTACCTCCATAATCATTTTACAACTGATGCAAGAAGTAACTTTTGTTTGGAAGCATAATATGAGCACTGCATGATTATTAAACAAATGCTCTCTTTGCTGAGTTGAAAGAAAGAAGCCCATGACTCTTTTCTGGGGTTAACAAACACTGGTGAGTTTGAAGGCCCCACAACCTCAGAAATGCCTCCCAGCCCACATGCTTGCAAATGCTCGTAGCTATCCTCAGATTCTTTGGCCAGTTCAGAAAGATGAGTGGATGTGGGCATTCTCATCTAAAGAGAGGAAAGGACATGGAAAACACTGATGGAGAATAGATTTGGTAATATTGTAGTTTAGTCTAGTTAGAGCAAGTGGAATCTACAACAACAAAAATCTTAATAATATGTTTTAGTTTTCAGGATTTACCACATAGGTAGTCCTTGACTTAAGACTGTAATTGAGCTTGGAATTACAGCCATGGGTCATTACAGGCATCATGTGATTTTAACATGTTTTTATGGTTGTTAAGCAAACACAGCAGTTGTTAGAGAATTCTTTATTGGCCAAGTGTGATTGGACACACCAGGAATTTATCTTGGTGCAAATGCTCCAGTATGCATAAAAGAAAAGATACATTCATCAAGAGTCAAGAATCATAAGGTACAACACTTAATAATAGTCATAGGATACAATAAGCAATCAAATCATACTAGGAAACAGTCAATATAGATCGTAAGGATACAAGCGACAAAGTTACAGTCATACAGTCACAAGTGGGTGGGGATGGCTGATAAAGAGTGATGAGACAAGTGATGAGAAGGTTAATAGTAATAGTAGTGCAGACTTTGTAAATAGTTGGACATGTTGAGGGAATTATTTGTTTAGCAGAGTGATGGTGTTTGGAGAAAAACTATTCTTGTGTCTAATTGTTCTGGTGTGCAGTGCTCTATAGCGTTGTTAAACAAACATCATGGTTGTTAAGCAAATCAATTTTCCAATGGGTATTTTTTTTGTCAGAAACTGGAAGTAAATGTGATTGCAGGATGCTGCAAAGTTGAGACATTGCCAAGTGCTCAAAATGCAACCACATGACCCCTGGGAGGAGTATGTCTGTCATAACTTTGAAAACGAGTTATAAGTAGCTTTTCCAAGGTCTATCATACCTTTGAATGGTCGTTAAGCAATCCAATATAAATAAAGGACTACTATCTGTCTCCATGGTTTCCATTTCTTCCCCATAATGCTATCAGTACTGACCACATGCTATGTAGTGTTTTTTTGTTCAGAGTTAACTGTATGCAGCAAAATCCAAACTCTATTACCCAATCTCTCTATTTTGAGAATAAATATGACTATTTCTCCTTGTAAATTCAGTGAAGTATAATGCTTTTCAAATAATGGCTGGAGTGTAAACTGCAAATTGGATGTTGTTGCTTGAAATAGAAGGCTGATTTTCACTAATTCTACTTCCACACTTTAGATTCAACATTGTTAGATGTCATCTGATCCAATTCCTCATCAATGCAGAATCTTCTGTGCAGGACATAAGGAATAGCAGCCCAGAAATATAGCTTCTGTTTAAATACTTGTGGTGAAGAATCAACAAATGCCTGATCGCTTGTTATTTCTTCTATTTCTAATTTTTCAGTTCTAGATATGTCTCCTGAAGGAGCAGAAAGCAAATCTGTGTCCTCATTTATATAATAGCCTTTTAGACATTTGAAACCTAAAATAATGGGTATCCCTAGCATTTTATTTCTTGGTTTAAAAGAGTCAGATTTCTTTGTTTGATGTAAGATTTGGAGAACACAAAATATAATGAAACTATTACTTATCACGATGCATTATCAATGCATCCTGAGATGATCAGATAAGCCTCTTAGCAGTTGGACTGTCATTTTATTATATTCAGCTTCTGATCATCTAAGCCACCTTCCCTCTCGTAAACCCCATGCCTTTTATTTGTACTAGTCACAACAATATTGTATGTGCATCTGTTTGAATTTTATTCTATTTTACCTTATTTTTTGGTCTATAAGCACACTGCAGACCATAAGACACACATTAGCTTTAGAGGAAGAAAACAAGAAAAAAAAATCTGCCTCTGCCTTCCAGCATCCATCCATTATTCATCTGGCTAGCATCCTTGCAGCCAACAGCAAACAGCCTGGTCAGCTTCAGCACGTTATCGCAATCCCAGCATGTGGCTCAGTTGTGCCCATCACCGGTCAGCTGAGTGACAGCTGGATCCTGGTCTCCTGTAGCCCTGCCAACCAAGGGTTGGCCAACTGGAAACACTGCCATTGCTGCCTTCGCTGCGTCTGTTGCCTCCACCAGGAATGCTGAGCAGCTGATTGGCAGTTGGGTCGGCCTCCCGGAATACCGCTGGTCACCTGTTCTAGGCAGTGGGGATCACCGACGCCACCGATCATCACTGTGGCCAATCAGCTTCTCGGCAGCAAAGTCTACAGTGTTCTCTGGCAACGGCGGCAAACGCCGCTGCTGCACAACTCCCCCTCCCCCTGCCGCAATATTCGCTCCATAAGACGCACAGACATTTCCACCCACTTTTGGGGCGGGAGCGCGTCTTATAGACCAAAAATATGGTATTTCAGTCTATTGCTCCAGTCTCTCACAATCATTTTACATCTGGATTATGTCTTCAATTTGTAGCTATTCCACCAACTTGATGTTAACTGTAAATTTGATAAGTGCCCCTTTATTTTCTCTTTAATTTTACACAAAGGCTGAACACATAATTATTAGAACATTATCAGAACCCTGTGACCTTCCACAGCTATCTTTCTGTCAACTTGATAAAGAAGACCCATAAATAAGAAACATACCACTGAAGTGATAAAAGCAAAAGGTGGATACCTCTTACATGGAAACCTCCAGTAGAGAGCAGCTACTAAGTTAGAATCCCTTCTTTTTAAACAAAACAAAGTACCTAATTATAGGTAGAGTAGCATTTTAATTCAAGCTTTTATTTACTGAAATGAATACAATTATATTTGTAAGATCATTTTAAGCTGGAAATACTAAAAAAACTGGAATTGTAAAAGAATGAAGTAAAAGGGGAGAGTGGAAGTGCTGTCCCTTTAGAGTTGAAGAGCTGCCATTAAACTCAGCTGATCTTGTTGTGACGGTAAAACTAACTTATAAAAGATTCCCTAGACTATACATTATATTCAGAATTATCTTTCATAATAGACATCTTTGGTGGTCTTGATCAGCAATATTTCAACCCTAAGTTTGCCACAGTTGCTTACTGGCACACACACTAAAATTAATGTTTCTTATCCTGCTTGTATTTGGAAGGATAATTGTATTAAAATACTATGAATAATGGTGCTCATAAATACTGGACTAGAACAGAGAACACATAAATGCCTTATGATTTCTCTAAACATTATAACTGGATTAGGAAGCATGCCACATTTGACATGGAAAGTATAACTAGCAGAAATGTGTATTATGAAGAATATTTATTTATTCATTGCCAAGAGAAACTACCTGAACATGGAAATTTCAGATTGTGAATTAGAATGTAGGCACAAACAATCGTAACTATGGATAAATTCTGAAGTAACTGATCAGACAGTTTGTTAACAAATAGGGGATGCCTTAGCCTACATATTAATTAATAATGAGAGATCAAAGGATCCTAGAAATCTCAGAATAGATTTTGCTCTTCTCATCTTCAAATTCTCCCCAGGTTCTGCTTCAAGTACTAGAAGCATTACTAGAGATGGAGGTAATAAAGAAGGTTCCACTAAGATCAGGAGGGGTGAAAGGAATAAAGACATTTCAGGGATACACTTTGTGGTATATCTTAAATATCTTTGGAACTACAGTTTTGTAATTTTGCTACTTTTTTGTTTTCCTACTTTTATTGGATCCGCACATCAGTGATGGGTTTCCATAAAGAACATTGAGATAATAGTTGGAAAGCAGATGGGAAGTTGAGCAAATAAGAGTACAAAGCAAATTATGTTTTTGTTTCAGTAACAAAATTAATTTATGTAGTATTTTATGTATAAAATGTTTTGCTTATTAATATCGAAAGGAACAAAGTGGATAATAATATGTGGGATAAACTGGATAATCTTGGACGTGTTTGCAAATGATATGTTTGCCTGGAAGATTTGTTTGGAATATCTCAATGAAAGGTTAACTGTATTCAATAGGACCCATGAAAAACTGGCTAAGAAACTCATAAGGGCTTTATTGGAGAAATTAATTTTCTAGAAGAAAGTACAGTGCTAATGATTTTTAAATGGTTAGTCTGGTTAATATAAATCTTCTTTAGAATATAAAGTGGAGTCAAATGAAATGTATATAAATATGTAAGTTCAGTGTTTTATATCCAGATGCCTCTATTCAAGTTATTATGCTTCCAAAGTTTATATCCTGTTTCTGTTTTATTTCATCAGAAAGAATTGAAATAAACTGAATGTACAGTACAGTCAAAGATTTCATAGCACTAATTAAAAAATAGTACGTGTGTCATAAAAATAATGGATCGGGTTTTCAAGGTGGAATATCATGATGGCACATTAGTCTGAAACTTCAAGATAGAAAAAAGTATCCATTTTCCTTTCAAGCAACATATTGTCTTATAGGACTGTTGCATCATGAAGCCAACTGTAGATGAGGCTACCTCCAAATGGGTGAGAACGATTATATAAAGTTTTTTGTGACTTTTGAGCTAGTCATTCCCTCCCAGTCCAACCTCCCTCACAGAGTAGTTGTTGTGGGAAAAATAGGTAAGTGAGTTGTTGGTGCAGTACTATCAGCTACTGGAGAATATGTGGCATATAAATGTAATAAATAGATAAATAAAAGGTTGAGAGCTGTGTGAAGTTAATGTTATGGCCAGGTTGCCCTCCTCAAAAGAGAAAAATGAAAAGAAGCCATTCAGCTGTTGAGATACCCACTTGAGTGGTAATGTGCTGAGCAATTTATACATTATTCAAAACAGAATTTATCACCCATGTCTTATGTCTGACAGTAGCAAACACTCGAATCAAAATTGGGATAAAGGGTTGGTCCAAACATGTCTTTTTTAAAAACAGCAAGTATCATCAATACAGTAGAACCTCTGGTCACGAACACTTCTGACAGTGGTGGTATTCAATTTTTTTTTACTACTGGTTCTGTGGGCATGGTTTGGTGGGCGTGGTATTGCTTGGTGGGTGTGGCAGGGGAAGGATACTATAAAATCCCCATTCCTTCCCCACCCCACAAACATGTTTTCCAGCTCCATTCTCCTGTGCAGGGCAACCAAAGGAGACCCAGCTGATCAGCTGGGATTCAGGAGGCAGAGAATAGAGGGAGCCGGGCCAGTCAGAGGTTGTATTTGCCAGTTCTCCGAATGACTCAAAATTTCTGCTACTGGTTCTCCAGAACTGGTCAGAACCTGCTGAATACCACCTCTGACTTCTGACCACGACCAAATTGGGTGACAACCAAAAATTTCAGAAATTTTTTTGCATCTGGTTGTGAACAAATACTTGGGTGGTGATCAAGCACAGCTGTGGCAATTTGCCCTTCTGCGCCAATTTCCTCTTCCGCGGCATTTTTTTTACATGCATGTGCAGTCAGTCTTGCTTCTGGTCACAACCAAATGGGGTTGTGACTTAAGTCATGGAACGGATTACGGTTGTGACTGGAGGTTCTACTGTACTTGTCCTTTAGGAGAAATTGTTTTATTTACTGATGTTGAACAACTAGGTAATCGATTAGGAGAATAGGAGTTCGATTCTGAGAGGTTCAAGGTTGACTCAGCCTTCCATCCTTCCAAGGTTGGTAAAATGAGGACCCAGATTGTTGGGGAGAGGGGCTCAATATGCTGACTCTGTAAACTGCTTAGAGAGGACTGTAAAGCACTGTGAAGTGGTATGTAAGTCTAAGTGCTATTGCTATAATAGTTTCTAGAAACTTGAAACTGTAATCTCAAAGATATTTTTACTTCCCTCATAGTACTACTGTAGATTTTATATTTTTAGTGCTCTGCATGTGTGTTATATGTGCGTGTATGCATGCACACAGACAAATGTGAATTATTCCAAATTATTCCTGGCCAATTACCTTCCAGATATATTGAATTTATATTCTCAGAATTCCTGTCTAGTTTGGCCTAATGGCTAGGGAACTGAAGTCCAGTACTCCTGGGAGAGACTAATTTGAATGTTGCTGCATTACTCCATGGGTGGTGGAAAGTAATTAATCTTCACTCCATGGTGCTGGTCCAAGATAACTTTTCTGGTTTCTTTCGGCTGTTGGCCAGAGTAACTTTATTAAGTTTTAAATGGCCATTTCTAAACTGGATAGCTGCTAAAATTACAAATGGGAAATTACCTTAAGGCAAATTCATTGAAAGAACTGTTACAGTGCCAAGATTACATCACACAGGCAATATATTATACAGATGTATTCCAGAATCAACACAATGCATGATGCCATGATCCTACAGAGAATATTCTGCCATATAATAAAATGTTGGATTATTTATGTGCTGAAGGAAAATACTGGATGTAGTATAATTTGAATTGGGGGAACAGGAAAGAATTAGTGTTGTTATTCTTACAGTAGTATAAGCATGAAGCATGGAACAGGTAATATTAATTTAAGTTAATAAAGTCTCTGAAAGGTATTTACCAGTATATTTTTATTTTATGTGTTAATTTATCATAGTTGCATAGCCTCCCATCTCACAAAGTGACTTGAGTGGAGTATGCAAGGGTACAAGGAAGAAAAAAAGGCTAGGTTTATTAGGGCAAGTGGTACTTGATCCCCATGTCAATAAATGGAAAAATATTCAGTTATTCTTCCTCTGCTTCATAAGAAATGTGATTTTATGTTTTGTGCCACTATAGGGAAGTGGGATGAAAAAAGAAGACAATTATTAGTTTCAATTTACTATTTTCTCCCACTCACAAGTCACATTCCTTATGAAGCACAACAGGGTGCAATGTTCAGTCTGAGTATCCCTCTTCAACACCCAAACCTCAAATTGTCCAGCTATGAAATCATAGCCTCATGTGAAGCATAATTGTACCTGGTCTGCCTACCAGCATCCTACTCTGTTTCCTCATTATCATACTGGAGCTGCTCATGAAAAGAGAATATGGGCTTATTTGACTCTGAACTTTTCTCTTCCCACCAGTTGTCTTGAACTTTGGCAAGATCAAGCCACTGGACAATATTGCAATGTCACAAATGGGAGTTTGGAAGATTCTTCAAATACCCCTCGTAGAATGACAAAGGTTTCTTTGCAGTGCTATGGAAATTAAGATTGAGGCATGATGAATTCACAGTGTGGTGACTGTTGCCATTATGCTAATGTTTAAGCATGGTGTTTGTGTAATTGCTATGTTTATATGCACTGAGTGAAAACTGAAGGATTTAAAGGAGAACATAAATCAGGGAGAACAAAATAGGATACAGTCCAGTAACCGTTTATCAAAATCTAGACATAATACCAGAATATTCACTTAGATAAGGAAAGTGTATTGGATTTCAAGTTTGGTTAAATGCTTTTGTTAATATTGCGACTAACCAGAAATAGGTGGAAGTAAGAGTACTATGGCCAATATGTTGGCTAAATGCGCTCAATAATTAATTTATCAGAAAAAAAGAAAGTTATTTTCATGCGTTATCCATGCAGGGCTGTACATTGGTTGCCTAAGGATGATTTGCAGCTCTGTCCTTGACAGAGCCATCCCTGCCATTCACATTTCAGTGAGAATTGCCTGATATTTGTTTTCTCTGTTTTGTATGTGTTGACTTTGGGCAAGTAGGTAGCTGAGTAGAATATTGCTACATATACCTGAGAAGGAGAGGAAGTGTATGCAGCAAACTCAGCCAGAGGAAACTGGTGGCAGCTGATCAGGTGGTGGATCTAGACCATTGCCAGCTGTCCATGTCTATCCAAAGTGATAGCTGTAAAAGGAAATGAGGGCCGAATGCTTGATGTCTTCTCATTAAAAAAAGAAAGAAAGAAAGCATCAAAATAAGAATACAGTAGAACCTCTGGTCATGAATGCTTCTGACCATGACCATATCGGGTTCCAATCAAAAAATGCACAATTTTATTTTTCGTGGCTGATTTCCCCTTCCACACCATTTTTTTTTGTATGCGCCAAATTTCCAAAATTAGGTTTGGGTCATGACCAAATTGGGTTGCAACCAAAGCTGTGGAACGTATTATGGCCATGACCAGAGGGTCTATTATACAAGGAATTTCCCAACATTGCATGAAGAAGAACTATATGCTCTGGTAACATTTAGAAATATAAATGGGGAGGAAGAAAAGACTATGATTTTCATGATAATTTCCCTTTAGAAAAATGTACAGTTTGTACTTTTCATCAGGAAGAAGACAAAAGATCAAGTTCTACAGCAGCATTTTAGTACCAGAATGAGGAGTGACAATACAGATGTAATAGTTCTTAAGGAAATCCCAATTAAAATACTACATAAAAGAAAAGAGTACTTTTTTTCTAATATACAAACTTAAACTGAAGAAAATTCCATGTTGGATAAACATGGATAAACTTTTGGTATTTTCATATGAAAATTGATGTCTTCTGGGGGAGTGGAATGGAGTGGTTCCTCCAAAAAAGATAGAAATTCTGAGGGGAAAAAAATTAAAATATCATAGGGAAAATTACTAAAGGTTTTTTTTTCATTATTCAATGGATATTTTGGGCCTTGTTGATACATGGAAATACAAAAATGGTGATTCAGAAGAATATAATTATTTTTCTGAAAGGTATATCTTTTTTAAGAATAGACATGATTTGAATTTATAAGACTTCGTTAATAATGAAAATAAAGTGGAGATATTATCAAAGGCATAATCCAATAATTTTAACTTAAAAAAAAGAATGGATCTTTTAG
This sequence comes from Naja naja, assembly GCA_009733165.1. Lineage (NCBI taxonomy): Eukaryota > Metazoa > Chordata > Lepidosauria > Squamata > Elapidae > Naja > Naja naja. Next base: position 264,418,480 of record CM019148.1, read on the forward strand.
GTAGAGATTGAATAAGATGTTAATACAAAAAGAAATGGTGGTGGTAAATTGTAAAAAGATGTTTTAGGAAGGGTGGTTTGGGAGGAAAGGAAAATTTTTATAATGTTATTTTCTACAATGCTTTAGTGAATATAAAAGGCATGACATAATGCAAATAATTTTGGATGAGATAAAAAAGAGAAAGAATAATTTTAAAAATTTCTAGGAATACCAATTAGAACTCATTAACTCAAGTTTTTACAGAAGCAAATGCCTATGTTAGCAGTAAGAGAGATGGCTGGCGCATTGTGCAACAAGGTCACATAGTGTAATAAGATTGGGACTGGGTTAGGGACTTCTGTCCTCACTGTGAGTTGTGTTGGGGGGTTGTGCACAAAAGGAGGCTTAGCCAATCTCATTGTACACATGTTGTATTCTGACAATAAAGGTAATAATAATAAATAAAATTGAACTACGCAAAACAAAGAAACTTTGAATTTGCAAATAAACCAGATGGTTGACATACAAGTTGTGAAAAGAAAAAGGAAAGAAATTGATGTAAGTTACAAGAAGGGATTACTGTAATAACAGATAATGAGAACCTTGCAAAAAATATTTCATCAGTATTGCATAGAACTACTTTATATAAAGGCCAATAAATTTCCAGAAAGAAATGGATCAATACTTGCATAAACAGAATAGAGACAATTCTAAGTAACTAGTATTAGGTTTCAAGATTAACGACCAAAAGGCAAAGATGTTAACATGAAACCAGAAGGTCAAATAGATAAATAGAGAAAACTGATTTTAAGATTCAGAAAATATTTGGGTATTACTATCAAAAAATGAGAATTATTTCAAAATAATTATTGAATTATTTTGGTTGTATGAGATGGACTGAAATTAAGACAGGCATGTTAAGATGGAAGAATTTGAAACTGTCACTATTGGGGAAAATTTCAATTATAAAAAGAATGTTTTTGTTTCAGACAATATCTGTTTTAACAATGGCTGTAAGCAATGGCAAAAAGATATATCTAATTTTATATAGCAAGGAGAAAAAAATATCCAAAAGTTAAATATAAATTATTATAAGATGCAAAGAGGAGAATTGGATTTACTGGATTTAAAATGTATTTCACTGCTTGCTGTTTTGTCTGGATGAATAATTAATGTTACTGAGAAACAAGAGACTTTTTACAGTTAGAAAATCACAATCTGAGGTTTGGATAGCATGGATATTTATGGTATGACAAAGTTAATGTCGATTTCAAAAATTATTTTGTTAGATTTGCCATATCTATTAGATAGACATAAACCCAGATTGTGCCCGAAAACACTTTTATGGATCTCAGGTCAAGAAGCTGAAATGGCAGGTAAACATAACTAGCTAACATACCAAGATAGAAAATTATCAAGGGAAATCATCAAGAGAAATGTAAACCCAAATCAAGAATGCAGTTACTAGCAGAAAGATATAGTTTTCAATGGGAAAATATATAGTTAAAACGATTGACACTTATATTGTGTTATGATTCAAATAGAATTTTTATAAAATGATGGTTAGTGAAATTAACACGTTGTGCTAAAATGGATAAAATTTCTTTTCTTTGAGTAAAGAAAAGACATATTTATTGCTGACTGGAAGCAAAACCGGACTTTTTAATGTAAAAATAAAATGAATGAGACATAGTTTTGTCAATCAGACAGAATTATATGATGTAACTTAGAGAGGTTAAATATACCTCTACGTACAACTGCTATAAAGAATATTGGGATCCATTTTATGCTTTTTTTCTTTCTTTTCTATTTTTCTTAACTTTTCTTACACTTTTTGATTTTTTAAAAAAATTCTTCTTCCTTCCATGCTTTCTGCTTCTCAGTTTGCATTACCTTTAATCTACTTGGTAAAAGTTTTAATAAAAATTATTATTTTTAAATAAGGAAGAAGTTTATTCAGATAAGCAATTTCAGGCAGAGAAAGGGGAACAGATTGCAGCTGAACCGCTGGAGGCAAAATTAATTGACACCTTTGGAGCCTTGCCAAGCTGTGAACAGGAAGATTTATTGAAAACGTTAGAGGAACTTATGCAAACTTTAACCACAGTGCATAAGACAGCTGCCCCACTAATTGACATGGTGTCCCTGCCCTTTACAGAACTCTGGAAAAGCAGTGCTAATATAATTGAGTTCAACTCCAACACCTCTTGAAATCAGGCAACTATGCAAACTAACCTAAACTGGTCTAAACTAGACCTGTTTGCATCACTGAAGACTTGAATGCACAAGGAGATACCACTTCTGTCCACAAATTACAAAGATGGCAAATCATTGCTTACTGGACTCCATCTTAGCTTTATTAAATGGTATTATATGAACTTCAATGGCTTGATAATTTTATTTGAGTGTGTCTTTTGATTTGAGAGCCTGATTGGCATAATAGTAAAGGCATGAAGCTGGAAATTGGGAGATCATGAGTACTGGTGCTTAGAATTAAATTCTTAGGCAGGAATTTAGCTTGAGTGACTTTGGGCCAGTCACTCTTGTCTTAGCTCTAGGAAGGATGTGTGGCAAACCACTTAAAAATCTTTCGAGAAAACTGCAAGGATATGTCCAGGTAGTCACAACAAGTCAAAACTAACTTGAAGGCACAAATAAAGCCCAGTTTTGATACAGAGCTCAGTCTCTTAAACATGAAATTCAAAATGGTCAATCTATAAAACTGAATCAAGAAGAAAAGATGAAGCATATTGATCTAATTGTTATGCATGCCATATAAATGGAAATAGATGGTCTTGATATTGCAGCAGTAATTTCATGGAAATATCCCCAATATCCATTTATTATACAGGAAGAACCAGCTCTTGAAATAAATTCAGGAATACCATTTCTTTTGTACAAAACCTGATCTGGATTTCAAGACCCTTTAGAAGTTCCACTGTTTCTAGATATAAAAACATAAGTTTGCTATCAAATGGCTGTCATCAGATAAACAGAGTAGGAATCAAATCTAGTAGACAAACAACCAAATAAAAAGTTATAGGTAACTACAGGATAGCCTTCTAGCTCCTGAGATCCATTTTTGCTTGCAGAAGGTTGCAGGAGGCCGTTGCAGCCAAAAACAGAGCTCGGGAGCCATTTTCACTGGCAGACCTCTCAGGCCACCACAGGCACCCCCGACATGAGTGACGTCAAGCTGGCCATGCCCACCCTGGCCACGGCTACTCTGGCCCCCCAACATCAAACACAACCCTGATGCGGCCCTCAATGAAATTGAGTTTGACACCCCTGCTGTAGATCCATTGCAAGGAGAAAGTGTTTAACTGGGAATCAATACACAGCTGTCAAAAGCTTCTCAATCTCCATTTTATGTCTGCCTTCTCTCCAAAGGAAAATGGCACCCCAGCTGATTAGCACTGGGGCATGGAGAAAGCTGCAATGTGGAAAACATAGAGAGAGAGTAAGAGAGAACTTATTTAAATGAAATTTCATCTCCAAGACCAGATGTATTACATTCCAGGGCATTGATAAGGGAAGCAATTTCAGGGTGAGGGAAAAAATGCCCGTTCCCTGCTAGAAAAGACCCTTACGTGTCTATGAAAGGGGGAGGATAAAACATCTGTCATGAATTGTGATTTATGACATTTCAGATGTTTGGAGAAGAATCTAAGAATAGAGCTTTAACATATAAGTCTTGACATTTCAACATCATTTCATAAAAATACTGTTTATGCTCTTGTGGTTATCATACTATGCTGCTTGCCACTTTTAATAGAATTTTTCTTGTTCTGTTTACTATTGTAATCACTTAACTTTTTCACCTCATTTGGCCTTCCCTTGAAGGATAAGATTTCAGTTGCTCTCCTGTATCTACCAGGGATCTGATAAAATATACATCCACACTTCAAAAAAAAAAAAAGTAAAGCATTGTGAATATTACTCATGTTATTCTGCAAGAGGAAAAGCCCCTCTAGTGAAACAACCTTGACAACTAGCATAGACAGAATCATTTATCACAATGAAATTATCCATGAGTTGTGCAGCTTTTTGGACAATAACCAATATTAACTAGTTAAAACCACTTGTGGAAGAGCTTTTGCAAACGGAACCAAAACTTTAAATTTTCTACTAGTGAAAGGATGAAAGCACATAGTGGAAATTTAGCTACTATTTAGTATCCAGCTACAGATGTTGATATTCCACTTTGGGCTGATGTGATTTCTAAGAAGCTTTTATCGTACTGCTGTTTCGATTATTCATTTGTGTGGATTTTTGGGGGGGGGGTCATTAGATTTCTTTTAGTTGAAAGAAACTATTGAGCCAGTTTCTATTTTGTTTGGGACTTTTTTTTTTGCTGCCAATGAAAATGGATATATATGTATGTATGTTTTAGACACAGCAGAAGTGTTCATTTTCACAGCTGGGGAGTGAAGATAATGTGAATTTCATGCTGGCTAGAGAGATCCCAGAGTTTTAAAGTCAACAAGAATCTATATACTTAATTGTACTTGCTGCAGTTTGGAGAGTTGGGGATTTGTGATATATAATAATGAACAAGTGCCACCTCTATAGCAATAGATCAAATACTGTTTTATGAATGAGGTCAAATGTCTGCTCAATTACATTTTCAGCAGAGTGAATCTAACTCAGGTTTCATTCCTAGAAATCAAATCCCAGTATTTCTCCCAGCTATCCTTTGTGTTAACCTAAGCAAAATTCCAGAATTTAGAGTAGACGTTTGCTCAAACGTTTTATACTATTAATGCATATCAGTCTTTGCAAATATGTTAAATTAGGACAGTATCTTAGAAGTTGGATTGCATATTTATAAAGACTGTGTGGTCTTCCTTTGTTATCCAGCTGTTTCACAGTATGCAGTAAAATCTGCAAGGAAAGATGGTGATGACCTTTCTTCTCTATTAATAACACTTGTTTTGTATACCCAGTAAACAATCCTTTTCTTTTAAAAAATAGAAATTTATCAAAGATTATAATTACAACAAAAACTAATGAAAGCTTTCAAAATAAAAAAATACAAAGTAAAAGTTGCACAAAATAAAAAGAACAAGAACAAAAGGAAAGAAAGAAGAAGAAAGAAGAAAGGACTTTTCAACTTTAGCACAAGTATAACGATTTTAATAATTTATTACTTCCTCTTAAATACAACAAATGTTCTGAGTAATTTTAATAATGACACAGGGTCAGTCACTTCTATGGAGAGGCTATGTCTAAAAGACTGAGCTGAAAGTAGATTTACAAATGACAGGCTACATGAATGATATGAAAAAAGTAATACTACACTAGACATACAAAGAAACCATCTGATGTCTTAATAATTAAAAGGGATATACAAACAATACATCAACAGTAATTTGGATAATTTTCCTATACTGAATTTACAAAAGAGACTTGTTATAGTTTTGAAGAATTTTGTAAAAAGAGATAAAACAAAAAAAATGTTTGCACAGGCTAAAGACTAAAATTGTTAGAAGTAAAGAGAAGAAATATAAAGTTGGCTTATTTGATCAGTGTTAAAACAGCTATGTTGTTATAACACTTAACGGACTTTTGCTGACACCAGGACTGAAATAACAATGCTTTACGGATTTGTTTATAGTTAAGAGATGGGATATGGAACAAACAATTACTCAATTGTTTACACTTGTGATGAAAGTGGGAAGTCACTTTTTAAATTTCTTTTTTCTTTATCATATTCTTATCTTTCTTTTTATTTCTCCTTTCTCCTTTTGTTTTGCATATTCTTTTTCTATTTTCTTAACTTGTATTAGTTTTTACTGTTGCAATCATAATCTTTAATAAAATTGTTCACCCAAAAGGCTGTTACAGAAGTTATTCTAATAGTCGCTGTAGCATTGGCAATTCCCATCTAAATACTACTGTTTTCTGGTCTGGTGATAATTTCTCTTTACAACTTAGGTGAATTTATTTATTTTATTTATTTATATATTTTGTCAATCGCACAAGATAATAAGTATAAAGATAAACATAATTATGAATACATGAAATGAATACATATAAGAAAAATAAAAGAAACAATAGGACAGGGATGGTAGGCACATTGGTGCACTTATGCCCCCTACAGACCTCTTAGGAAAGGGGTGAGGTCAATAGTAGACAGTCTAAGGTTAAAGTTTTTGGGGTTTGGGGTAGAAACCACAGTCAGAGTATTCCAGACATTGACCACTCTGTTGCTGAAGTCGTATTTCCTGCAATCAAGTTTGGTGTGGTTAACCTTCAGTTTGTATCTATTGTGTGCTCTTGTATTGTTATGGTTGAAGCTGAAGTATTCATTGACCAGAAGGACATTGCAATGTATGATTTTATATACTATACTTAGATCGGACCGAAGGCATAGTTCTAGGTTTTCTAGGTCTAGAATTTCAAGTCTGGTGGTATAAGGTATTCTGCAATGAGTAGAGGAGTCTTCTTGTGAAATATTTCTGGACTTTCTCAACTGTGTTAATATCAGATACGTGATGTGGGTTCCAGACTGATGAGCTGTATTCAAGTATTGGTCTAGCAAATGTTTTGTATGCCCTAGTTAGTAGTGTGATATTACCAGAGAAAAGCTACATAGGATTAGGTTAACAACTCTTAATGCCTTTTTGGCTATGTAGTTACAGTGGGCTCTAGCACTTAGATCATTAGAGATGAGTATTCCAAGGTCCTTCATGGAGTTTGGATCATCAGCAAGTTTTGCTGCCCTTCATTTAGCCATTCAGCTTTACAAGATGCTTATTGTACACAAGAAAACCTGTCCAAAAAGCTTTGAGATTATGACAAGAGTGAAACAAAACAAATGCCTAAGGAACGAGGTTGACCAAAATAGTTTAGCATTGACCTAACTTTCTATCCATTGAAATTACAGTACTGTGAAAATTATAGTCTTTCCCATTTTCATCTGACCATTTTGTAAATTACCTCTTTTACATAGAAGACCAGTTGGAATGATTTACAAGGTAGCCAGTGTTTTCCAAAGGGAGCCCACAACATTCTCGGTTTACATTCACTTACTGATCTTGCCACTCTGCAACAGTTTAAAACCTTTGTTTTCTGTAGAATATTTGAGAATAAGGAAGTAGGAAGATAATGCTGCCCTAGCAGTAGTTTCAAAATCCCAATGAACTGAAAGATAGTGTTCCTTGTCATAATGCTTAATGAAGGATGTGTACAGTTCAGTTTGAAAACCCAGTCCAGAATTCCAGAAATATTTTTGCTGGTGGTGTTGATACATTTATGTCTTAATTTGAGTGAGGTTGCTAATTTATTTATGACAATCAATTTGGGTGCATAATAAAATCACTAATTATTTCTCCTAAAATATCTAGATTCAGTCAGAAGACTTTGATTGGCTATGTATCTGTTACCTAATTGCAAGAATCACTATGATTTGAAGTCACATATATTGATCATTGGATCCAGTACTCTTCTCACTTCCTCATCATGATATTTTACATACATGGTATCGGATCAGGTATAATAAAGAAAACAATATACCAGAAAAATGTTATTTGTAGTTATCTGTTACTGGCTGTTGCAATAAGACTATTATGTATTGAAATACAAGTGGCATTTTAGGCCCGTGTCATTACTTAAATTCAGATTGAATCTATTATTCTAGAGATTGTATGCAATCAGAGTCAAAGCTCTGAAAAGTGCTTATTTTATGTTCAAGACCATGGTGATTAATGCTAATGATAAGGTGTTGATTGATATCAGGGTAGCCTATTCATGGAAACAATTGCCTGGGTTTTTTTAAACTACCAAGTTGCAGTGTTTAAATTATTCTCCCTTAAACAACAGTCTTATTTATACATTGTACTGTACTTCTAAACTTGTCCTTTCATTTCCTGGTTTACTTTTTTTTAAAGTACATTGAGGGTCATGAAATTCAGACTTGTAAAAAAGCAAAACTCTTTTGTCCTTGCATTTAAAATAAGAGGCCTTTCTTAATTGAAACAAGATGAGAAAAAGGTGACAATTATTCTTAAGAAACATTACAGAAAAAGATATAAAAATTAAATCTCAGCATATTGTCGATATAGTTAAGATATGAAGCAAAAAACCTCCATGATTACAAAATTATTGAGATATCAAATAGAAAAAATGCGTTTTAACCCATACGTAACAGGTTGATTGTTGTTATTCCACAGCATTTGTGGATCAAACAAGAGTATGCACAATGTGTGTATTTGCTTTGTTTCACTGATAGCATGTAGATTCATTCTGAAATAAAATTTTGTTCCAGTTCAGATTCAAAGCAATTTTTCTCTAGCAAATCCAGTTTTATAATCATATTCACATTTATATCATATTAATATAATCATATTACCTACATTAGACTGTGGGTATGTGCATCAGATTTGGCTGAACTCATAATGCCAAGCAGAACAGGAAAATTCCAAATAGGTTGTCATCTCCCCAGTTTGGAACTTAAAAATCTGATTTTTTTAAAAAAAGTGATTTTAGGCTTCTGTTTGTCCCAAAGCCTGGCGTACTGCAAAAGTTGCAACACAGCAGCCCACAAAACAAATGCACACGTAGTTCCTTTCCTTTGCTTACATAGAATGCATAATGTTTTGGTGGGATTGACTAGGCAATGTGTAATGCTATAGTAAAGACAGACTGACCCATGGAATTCTTATTTAGTAAAAATTTATATCCAATCTTTTCTTCAAGAGCTCAAGATAGCTTCTTTTCCCCCACAATAACAAACCTGTATGGTAAATTGAACTAAGAGAAAGTGCATGACTCAAAATCATCTACTCAGTTTCCGGGGCACAGGATGGAACCTGGATGCCCTTGAAATTAGTTCAACACTCTAATCTCAGCTCTTAATTGGCTCACTGGATATATATGGAGGAGACCCTATACCTTTGTGGTCCAATCTCTTCTTAAAAACCTCCAGTGTTGGAGAGTATTACATGGAGTAAGTTCAGCTTGACCAAACCTGTATTTTAACTGCAAGAGTGAATCAAATGCATCATACCAATATTATGGATGTTTTCCCTCCATACACTGTCTGTGGACACAAAATTTATATATTTGGTACCTGTAATCTTTGATAGCTCTCCTCCTTGTTCTTTTCATCTCTTTCAGCAGAATATTCACAGTCTTGCCCACCCATGGCAAGCTGAGCAATTCATCAGATTTCTTTCTATAAATTGTGTGTTTTTCCCCTTGTGTTCAAGCATAATTGCAGTTATTTACAGAACAAAGCAATACTAATCCAGTAAAACCCTGATTCCCCAGATTCTTATTTAGCAGATTTCAGATGCCACCGACATCTTTCTTAAGATTTCAACCCCAAACCATAGAAAGTCGGTTAGTTCTAAAGCAGTGCGAACAATGGATATAATTTACTTTATTTGCATAATTTGTGTGATTATGCAGTTGATTTTTATGTTATTTGTGTCAACATATGCTATTCACACAATCACATTTTATATTACTTGTGCCAACGTGTGTCATTTGTGTAATCATGTCATTATGCAAATGACACAAATTTATGCAAAATCTGAGCATCGTATCATTATGCAAATGGCGTAAATGACATCAATTATGTCAATTTGGACTTGATAAATACCTTTTCCCTCCAAAAGCTCCACAGATCAAATTTCTCTAGTCACACTGCCTTGCCACAGCCAAGAGACCCTAGAGGCATGTTGTTCTGACTTCAAATGTTCAGGTTGCTTCAATTAATACCAGAAAAATGAGACCCTTTAAACGGTGGCTGTTATGTATAATGGCAGGGGATATGCAAAAGCTGTGGTTGATAAGGAAAATTATATGATCACTTGGTTGAACAGAAGCAGGAACTCAAAGGGACTCAGAAAAAGTAGGTTTGGCAAAGAATAATCAATTTATATGGAGTGAAGGAAAAATCAACATTTTGCAAAAAAAGGAATTTTTGAGTTTTGCAAAATGTTGATTTTTTTCCTTCACTCCATATAAATTGATTATTCTTTGCCAAACCTACTTTTTCTCTGAGTCGGTGGCACTTGGAAAGAAAGTTCATATTGGCTTATGTATTCATTTTTGTTGTTACAATAAGCATTAGCCAAGAAAATATGGGGGCTTTCTATCTAAAGATCTCTATTTCATTCCATAATTTATTATAATTGTTCTGAAGTATGTCAAAAAAGCTAGATGGATCTCCAAAACTCTCCAAGGAAGATTAAAATTATTATGTGTCATGAAATACTGATGGACTGTGGGGCAGCAAAAGGCCACAAAAGGGGATCACATGATTCAAGAACACTTCAATTGTCCTAAAATGAATCAGTTGCCAATCATCTGAATGTTGATCATATGACCATGGGATGCAGCAATGGTCGTAAGTGTGAAAAACAGTCATAAGCCACTTTTTTCAGAGCTGTTGTAACTTTAAAAAAATAAATAAATGAATTGTTGTAAGTCAAGGACTACCTGAAGAAATCAGTTGCTTTTTCTCTTCCCCTTCCCCTCCCCAAAGTGGGGAGATTGGATTGAACAGAGTATTATAAGCTGTTTCCTTAGCATGCCCATAGTTCCCAGGCCTGGGCTGCAGCTTACTCCCTTGAAATCTTCTCTCCAATCTCTATGCTCTGCAAGGGGGGGAGACAGAGAAAAGCACAGACCAGACCCAGGATAACACATACTGACTATAATGGCATTCTTGAGAGACCAAATGGTCGCAAATGGACTGTAAAGTTATTTCTTCAGCACCATTGTAACTAAATGGTCACTGAAGGAATGATCAGTAAGTGAGGACTACCTGACTTCCATGGTTTCCAATTCTTGAACCTGGAATTCACAAGACCTAGACTAACTGGGAAGAAAGAATAGCTTCCAAAGAATCAAATAAGTAGAAGTTATGATTGAAAGCAAACTTAAATGCAAACTGCCCCGCTGTTTCTGCTTTTCAATACTGAAGCTGTATCCTGTAAAACTGTATGCTGTAAGAGAAATGCGAAGACTTCATTCTGCATGTTCACATGCAATGCTGGAAGACCAAAGCCATCTTAGCTGTTATGGATCATGGAAATCTGGCAGTGAAATGAAAGAGCCGAAAGTAGAATAACTCAATAGAAAACAGTGCCATGCAGAGCATTGAGGTGAGTTTGTAATGGGGTATACAGACCCCAAAATGGAATTCTATCAGAGGATATGTATATATGTATGTATATATGTACATATGTGTGTGTGTATGTATATGTATATATAATATTATTACTATTATATTACTTATTATTATTTAACTTTTCCCAGTACCTCCACCATTGTAGTTCTATGTTACAACACTATTGGATGTATGATTAGTTAAATATACTGTATGTTTTGGGCTGCTACATTTTAACTGTAAAATTTCTTTCCCTGGAACAATTGGGCAAATATCCTTTTTGTTATGGTGTATGAGAGATTCTGATTAATGTCTTCTTTTTAGCTTTATTTGGGGGGTTGATTAATTTTTACCTTTCTCTCTTTCTACATCCAATTCTATTATCCTGATATGATTGTGTTTTAATGATTATTTAAAATATATTTTTGAACATGTTCCTGAAATCTATTTTCCCAAAATCCAAATGAATTCAGTACTTCCTACTTCAGCATCGACACGCATAGGTTTATTGTTGTGTTTATCACTAGCTTCTTCTTTTAACATTGTTGCTAAGTTCACATCTTGTATGGTTCTGCTTGCTGTATTACAATTCTTTAAAACTCAGACAAGAATTCTTTCCTTTCCTTAAAATCTTACTAATACCACATAGTAGCACCACAGAGTCCTTTAAGAACAATTGAAAGACGGGTGAATTTTGTTCCTAAAGAGGTAATAGAAGATGACATCATTCATTTATAGTAGACAGTGACTCATAAGCATTTGACCTGCGGGTGGAACTCGGTAACAACAGTTAAGATGATGTCATTTGTGGTTGCCTAGTGCTTTTAACAATTCTTTTTTTTACCTTCTAAATAATTGTAGAAGTCATAAGATATCGAAGTACAGCAGTGTAAAGACAAACATAGCTCTGTTTGTTTTCTGATCAAAAGATTTGGACATTGTGCTTTGATTACAAGGTACTAAACTCATATTGAACCTAAATAATGAAAAACAAAAAACAAAACTCTCTAATTCTTTTTTCCCCGCTATTGCCCTGCAATGGTTGCTTTGCTCATTTTTGTAGAAGCCATAAAGCCTCTAATAGTAGAAACTATTTTGTAGAGTTTTAGTTAGATGTTACCTTAACTGATGTTTTTGGTTACTCTTCACCAACAATGCATATTTTCTAACTCTCAACACTTTCATCTCTTTTCTGTCTAATATAGCATTTTGTAAAACTGAGATTCTTAATTTCTGAATAACGAAGTATGCAGTTTAAATAACAAGCATGTTATATGAGAAATATAATAAGAGAACAATTTATTAGATTATTAATGTTGTATGTTTCTGGAAAATAATATAATTTTTATTTTCAAATAATGAGAGGATGGCTTTTGGATATTCCAGTCTTGAATGGTTGTCTACTCCAGTATATCTTCTTTTGTAGAGGAAGTGTTATAATCAGCTTGGAGCAGGGCAGTGGTGGGATTCAATTTTTTTTTTACTACCGGTTCTGGTGGGTGTGGCAGGGAAAGGATACTGTAAAATCTCCAGTCACTGCCGGTTCTCCAGAACTTGTCAGAACCTGCTGAATACCACCTCTGGAGCAGGATATGTTTTGAACAGCAGCACTACAATGAAATGTTGCTTTTCCTGATCAAGTCAATAGTTCTGTCTTTCATAGAAAGTTACTATTCTAGTTCTGGAGGCCCATCCCCCCTTCAGCTGACTGCGAACTTTTACTTAGTTCTTTAAAGGTGTAATTCTTCTGTATTGTTTCTAATTTCCTTAAAATGAATACTAAATTTTGAGAAATGAACATGCCATGTCAGATGTACCTTAGGGTTCTTCACATTGTAGAATTTCTGCCACAAGAATAGACATTTTGGGGGATAGCAACAGCAATGGCACTTAGACTTATATACTGCTTCATAGTGCTTTTCAGCCCTCTTTAGGTGGTTTACAGAGTCAGCCTATTGCCTCCAACAATCTGGGTCCTCATTTTACCCACCTCAGAAGGATGGAAGACTAAATCAACCTTGAGCCTGGTGGGATTTGAATTGCTAAATTGCAGGCAGCCGACAGTCAGCAGAAGTAGCCTGCAATACTGCCCTCTAACCTCTGCAATACTGCCACTGAGAACAAGAACATCTGGAAGATGCCTGGGCAGAAGGAGGCTGTCATCAAGAAAGAGAATAGAAATAGGAAGAGCAATCATAGCTGCTATATAGACAAGAAGTCCCCAAATAAGATCTCCCTTCCCTCAATCCCATTCTGGAGGTATTACAGGTAGTCTTTGAGTTACAACAGTTTGCTTAGTGTCCACTCAAAGTTACAACGGCACTGAAAACACGACTTACGACCCTTGTTCACATTTATGACCATTGTAGTATCCCCATGGTCACGTGATCAAAACTCAGACTCTTAGCAACTGGTTCATATTTATGACGATTGCAGTGTTCTGGGGTCATGTGATCACCTTTTGCGGCCTTCTGACAAGCAGAGTCCATGGGGAAGCCATGTTACTAATGGGGGAGTCCATCTGACAAGCAGAGTCCATGGGGAAGCCATGTTACTAACCATTGCAGTGTTTCACTTAACAACTATGGCAAGAAAGGTTATAAAATGGGGCAAAACTCACTTGTCTTGCTTAGCAACAGAAATTTTGAGCACAGTTGTGGTTATAAGTCAAGGACTACCTGTATTAATTTGGTTTCCTACTCCATCTTGGCCTACCCTATTTAGGATTGTATTGTTAGTACATCATCATCTCTTATTTACCAGTATTGATTTATGTAATTTTTTTTCTTTCAGGAGTTTACTTGAAGTGATATATGTATATGTATAGTTCTCTTTACTTTCTACTGTCTCCATTTTTTATTCTTATAACAAAACACTATAATAGGCAATGCTAAAAGATAGTATCTGGCCTAAAGTCACTTAAGAATGAGATTACTAAATAACTGAACAGGCAAAAGAAGACCCAAATAATTAGAAATGGGACAAATAGGAGAAGGGGTGGAGGAAGACATATTAAGTGTACAGTATAGTTGTAAAACTGTGTAGTTTTACAATGAAAAACTGCAAAAAAGAAAAGATACTTAAACCTATATATATGAAATTACTTTTTCTAGCATCAGTATGGTGTTTCCCAATGTGCTAAAGCAGTGGTCCACAACCTTTCCGGCACCAGGGACCAGTTTTGCGGAAGACAATTTTTCCGCAGACTGGGGCAGAGAGGAAGGGTTTCATGTACAACCTAGACCCCATGCATTCCAGATAAAGGTTTGCTTGCTTGCCTGCTGCTTGTGCGGCCTACTTCCCAACAGGCCGGTACTGGGGACCTCTGTGCTAGAGCACTAACTGCTTAAGGCATTGTCAATTTCAGGCAACAGTGCCTGAATACAGTGCATGTTAAGTTTGCATGAAGAGTCAGACGCGAGGAGTTCCAGCAAAGAGTTTATTAAGTGACTACAGCCTGAATAGACCGTTTGGCTTGGCTACAGCTTGCTTATAGCCTGCAGCCGTAGCTGCCAGCCAATGGGAGTGCAGGGTTTCTTCCCGCATTATTTAAACCAATACCATTTGACATTTTACAAGAACAGTTCAAATAAACCAATAACATTCAAACCTACATACATAACACCCCTCCCACTAGGTTCAGTCCATACCAAACCCCAACCTATATCTAATTTCCTTTAAATAGGTGGGGCTCTTATGCGTTGAGACCTTCGTGGTTCAGAAGCTTTAATTCTCACCAGTGAGAGGGAAATGTGTCTACTGACATTTCCTGTTGGGACTTCCTGAGGAAGAAGACCCTGTTAGACTGTTAGAATCTGGTTCTCCTCCCAACCCATCTCCATTCCAATGTCAGCACCCAAGTCAGGTAGTGATGTGCAATCTTCCACTTCTAAGGATGGATCTGGCTTTGTGACAGGGTTCGGGATGGTTCCTGTGGCTGGCTACAATACGGGGTTGATTCCTGTTTGCTGATTTTCCTCCTGTTCCCCTCCTTCCCCCCTAGAAGGGACATCAGGTGAGGGACCTAGAGAGGGACAGGGTCGATGTTCCTGAGGGAACCTGGATCTAAGTTGGTCAATGTGCCTGCTCCAGAGGAGGCCATCCTCTGTTTGTACCCTGTAAGAACGAGGGCCCGTGATGTGAGTTATTTCAGCAGGAATCCACAAAGGTTCACCTATAAGGTTCCTAGCATAGACAGAATCACCCACACTAAAAGAACGAACTTTGGAAGTGGAATCCAGTGGTGCGTTGGGTGCGTGAAGTGGGATGAAGGCGTCAAGGGAAGACCTAAGTTTCCTGCCCATCAACAACTCTGCTGGGGACAAGTTATTTGATGGGCTAGGAGTGATGTGCTGAGCACTAAGAAGTTTTCAAGCTTCTCAGTGATGTCCCCAGGACCCAGCTGCTGAAGCTTCTCTTTGGTGAAGCGTGCCATGCGTTCAGCCGGCCATTGGGCGAAGGGTGCCAAGGGGCAGTGAGGGCATGTCTGATACCCTGTTGAGCTAGAAAGGATTCAAAAATGTTAGATGAGGGCCATTGTCAGAAACAAGGACATCTGGTAGCCCATGGGTGACAAACAATTTTCTGAGCTGCTTGATGACAGCCTCAGTTGTAGTGGATGTCATGGGAATTACTCTTAGCCATTTAGAGTATGCACTAGCCAGAAAAGTGTGCCCTGTAGGGGCCTGCAAAATCAATGTGGATTCTAGACCATGGGCCCCTAGACATTCCCATTCCTGTGTGGGGGGCTGAGGTGGGGCAGGCCTGACTACCTGGCAATTGGGACAGGATGCCACCCAGTTTTCAACCATTTTGTCAATACCTGGCCACCATACATAACTCCTGGCCAAACCTTTCATCCTTACAATCCCAGGATGACCCTCATGTAACATTTCAAAACCTCCCTTTGCAGTTTTGCAGGAATAACCACCCTGTTACCCCACAAAATACATCCTCTTAATACAGATAATTCAGTTTGCCTGGACTTAAAAGGTTGGGCAAGGTTAGGTAGATCTTGAAGAGGCCAACCTTTCTTAATCCAGCCCATAACAGGTGCTAATACAGCATCTTTGGTAGTTTCTCTGGCAACTCTCAGCAGCATGGACTGGAAGCTTAGCTACGGTCTCCAGGAAAAAGGTGTGAGTTTCAAGTTCAAAGTCCTTGTGGCAAGGTAGTGGGCACCACTCAGTGCATCAGTCATGCATCCAATGTCCTTGCCAGCCTGTGAATCAGTTTGTATGAATAGGCTGCAAGAAACAGTCCACCTCAGCATTCTTGGTGACAGGATAGGGTGTAGGTTTGTCTCCTGCCACCATGCCGCAAAGGTTTGTGATCTGTAACAATGGTGAATGACCTGCCATACAGATATTCATGAACCC
>CM019148.1:264435958-264731143 GCA_009733165.1 Naja naja
AAGAATTTGAAACTGTCACTATTGGGGAAAATTTCAATTATAAAAGAATGTTTTTGTTTCAGACAATATCTGTTTTAACAATGGCTGTAAGCAATGGCAAAAAAGATATATCTAATTTTATATAGCAAGGAGAAAAAAATATCCAAAAGTTAAATATAAATTATTATAAGATGCAAAGAGGAGAATTGGATTTACTGGATTTAAAATGTATTTCACTGCTTGCTGTTTTGTCTGGATGAATAATTAATGTTACTGAGAAACAAGAGACTTTTTACAGTTAGAAAATCACAATCTGAGGTTTGGATAGCATGGATATTTATGGTATGACAAAGTTAATGTCGATTTCAAAAATTATTTTGTTAGATTTGCCATATCTATTAGATAGACATAAACCCAGATTGTGCCCGAAAACACTTTTATGGATCTCAGGTCAAGAAGCTGAAATGGCAGGTAAACATAACTAGCTAACATACCAAGATAGAAAATTATCAAGGAAATCATCAAGAGAAATTTAAACCCAAATCAAGAATGCAGTTACTAGCAGAAAGATATAGTTTTCAATGGGAAAATATATAGTTAAAACGATTGACACTTATATTGTGTTATGATTCAAATAGAATTTTTATAAAATGATGGTTAGTGAAATTAACACGTTGTGCTAAAATGGATAAAATTTCTTTTCTTTGAGTAAAGAAAAGACATATTTATTGCTGACTGGAAGCAAAACCAGACTTTTTAATGTAAAAATAAAATGAATGAGACATAGTTTTGTCAATCAGACAGAATTATATGATGTAACTTAGAGAGGTTAAATATACCCTACGCACAACTGCTATAAAGAATATTGGGATCCATTTTATGCTTTTTTTCTTTCTTTTCTATTTTTCTTAACTTTTCTTACACTTTTTGATTTTTTAAAAAAATTCTTCTTCCTTCCATGCTTTCTGCTTCTCAGTTTGCATTACCTTTAATCTACTTGGTAAAAGTTTTAATAAAAATTATTATTTTAAATAAGGAAGAAGTTTATTCAGATAAGCAATTTCAGGCAGAGAAAGGGAACAGATTGCAGCTGAACCGCTGGAGGCAAAATTAATTGACACCTTTGGAGCCTTGCCAAGCTGTGAACAGGAAGATTTATTGAAAACGTTAGAGGAACTTATGCAAACTTTAACCACAGTGCATAAGACAGCTGCCCCACTAATTGACATGGTGTCCCTGCCCTTTACAGAACTCTGGAAAAGCAGTGCTAATATAATTGAGTTCAACTCCAACACCTCTTGAAATCAGGCAACTATGCAAACTAACCTAAACTGGTCTAAACTAGACCTGTTTGCATCACTGAAGACTTGAATGCACAAGGAGATACCACTTCTGTCCACAAATTACAAAGATGGCAAATCATTGCTTACTGGACTCCATCTTAGCTTTATTAAATGGTATTATATGAACTTCAATGGCTTGATAATTTTATTTGAGTGTGTCTTTTGATTTGAGAGCCTGATTGGCATAATAGTAAAGGCATGAAGCTGGAAATTGGGAGATCATGAGTACTGGTGCTTAGAATTAAATTCTTAGGCAGGAATTTAGCTTGAGTGACTTTGGGCCAGTCACTCTTGTCTTAGCTCTAGGAAGGATGTGTGGCAAACCACTTAAAAATCTTTCGAGAAAACTGCAAGGATATGTCCAGGTAGTCACAACAAGTCAAAACTAACTTGAAGGCACAAATAAAGCCCAGTTTTGATACAGAGCTCAGTCTCTTAAACATGAAATTCAAAAATGGTCAATCTATAAAACTGAATCAAGAAGAAAAGATGAAGCATATTGATCTAATTGTTATGCATGCCATATAAATGGAAATAGATGGTCTTGATATTGCAGCAGTAATTTCATGGAAATATCCCCAATATCCATTTATTATACAGGAAGAACCAGCTCTTGAAATAAATTCAGGAATACCATTTCTTTTTGTACAAAACCTGATCTGGATTTCAAGACCCTTTAGAAGTTCCACTGTTTCTAGATATAAAAACATAAGTTTGCTATCAAATGGCTGTCATCAGATAAACAGAGTAGGAATCAAATCTAGTAGACAAACAACCAAATAAAAAGTTATAGGTAACTACAGGATAGCCTTCTAGCTCCTGAGATCCATTTTGCTTGCAGAAGGTTGCAGGAGGCCGTTGCAGCCAAAAACAGAGCTCGGGAGCCATTTTCACTGGCAGACCTCTCAGGCCACCACAGGCACCCCGACATGAGTGACGTCAAGCTGGCCATGCCCACCCTGGCCACGGCTACTCTGGCCCCCAACATCAAACACAACCCTGATGCGGCCCTCAATGAAATTGAGTTTGACACCCTGCTGTAGATCCATTGCAAGGAGAAAGTGTTTAACTGGGAATCAATACACAGCTGTCAAAAGCTTCTCAATCTCCATTTTATGTCTGCCTTCTCTCCAAAGGAAAATGGCACCCCAGCTGATTAGCACTGGGGCATGGAGAAAGCTGCAATGTGGAAAACATAGAGAGAGAGTAAGAGAGAACTTATTTAAATGAAATTTCATCTCCAAGACCAGATGTATTACATTCCAGGGCATTGATAAGGGAAGCAATTTCAGGGTGAGGGAAAAATGCCCGTTCCTGCTAGAAAAGACCCTTACGTGTCTATGAAAGGGGAGGATAAAACATCTGTCATGAATTGTGATTTATGACATTTCAGATGTTTGGAGAAGAATCTAAGAATAGAGCTTTAACATATAAGTCTTGACATTTCAACATCATTTCATAAAAATACTGTTTATGCTCTTGTGGTTATCATACTATGCTGCTTGCCACTTTTAATAGAATTTTTCTTGTTCTGTTTACTATTGTAATCACTTAACTTTTTCACCTCATTTGGCCTTCCCTTGAAGGATAAGATTTCAGTTGCTCTCCTGTATCTACCAGGGATCTGATAAAATATACATCCACACTTCAAAAAAAAAAAAAGTAAAGCATTGTGAATATTACTCATGTTATTCTGCAAGAGGAAAAGCCCCTCTAGTGAAACAACCTTGACAACTAGCATAGACAGAATCATTTATCACAATGAAATTATCCATGAGTTGTGCAGCTTTTTGGACAATAACCAATATTAACTAGTTAAAAACCACTTGTGGAAGAGCTTTTGCAAACGGAACCAAAACTTTAAATTTTCTACTAGTGAAAGGATGAAAGCACATAGTGGAAATTTAGCTACTATTTAGTATCCAGCTACAGATGTTGATATTCCACTTTGGGCTGATGTGATTTCTAAGAAGCTTTTATCGTACTGCTGTTTCGATTATTCATTTGTGTGGATTTTTTGGGGGTCATTAGATTTCTTTTAGTTGAAAGAAACTATTGAGCCAGTTTCTATTTTGTTTGGGACTTTTTTTTTTGCTGCCAATGAAAATGGATATATATGTATGTATGTTTTAGACACAGCAGAAGTGTTCATTTTCACAGCTGGGGAGTGAAGATAATGTGAATTTCATGCTGGCTAGAGAGATCCCAGAGTTTTAAAGTCAACAAGAATCTATATACTTAATTGTACTTGCTGCAGTTTGGAGAGTTGGGGATTTGTGATATATAATAATGAACAAGTGCCACCTCTATAGCAATAGATCAAATACTGTTTTATGAATGAGGTCAAATGTCTGCTCAATTACATTTTCAGCAGAGTGAATCTAACTCAGGTTTCATTCCTAGAAATCAAATCCCAGTATTTCTCCCAGCTATCCTTTGTGTTAACCTAAGCAAAATTCCAGAATTTAGAGTAGACGTTTGCTCAAACGTTTTATACTATTAATGCATATCAGTCTTTGCAAATATGTTAAATTAGGACAGTATCTTAGAAGTTGGATTGCATATTTATAAAGACTGTGTGGTCTTCCCTTTGTTATCCAGCTGTTTCACAGTATGCAGTAAAATCTGCAAGGAAAGATGGTGATGACCTTTCTTCTCTATTAATAACACTTGTTTTGTATACCCAGTAAACAATCCTTTTCTTTTAAAAAAATAGAAATTTATCAAAGATTATAATTACAACAGTAAAAACTAATGAAAGCTTTCAAAATAAAAAAAATACAAAGTAAAAGTTGCACAAAATAAAAAAGAACAAGAACAAAAGGAAAGAAAGAAGAAGAAAGAAGAAAGGACTTTTCAACTTTAGCACAAGTATAACGATTTTAATAATTTATTACTTCCTCTTAAATACAACAAATGTTCTGAGTAATTTTAATAATGACACAGGGTCAGTCACTTCTATGGAGAGGCTATGTCTAAAAGACTGAGCTGAAAGTAGATTTACAAATGACAGGCTACATGAATGATATGAAAAAAGTAATACTACACTAGACATACAAAGAAACCATCTGATGTCTTAATAATTAAAAGGGATATACAAACAATACATCAACAGTAATTTGGATAATTTTCCTATACTGAATTTACAAAAGAGACTTGTTATAGTTTTGAAGAATTTTGTAAAAAGAGATAAAACAAAAAAAATGTTTGCACGGGCTAAAGACTAAAATTGTTAGAAGTAAAGAGAAGAAATATAAAGTTGGCTTATTTGATCAGTGTTAAAACAGATATGTTGTTATAACACTTAACGGACTTTTGCTGACACCAGGACTGAAATAACAATGCTTTACGGATTTGTTTATAGTTAAGAGGTGGGATATGGAACAAAAAAATTACTCAATTGTTTACACTTGTGATGAAAGTGGGAAGTCACTTTTTAAATTTCTTTTTTTTTCTTTATCATATTCTTATCTTTCTTTTTTATTTCTCCTTTCTCCTTTTGTTTTGCATATTCTTTTTCTATTTTCTTAACTTGTATTAGTTTTTACTGTTGCAATCATAATCTTTAATAAAATTGTTCACCCCAAAAAGGCTGTTACAGAAGTTATTCTAATAGTCGCTGTAGCATTGGCAATTCCCATCTAAATACTACTGTTTTCTGGTCTGGTGATAATTTCTCTTTACAACTTAGGTGAATTTATTTATTTTATTTATTTATATATTTTGTCAATCGCTTACAAGATAATAAGTATAAAGATAAACATAATTATGAATACATGAAATGAATACATATAAGAAAAATAAAAGAAACAATAGGACAGGGATGGTAGGCACATTGGTGCACTTATGCACGCCCCCTACAGACCTCTTAGGAAAGGGGTGAGGTCAATAGTAGACAGTCTAAGGTTAAAGTTTTTGGGGTTTGGGGTAGAAACCACAGTCAGAGTATTCCAGACATTGACCACTCTGTTGCTGAAGTCGTATTTCCTGCAATCAAGTTTGGTGTGGTTAACCTTGAGTTTGTATCTATTGTGTGCTCTTGTATTGTTATGGTTGAAGCTGAAGTATTCATTGACCAGAAGGACATTGCAATGTATGATTTTATATACTATACTTAGATCGGACCGGCGGCATAGTTCTAGGTTTTCTAGGTCTAGAATTTCAAGTCTGGTGGTATAAGGTATTCTGCAATGAGTAGAGGAGTCTTCTTGTGAAATATTTCTGGACTTTCTCAACTGTGTTAATATCAGATATGATGTGGGTTCCAGACTGATGAGCTGTATTCGAGTATTGGTCTAGCAAATGTTTTGTATGCCCTAGTTAGTAGTGTGATATTACCAGAGAAAAAGCTA
The DNA here is from genome assembly GCA_009733165.1 of Naja naja. Classification (NCBI taxonomy): domain Eukaryota; kingdom Metazoa; phylum Chordata; class Lepidosauria; order Squamata; family Elapidae; genus Naja; species Naja naja. The sequence continues at coordinate 264,441,633 of CM019148.1, forward strand.
CGTAGGATTAGGTTAACAACTCTTAATGCCTTTTTGGCTATGTAGTTACAGTGGGCTCTAGCACTTAGATCATTAGAGATGAGTATTCCAAGGTCCTTCATGGAGTTTGGATCATCAAGTTTTGCTGCCCTTCATTTAGCCATTCAGCTTTACAAGATGCTTATTGTACACAAAAAACCTGTCCAAAAGCTTTGAGATTATGACAAGAGTGAAACAAAACAAATGCCTAAGGAACGAGGTTGACCAAAATAGTTTAGCATTGACCTAACTTTCTATCCATTGAAATTATAGTACTGTGAAAATTATAGTCTTTCCCATTTTCATCTGACCATTTTGTAAATTACCTCTTTTACACAGAAGACCAGTTGGAATGATTTACAAGGTAGCCAGTGTTTTCCAAAGGGAGCCCACAATATTCTCGGTTTACATTCACTTACTGATCTTGCCACTCTGCAACAGTTTAAACCTTTGTTTTCTGTAGAATATTTGAGAATAAGGAAGTAGGAAGATAATGCTGCCCTAGCAGTAGTTTCAAAATCCCAATGAACTGAAAGATAGTGTTCCTTGTCATAATGCTTAATGAAGGATGTGTACAGTTCAGTTTGAAAACCCAGTCCAGAATTCCAGAAATATTTTTTGCTGGTGGTGTTGATACATTTATGTCTTAATTTGAATGAGGTTGCTAATTTATTTATGACAATCAATTTGGGTGCATAATAAAATCACTAATTATTTCTCCTAAAATATCTAGATTCAGTCAGAAGACTTTGATTGGCTATGTATCTGTTATCTAATTGCAAGAATCACTATGATTTGAAGTCACATATATTGATCATTGGATCCAGTAGTCTTCTCACTTCCTCATCATGATATTTTACATACATGGTATCGGATCAGGTATAATAAAGAAAACAATATACCAGAAAAATGTTATTTGTAGTTATCTGTTACTGGCTGTTGCAATAAGACTATTATGTATTGAAATACAAGTGGCATTTTAGGCCTGTGTCATTACTTAAATTCAGATTGAATCTATTATTCTAAAGATTGTATGCAATCAAAGTCAAAGCTCTGAAAAGTGCTTATTTTATGTTCAAGACCCTGGTGATTAATGCTAATGATAAGGTGTTGATTGATATCAGGGTAGCCTATTCATGGAAACAATTGCCTGGGTTTTTTTTAACTACCAAGTTGCAGTGTTTAAATTATTCTCCCTTAAACAACAGTCTTATTTATACATTGTACTGTACTTCTAAACCTGTCCTTTCATTTCCTGGTTTACTTTTTTTTAAAGTACATTGAGGGTCATGAAATTCAGACTTGTAAAAAGCAAAACTCTTTTGTCCTTGCATTTAAAATAAGAGGCCTTTCTTAATTGAAACAAGATGAGAAAAAGGTGACAATTATTCTTAAGAAACATTACAGAAAAAGATATAAAAATTAAATCTCAGCATATTGTCGATATAGTTAAGATATGAAGCAAAAACCTCCATGATTACAAAATTATTGAGATATCAAATAGAAAAATGCATTTTAACCCATACGTAACAGGTTGATTGTTATTATTCCACAGCATTTGTGGATCAAACAAGAGTATGCACAACGTGTGTATTTGCTTTGTCTCACTGATAGCATGTAGATTCATTCTGAAATAAAATTTTGCTCCAGTTCAGATTCAAAGCAATTTTTCTCTAGCAAATCCAGTTTTATAATCATATTCACATTTATATCATACTAATATAATCATATTACCTACATTAGACTGTGGGTATGTGCATCAGATTTGGCTTCATAATGCCAAGCAGAACAGGAAAATTCCAAATAGGTTGTCATCTCCCCAGTTTGGAACTTAAAAATCTGATTTTTTTTAAAAACGTGATTTTAGGCTTCTGTTTATCCCAAAGCCTGGCGTACTGCAAAAGTTGCAACACAGCAGCCCACAAAATAAATGCACACGTAGTTCCTTTCCTTTGCTTACATAGAATGCATAATGTTTTGGTGGGATTGACTAGGCAATGTGTAATGCTATAGTAAAGACAGACTGACCCATGGAATTCTTATTTAGTAAAAATTTATATCCAATCTTTTCTTCAAGAGCTCAAGATAGCTTCTTTTCCCCACAATAACAAACCTGTATGGTAAATTGAACTAAGAGAAAGTGCATGACTCAAAATCATCTACTCAGTTTCGGGGCACAGGATGGAACCTGGATGCCCTTGAAATTAGTTCAACACTCTAATCTCAGCTGTTAATTGGCTCACTGGATATATATGGAGGAGACCCTATACCTTTGTGGTCCAATCTCTTCTTAAAACCTCCAGTGTTGGAGAGTATTACATGGAGTAAGTTCAGCTTGACCAAACCAGTATTTTAACTGCAAGAGTGAATCAAATGCATCATACCAATATTATGGATGTTTTCCTCCATACACTGTCTGTGGACACAAAATTTATATATTTGGTACCTGTAATCTTTGATAGCTCTCCTCCTTGTTCTTTTCATCTCTTTCAGCAGAATATTCACAGTCTTGCCCACCCATGGCCAGCTGAGCAATTCATCAGATTTCTTTCTATAAATTGTGTGTTTTTCCCCCTTGTGTTCAAGCATAATTGCAGTTATTTACAGAACAAAGCAATACTAATCCAGTAAAACCCTGATTCCCCAGATTCTTATTTAGCAGATTTCAGATGCCACCGACATTTTTCTTAAGATTTCAACCCCAAACCATAGAAAGTCGGTTAGTTCTAAAGCAGTGCGAACAATGGATATAATTTACTTTATTTGCATAATTTGTGTGATTATGCAGTTGATTTTTATGTTATTTGTGTCAACATATGCCATTCACACAATCACATTTTATATTACTTGTGCCAACGTGTGTCATTTGTGTAATCATGTCATTATGCAAATGACACAAATTTATGCAAAATACGAGCATCGTATCATTATGCAAATGGCGTAAATGACAGCAATTATATCAATTTGGACTTGATAAATACCTTTTCCCTCCAAAAGCTCCACAGATCAAATTTCTCTAGTCACACTGCCTTGCCACAGCCAAGAGACCCCTAGAGGCATGTTGTTCTGACTTCAAATGTTCAGGTTGCTTCAATTAATACCAGAAAAATAAGACCCTTTAAACGGTGGCTGTTATGTATAATGGCAGGGGATATGCAAAAGCTGTGGTTGATAAGGAAAATTATATGATCACTTGGTTGAACAGAAGCAGGAACTCAAAAGGGGACTCAGAGAAAAAGTAGGTTTGGCAAAGAATAATCAATTTATATGGAGTGAAGGAAAAAATCAACATTTTGCAAAACTCAAAAGGGAACTTTTGAGTTTTGCAAAATGTTGATTTTTTTCCCTTCACTCCATATAAATTGATTATTCTTTCCAAACCTACTCTCTGAGTCGGTAACACTGGAAAGAAAGTTCATATTGGCTTATGTATTCATTTTTGTTGTTACAATAAGCATTAGCCAAGAAAATATGGGGCTTTCTATCTAAAGATCTCTATTTCATTCCATAATTTATTATAATTGTTCTGAAGTATGTCAAAAAGCTAGATGGATCTCCAAAACTCTCCAAGGAAGATTAAAATTATTATGTGTCATGAAATACTGATGGACTGTGGGGCAGCAAAAGGCCACAAAGGGGATCACATGATTCAAGAACACTTCAATTGTCCTAAAATGAATCAGTTGCCAATCATCTGAATGTTGATCATATGACCATGGGATGCAGCAATGGTAAGTGTGAAAAACAGTCATAAGCCACTTTTTCAGAGCTGTTGTAACTTTAAAAAAATAAATAAATGAATTGTTGTAAGTCAAGGACTACCTGAAGAAATCAGTTGCTTTTTCTCTTCCCCTTCCCTCCCAAAGTGGGAGATTGGATTGAACAGAGTATTATAAGCTGTTTCCTTAGCATGCCCATAGTTCCCAGGCCTGGGCTGCAGCTTACTCCCTTGAAATCTTCTCTCCAATCTCTATGCTCTGCAAGGGGGGGAGACAGAGAAAACACAGACCAGACCCAGGATAACACATACTGACTGTAATGGCATTCTTGAGAGACCAAATGGTGCAAATGGACTGTAAGTTATTTCTTCAGCACCACTGTAACTAAATGGTCACTGAAGGAATGATCAGTAAGTGACTTCCATGGTTTCCAATTCTTGAACCTGGAATTCACAAGACCTAGACTAACTGGGAAGAAAGAATAGCTTCCAAAGAATCAAATAAGTAGAAGTTATGATTGAAAGCAAACTTAAATGCAAACTGCCCCGCTGTTTCTGCTTTTCAATACTGAAGCTGTATCCTATAAAACTGTATGCTGTAAGAGAAATGCGAAGACTTCATTCTGCATGTTCACATGCAATGCTGGAAGACCAAAGCCATCTTAGCTGTTACGGATCATGGAAATCTGGCAGTGAAATGAAAGAGCCGAAAGTAGAATAACCCGATAGAAAACAGTGCCATGCAGAGCATTTAGGTGAGTTTGTAATGGAATTCTATCAGAGGATATGTATGTATGTATGTATATATGTACATATGTGTGTGTGTGCATGTATATGTATATATAATATTATTACTATTATATTACTTATTATTATTTAACTTTTCCCAGTACCTCCACCATTGTAGTTCTATGTTACAACACTATTGGATGTATGATTAGTTAAATATACTGTATGTTTTGGGCTGCTACATTTTAACTGTAAAATTTCTTTCCCTGGAACAATTGGGCAAATATCCTTTTTGTTATGGTGTATGAGAGATTCTGATTAATGTCTTCTTTTTAGCTTTATTTGGGGGTTGATTAATTTTTACCTTTCTCTTTCTACATCCAATTCTATTATCCTGATATGATTGTGTTTTAATGATTATTTAAAATATATTTTTGAACATGTTCCTGAAATCTATTTTCCCAAAATCCAAATGAATTCAGTACTTCCTACTTCAGCATCGACACATAGGTTTATTGTTGTGTTTATCACTAGCTTCTTCTTTTAACATTGTTGCTAAGTTCACATCTTGTATGGTTCTGCTTGCTGTATTACAATTCTTTAAAACTCAGACAAGAATTCTTTCCTTTCCTTAAAATCTTACTAATACCACATAGTAGCACCACAGAGTCCTTTAAGAACAATTGAAAGACGGGTGAATTTTGTTCCTAAAGAGGTAATAGAAGATGACATCATTCATTTATAGTAGACAGTGACTCATAAGCATTTGACCTGCGGGTGGAACTCGGTAACAACAGTTAAGATGATGTCATTTGTGGTTGCCTAGTGCTTTTTAACAATTCTTTCTTTTTACCTTCTAAATAATTGTAGAAGTCATAAGATATCGAAGTACAGCAGTGTAAAGACAAACATAGCTCTGTTTGTTTTCTGATCAAAAGATTTGGACATTGTGCTTTGATTACAAGGTACTAAACTCATATTGAACCTAAATAATGAAAAACAAAAAACAAAACTCGCTAATTCTTTTTTTCCCGCTATTGCCCTGCAATGGTTGCTTTGCTCATTTTTGTAGAAGCCATAAAGCCTCTAATAGTAGAAACTATTTTGTGGAGTTTTAGTTAGATGTTACCTTAACTGATGTTTTTGGTTACTCTTCACCAACAATGCATATTTCTAACTCTCAACACTTTCATCTCTTTTCTGTCTAATATAGCATTTTGTAAAACTGAGATTCTTAATTTCTGAATAACGAAGTATGCAGTTTAAATAACAAGCATGTTATATGAGAAATATAATAAGAGAACAATTTATGAGATTATTAATGTTGTATGTTTCTGGAAAATAATATAATTTTTATTTTCAAATAATGAGAGGATGGCTTTTGGATATTCCAGTCTTGAATGGTTGTCTACTCCAGTATATATTCTTTTGTAGAGGAAGTGTTATAATTAGCTTGGAGCAGGGCAGTGGTGGGATTCAATTTTTTTTACTACCGGTTCTGGTGGGTGTGGCAGGGAAAGGATACTGTAAAATCTCCAGTATTTGCCAGTTCTCTGAACTATTCAAAATTTCCGCTGCGGTTCTCCAGAACTTGTCAGAACCTGCTGAATACCACCTCTGGAGCAGGGTATGTTTTGAACAGCAGCACTACAATGAAATGTTGCTTTTCCTGATCAAGTCAATAGTTCTGTCTTTCATAGAAAGTTACTATTCTAGTTCTGGAGGCCCATCCCCCTTCAGCTGACTCGAACTTTTACTTAGTTCTTTAAAGGTGTAATTCTTCTGTATTGTTTCTAATTTCCTTAAAATGAATACTAAATTTTGAGAAATGAACATGCCATGTCAGATGTACCTTAGGGTTCTTCACATTGTAGAATTTCTGCCACAAGAATAGACATTTTGGGGATAGCAACAGCAATGGCACTTAGACTTATATACTGCTTCATAGTGCTTTTCAGCCCTCTTTAGGTGGTTTACAGAGTCAACCTATTGCCTCCAACAATCTGGGTCCTCATTTTACCCACCTCAGAAGGATGGAAGACTAAATCAACCTTGAGCCTGGTGGGATTTGAATTGCTAAATTGCAGGCAGCCGACAGTCAGCAGAAGTAGCCTGCAATACTGCCCTCTAACCTCTGCAATACTGCCACTGAGAACAAGAACATCTGGAAGATGCCTGGGCAGAAGGAGGCTGTCATCAAGAAAGAGAATAGAAATAGGAAGAGCAATCATAGCTGCTATATAGACAAGAAGTCCCCAAATAAGATCTCCCTTCCCTCAATCCCATTCTGGAGGTATTACAGGTAGTCTTTGAGTTACAACAGTTTGCTTAGTGTCCACTCAAAGTTACAACGGCACTGAAAACCGACTTCGACCCTTGTTCATTTATGACCATTGTAGTATCCCCATGGTCACGTGATCAAAACTCAGACTCTTAGCAACTGGTTCATATTTATGACGATTGCAGTGTTCTGGGGTCATGTGATCACCTTTTGCGACCTTCTGACAAGCAGAGTCCATGGGGAAGCCATGTTATTAATGGGGAGTCCATCTGACAAGCAGAGTCCATGGGAAGCCATGTTACTAACATTGCAGTGTTTCACTTAACAACTATGGCAAGAAAGGTTATAAAATGGGGCAAAACTCACTTGTCTTGCTTAGCAACAGAAATTTTGAGCGCAGTTGTGGTTATAAGTCAAGGACTACCTGTATTAATTTGGTTTCCTACTCCATCTAGGCCTACCCTATTTAGGATTGTATTGTTAGTACATCATCATCTCTTATTTACCAGTATTGATTTATGTAATTTTTTTCTTTCAGGAGTTTACTTGAAGTGATATATGTATATGTATAGTTCTCTTTACTTTCTACTGTCTCCATTTTTTATTCTTATAACAAAACACTATAATAGGCAATGCTAAAAGATAGTATCTGGCCTAAAGTCACTTAAGAATGAGATTACTAAATAACTGAACAGGCAAAAGAAGACCCAAATAATTAGAAAGGGGACAAATAGGAGAAGGGGTGGAGGAAGACATATTAACTGTACAGTATAGCTGTAAAACTGTGTAGTTTTACAATGAAAAACTGCAAAAAAGAAAAGATACTTAAACCTATATATATGAAATTACTTTTTCTAGCATCAGAATGGTGTTTCCCAATGTGCTAAAGCAGTGGTCCACAACCTTTCCGGCACCAGGGACCAGTTTTGCGGAAGACAATTTTTCCACAGACTGGGGCAGAGAGGAAGGGTTTCATGTACAACCTAGACCCCATGCATTCCAGATAAATGTTTGCTCGCTTGCCTGCTGCTTGTGCGGCCTACTTCCCAACAGGCCGGTACTGGGGACCTCTGTGCTAGAGCACTAACTGCTTAAGGTATTGTCAGTTTCAGGCAACAGTGCCTGAATACAGTGCAGGATACTAATCAACTAATTAAGACCCCAAAGAACAGCTTGTTATCTTGCAGTCAGCACTAACTATGTAGGGCAGGGATCTCCAACCTTGGCCACTTTAAGACTTGTGGACTTCAACTCCCAGAATAGGGGCATGCATAAGCGCACAATCATGCCTTCTGTCCCTGTCCTATTGTCCCCATTTATTAGTTCCTATTTCTTATATGTAAACTTATGCTTATTCTTATTTCTATTGTATTGTAAGCTTTTGACAAAATAAATAAATAAGTAAAATAAAGAATTCCTCAGCCAGCTGGCTGAGGAATTCTGGGAGTTGAAGTCCACAAGTCTTTAAGTGGGCAAGGTTGGAGAGCCCTGATCTAAGGAAACTTTATTCGGGTTTCCCACAATATTAGAGTTATACCAGTTTTATTCAGTTCCAAACTAAACATTCTTCTCTGTGACTTCTCTTGCTTAAATTCAACAAATATTTTCATCTACATATTATCCATAACCTACCATAGACCAACTTGGCTAGTGGGCATGTTCTGGATGATTGTAGGTTGCCCTTTAATTGACTATATAAGAATATCAGTTAATCACCAGAAAGCAAATATAGTGAGTTTAATTCTAACTTATAACCCCCTTTTCAGCCTTCATACATCTAAGATGAATTGTAACTCTTTTTTTGTTATTTTCCTGTTGTTTCCATCTTGATATGCACATTTTCTTTTTAAACGAAAACATATTCTGTCAGTTTTCCTAAAGGTAGTGGTGGCTAAAGGTAGTGGAAGCCCGATTGGTACAGATCCAGTTGACAGATTATCTATGAATAATGCTAATGCTATTTGTAAGTTTACCTTCCATGAAGTATATAAAGAAAGGAAAGAAATGGAAATAAAATATTCCTCACTAGTATTAAACTCTGGGTGCAACTGTGAACTTTAGAACTTACAAACAAACCTTTCATCACAGTGTTATATGATTTAATATTAAGCTTTAAACAGGATTCTAGACAGAAACAGTAATTTGACTAGCACTTTCCATTATAAATTCTTGGCACATGGCCTATAAACTCCAAGCTGCCAGTGTGAATTTATTTTTGGAAAATGAGAGGAAAAGTTCTACTTAAAAGATCGTAAGTTATTATACAGAGCAGTCAAATAATTAATCTTGGGTCTTATTTGGGAAAGATTGGATAGTCCTAAAATTAAAAATATTATAAACTGGATTCATATCAGTGCAGGAATAAATAAATAGTTTGGTATAGCAGTTAAGTCGTCAGGCTGGAAACTGAGAGATTATGAATTCTAATCCTGCCTTAAGGACAAAACCAGCTGGGTGACCTTTGGCCAGTCACTTTCTCTCTGCCCTAGGAAGGAGACAACGGCAAACCACTTTTGAAAAACCAAGAAAACTGCAAGGACCTGTCCAGGCAGTCTCTGAGAATTGGACATGACTGAATGACAATTAAAAATAAGTTTTCTCTTTAAGCCACAGTATGTTACATAGATAAGCAACTCTTTCGTTAAATCTCCTTGGGCATATTTAAATACCAGGCTCAAGGTTGACTCAGCCTTCCATCCTTCTGAGGTTGGGAAAAGGAGGACCCAGATTATTGGGGGCAATATGCTGACTCTGTAAACTGCTTAGAGATGGCTGTAAAGCACTGTGAAGTGATGTATAAGTCTAAGTGCTGTTACTATTTATGATGCTTTAAAACGATGTCAAACAGATCATGACAACCTATGTCTTATATTAATTCATGTCATTGCAATCCATAGCTTAATAAAGCAGGCATAGAGATAAATCCACTAGCAAAAGATAATCTTTGCCAATTAAGATAGCACTGGTTTAAGCATGTTGGTTCAGAAGGTGACACTATATATATTAGGGCTAAACATAGTGCCTTCCATTGGAATGGGCATGAAGTACTTCTCTTCAAATTGTTGCAGCCACTACGTCATTTTAAAAATTATAACTGCTGCTCCTGGCTATCTCTCCATTTATGGCTATAAAAAAAGGAGTTTCTGCGGATTTTACTCCTCTAGTTGTTGCCAAATATAGGGGGCAGTGCTCATCTCCGTTTCAAGGCCATGGAGCCAGCGCTGTCCAAAGACACTTCCATGGTCATGTGGCCAGCATGACATCACCAAGTGCTGTTACCTTCCCACCTTTTGATCTACTTGAATTTGCATGCTTTCGAAGTGCTAGTTTGGTAGGAGCTGGGTAAGGACAGGCACTCACCCCATCGTGTGGGGTATATACAGTGGCTTTATTGTGGAGAAGCCTGTATTTCAAAGTGCCTTTTTGTAATGCTTTCCACAACTCTAGTAAATTTCTTTAATACTTTAGCTCAGGGGTGTCAAACTGGCAGCCCGCAGGCCAGATGCCTCACATGCAGGCCACGCCCCCTGGCTCCACAAAGGCAAAACATGTTGCGATACATCACGTGACATCATGTGATGCAATCGAGTTTGAAACCGTGCTTTAGGCCATTTCAGCGTTGTTTATCTCCCATTGCTTATCAATACTACCAGACTGCTTCTTAAGGTCAATTCACATACAGTACTTTTGGATGGTTACAACTAGAGTTGTCTATGGTGCAGTTAAAGTCTACCCAACATGCTGCCAGATCATCTCACAAAGCATTATCATCTAGAGCACAATCCACCATTAGCTTCTTCATCATGTTCCAATAATGTTGCTGTAATGCTCTTTGGAAAATATTCTGTGTAGCAAAGATAAAGATTGGTATAATATGTAAATATGTGCACAGTAGATTGTTACCTTATGGTTTCTTCACCACTTTATAACAAAACTCGGCTGTCGATATATTATCTACAACCATCAGCCTTTTTTTATTGTTAAAAACAATAGCAAGAATGAGGGGTCCTTGCATTGTGCCCCACCATTGTGGCAGCAGATTCGGACAGTGAGGAGGTTGGGGAGGAACATGGGCCAGTCCTGGAGTCTGGGGAAGGCTCTGACTAGTGCTCTGCATCGGAGGCAGAAATGGGGTCAGGGTCATCTGACAGTTATCAGCTGCCTTCGGAGTCAGACATCAGTGAGACAGAAGAACAGCTGGAGCCTATTCCCAGTGTGCGTATGCGCAGAGCTGCCATAAGAAGGGAACAGCTAAGGAACACGATCAGCTTGAGAATAAAGCCACAGGTGGATGGTGAATGGCCCCTGCCATAGGGAATAAAAGGGGAGTGGGGTTTTGCAGGAGACAATTAGTTCATTTGGGTGAAGACCTGTTCCTGCATTCTTGCCAAGTATTGTCTGCTACAGTGTGGCATCTGAAAGATATTGGCCATGCAGCTCTCCAACCTGATAAAGGTCTATAATTGTGAAATATCTTGAAAGACTGCTGGCCGGAACTTTGCTGGAGAGGAATTCACTGTCAATCACTGTCACTGTTTTATCCGGACATGGATTCGGCTTCATGCTTTTGGGAAAGCCTAGGTCAGAACACCTTGGTGCTCTCTGAGCTTGCTTGTTTTCTTGCAGACTAGGTAACATCATCCGTGCTAGTAAGGAATGCTGTTTGCTGTCAGTTTATATTCTAGTGACTTGCTTGCCTGTGTGGGTGGGGGAGGTTTTACAGATTCTTTGATTGGGCTGTTTACTGATGGCTCTTTAGCAGTTTCTTGATTGGGGTATTGCTTACCAAGAGTTTTCTTACTACACAATTATTGCAAGGACTAGAACAGCTAATATCTTAAAAGCTGCAATACTCTTTGAAAGCACCCTTGTTGTAGTCAGTAAAAATATTACTTACATCTGATATCTGGTAAGCAGACGGGGATGTTGTAAAATTTCAAGCAGATGCTGGCTATCCAAATTGTTTGACATCATCAAAATACTTTCACTAACCAGAGAGAGGTTGACTGAATGAGGCTAGGGCAATCTTCACAGCCAACCACCATATAACCATGACACCACTTGGAAATACTTCTTCCACCTCAGCAAAAGTAGTATTTTGAAGCAGTGTCGCAGATTTAAACATGTCTCATACTTAATTTATTTTCTTTCCTTTTTATTTCTTTCCTTTCCAGTCTATTTAGATTACCAGGCAAATGTAACGAAGATCTTTTCTCTTAACTTAGAAATTTCTAGTGCCTCTTTTCACCCCCTCTAATGTTAATTTTAGAATTTATTCCCCACAAAGGATGTTGCAGTGATAGACTGAATGTAAAAGTTATGAATAGCATTCTTACAGTGGATCTGACTATAAAATAGGGACAAGTTAAATGACTTTTGGCATAAGTGAGAGCAGCCTCCAGGCATTACTGATTCCTTGATGGAAATAAATCTATGTGCACAGTGACCTTGGCAGTACTACGAGGGCAGTCATTACGTAAGCATGAACAATTTTTCCAATGTACTAAGAGAAAACAGGCTTTTTATTTGACGTCAGGCTTGCAAGATTTGTTTCATTGCTTGAACAAATAAATTCAGCATCGGCACAGCATAGAAGTATCTGTCTCATGTCACAGCTTTGTATATATTTTCTGCAGATTTACTTGCCAGAATAATCCATTCTTTAAAATAGTGATATTTTCATTAAGTCATTCTTTTCTATCCATATTGTGTTATCCCTTTATTAAACTGAGCATAGCTTACACTGCCAGTCTTTTATCCAAGATGTAATTGAGCTAGACCTGTTGAGCATCACATGCTCTTTGACTGCTTTATGATAATACTTCATACATAGGTTTATGTAAATGCTTCTAACTGTTCAAGCACCAATAAAAAGAATAACCTTGCAGTTTCAAAGAAATAAGAACCTAAAGCAATCTAAATTAAAAGCGGAGGGGTTCCTTGGTGCCCTACGAGCTTGGTTGTTTTCTTGCAGACGTTTCATTACCCAAACTAGGTAACATCATCAGTGCTAGTCTAACCAGCTCTACTGTCCTGTTTGTATGATAGCCAACCCCATATTACCTCCAGCATTTCTGCAAGCAGTAGGGCTGTGTTGTGCAGATTTATAAGAAAGCTATTCAGTTGAAGTACCTCTTTGGAGTGACAATCAAAAAGGCTTTTTTGTAGAACTCTCTTTCCATAAGAATGAAGTGACAAACTAATCAAGTAACTTGCTCTGATTCTTTAGTTTGAGGCAAGATGGAACAATTAACTTTTCCAACCCAACTGTTTAGCCCAAACCTAGAATGCAATGGTTACTTCCCAATGTTACTCCTAAAGAAATAATAACTCTCTGAATTTTGAGAGCCCGGGTAGGTTGTGACTAGCAACCATTAATAGACCATTCATCAATCTGATTAATCTCCATTCAAAGTTATGGTTTCTAATATTATCATGCTTGTATTTGTACAACTTGAATAAATAAGTTACTCCTCAGTTACAATTAAGAACTGGTACCATCCTTGTGATTTAGTATTAATGTTCTCACCCTTCATTACATCAGTTTTCCCTATCCATCCCCAGTAAAATGATGGATTACATCTTTTATAAATTTTCCTCCCAACATGTTTTCCAGTATGTATATTGGGTAGTAAATTATGGAAAGCTGGTTTAGAAAAACAACATTGGTTCATAGAGCCAGAATTGTATATTTAGACCATCAAATTTAACCTTTTGGTCAGAAATGTAAATTAAGGCATCTCAGAGAGATGGCACTCTAGTCTCTGCTTAAACACATGCAATGATGGAAAGTCTCCCAACCCCCCTGGATAATTGGCTCTCCTATCAGAGTATTCTTACTCTTAGAAAGTTTGAAAAATAAAGATATAGGAATTAATTACAGTTTTTTTTAATTATTCACATTTATATGCCACCCTTCTCCGGAGACTCAGAGCGGCTTACAATCTTTGTTGCAGTTAATGCAACTAGGTTCTTCTTAAAAGATTATAGAAAATTTCAAATATTTCAAAGAGCTGTGGTGGCACAGTGGTTAGTATGCAATATTGTAGGCTACTTCTGCTGAGTGCTGATTGCCAGCAATTTGGCAGTTCAAATCTCACCAAGCTCAAGATTGACTCAGCATTCCATCCTTCTGAGGCCGGTAAAATGAAGACCCAGATTGTTGGGGCCAATATGCTGACTCTGTAAACCACTTAGAGAGGACTGTAAAGCTCTGTGAAGTGGTATATAAGTCTTAAGTTCTATTGCTATTGCTATTGTAATGGTGTGTGGGAAAGACCTTGGCAGAGAGGAGAAAAAGCACAGATGGGACAAGTGGCATATTAAGGATGTCCTAGCCCTCTTACAGGGTTAATGGATACAATGGTAAAGGAAAGCATTACTCACTGTTAGGATTAGCCCTGAATAAGAATGGTGATGTTTTTCAATAGCTAAAAATAAAATAAATACTGGGTGCCTTAATTGGCTAGTTTAAGTAGTTGATGGTTTAAATTGCTGTACCTTTACTGCACTGTATTATAAACTTCCTTGAATCCTTTGAGCTATAAATAATTGTATAAATAAATTCTGAAAATGAGACAGCAAAATGTAATTCTAGTTATTCTACAGTTTGGCAGAGGCCTTGCTATATGCTTTTATTAATTTATAGGATTTGCATGTGTCTATATAAACCAAGAGTGGGCAACTATGGCCCCTTTACAACCTATATACTTCAACTCCCAGAATTATTGAGCCATCTATAAGTTGAAGTACACAGGTCATAAAGGGCTATAGTTGCCAACCCCTGATATAAACTATTTATTCTATATCAAGGCATATGTCATACTCAAACAGTTCTCAATAACAATAGCATTTAGACATATACCAGTTCATAATGCTTTACAGCTCTCTCTAAGTAGTTTACAGCACCAGCATATTGCCCCCAACAATCTGGGTCCTCATTTTACTGACCTCGGAAGGATGGAAGGCTGAGTCAACCTTGAGCCTGGTGAGATTCAAACTGCCAAATTGCAGGCAGCCAGCAGTAAGTAGAAGTAGCCTGCAGTCCTGCATTCTAACCACTGTGCCACCACGGCTCTTAGTGACTATTCTATATTCAACTGGAGGGCAGTATCAAGGAGAATAGTAAATGATTTGATCCTAGGCTCTGTACTCTTCAAAATTTTATTAATGGCTTACATGAGGATATAGTGGGATTACTTATTAGGTTTGTAGATGTCACAAACTTGCGTGGGCTGAAAGTAACAGAACAAAGTTTAAGAAAAATAAATGTTCTTCACTTAGGAAGCAGAAATTAAATATACATCTATGAAGAGGAGGAATTACATGGCTTGGCAGTAGTTACAATTGTTTAATGTTAATAGCTTAATATTAATAGTTAATAAATATAAATATATGCTTTGTGATGTGACTATAGAAAAGCCACAGCACTTTAAGTAGTATCATCAGAAGTACACTTGGTAAATCCAGAGATTAAATAACTCCATAACGTCGTCTTTAGACTTTATCTTGTATTATATGCAGTTCTAGGTTCTGCAGCTTAAGGACAATTCAGTCAACCAGAACCAGTTCAGAGAAGGGTTGTGGAAATAGAAACAAAGACCTATCAAAACCGATTGAAGTATATTTAGCTTTTTTTAAAAAATTCATATTTATGTGCCGCCTTTCTCCGGAGACTCAGGGTGGCTTACAATGTTTGGAGCACAACCCAATGTGCTCAGCAATAGCCTTCATTCCATTGTATATGCCTGCTTATTACTAAGCGGCATTTTTACAAAGTCAGCTTATTGCCCCCAACAATCTTGGGTCCTCAATTTACCTACCCCGAAAGGATGGAAGGCTGAGTCAACCTTGAGCCTGGTGGGATTCGAGCCTGCACTAATTACAGGCAGCTGGAACTAAGTGCTAGGCGTTTAATAGCCTGCACCACCAAGGCTCTTTCTCAAGCTTTTGAGAAATGTAGTACTCTTCAAGAACCTGAAAGAAGAATGAAGTTCTTTATCATCATATGGTGTGTAACATAAAATAATGGACTAGACCTAGAGGAAACAAGATTCTGTCTAGAAATTAGTTTGATAGACATTTTGATAATGGAGCTAATCCCCCAGAGAGAAGATGGCTCACATGTCCTGAATGTGTTCAGATAGAGGATAGCTTGCCATCTGTCCCAGATGTCACAGTGTTGGTTCAATATATACTCAATGCAATATAAGTGTCAACTAAGTTGCTTTTTAACATTCTGCCCTACTGATTTTTCACAGGTTGCAGGGGGAACAAATTAATGGAAATCAATTTGGTATTCATTATCTTTTGCCATGTAAAAGCAATGGGGGGAGGGACTTCCCCCCAAAAGCTATTTCTTCTCACAATTCAGTGCTGTGATTCTTTACAGCTTTGAATTTTGAGGTTTAAGACACCAATTTGGCTATTAGTTATAGAGTAGGATCTGAATTCAGAATGTATGGTCATTGCTCCTAACTTCAGGCTATTCCCCAACTTTAAAAATCCTGTTTAGATTAATGTTTTCAGATGTTATTTTCAACTGGAAAGAAATAGGCATTGTATTTATTTGTTTTCTCTGCTACATACTAACAGAACAAGCTCGTATTGGCAAGGAGATAAACAAGTTGGAACATATTTCATCTTTGGTGGCAAAGCCAATTAATGGGTTTGGTTGAAAGTTTTTGAACAAGTTGAGTAAAGCATTTAAGAATGATTTATAATTAAGATTGGTTGATGGTCTTTATTTCCCATGAAAAACAAATGTAGTCAATTTCAGGCTTATCATAATAATGTTCTTACTAATACCTTTACCTAAACAAATATTGTACAAATAATTTATAGAAGGAAATATTCAAAATGAATGCATACAGATGTTGTAAGTTTTCTGAGATTTATGTATGTGTTTCTATGCACTGATACAAAATTTATTGCCCTAAAAACATGTTTTCAGTGTTTATTCTACTGATTTTTAAAATAACTTTCAGTTGTTATTGATATTTTTCCTAGTTCTTTTTGTTTTGTGAAAATTAAAAAGCACGTTTAACGAAGTTCCAAAATAACTGTGCTTGATTAACTATTATATTGGACAATAAACACCAATAGGAGTGCAATAAGATAGCCATGTAAATGAACTTCCCTGGATATCGAACACGTGTTTTGTAATGAGTTGGAACCAGATGAATTGGATTTAAAGTGAGAGACTCATCACTAAACTTATCCCAGTAATTTCAATTAAACTTAAAATCTGATTCTGATTCATCATGCTTCTTTCCTACATTTCAGCACAGAATATTTTTATAGCATTATTTTGCAATCAAAGCTTTAATTCTAGAATAAGTTTCTTTAAAATGTGCAAATCATGTGTAAGGCATTAGTAGAATCTTGTCATCACCTGTAAAATGTCTGTCAGCAAGCATTTCAATTAGATTCAACTTACCAATAAAATGTGTTAAAACTGACAAGGCTTATTTCTACATGACACAAAGGATTTGTATGTGAGAACCTGAAAGGAGAGCTTTAAGTTAGTGTTTCAAAGTTTGCCATCTCATTAAAACTTCTTTGAAAGGTACCATTCAATTCTGTGAAACATGGTGACTTATGTAATGGATAGCTAGCTAAGAATCTGTGTTAGTTATAAAAAGAACTTATAAGGAATGACCCATGAACTAAGATTACAGTGATATCACAATCTGCATGTTTTGGAAACATATATAAACATTCCTGTTGACAAAAATATATATTTATTACTTATAATAAATAAAAATATGCTATACATTTTTATAAATACAAAATATCATTCATTGTATACTGAATATTATATATACTTTTGTTTGGAATAACAAGATATTTAGATGTTTTTCATCTAAGTCTGCAATAACTGATTTATTCTTTCTTTTTTATCTCATTTGAATCTTGAAAGAATTCAAGTTCAAGAACTTTAAGATATATGGACTTCAATTCCCAGCATTCCCCCAGCTACAATTCTGGGAGTTAAAGTTCACACATTGTAAATTTGCTGAGGTTGAGAAATTCTGAAATACAGGTACTAGACATGGGGCAGACACTTTATAATCATACGAAGTTGTTAAATGGAGTTAAGGATAAATGCAGTCAGGCTAAAAGAAATTATTTCACTTTTTTTGTTTCTACTTGTTAAGTTGCATGAAGAGTCAGGCGAAGAGCTTCAGTGAAGAGTTTATTAAGTGACTACAGCTCGAATGGACCCGACTTGGCTGGGCTACGGCTGCTTCTTATAGCCAGCAGCCGTAGTTGCCAGCCAATCAGAGTGCAGGGTTTTCCCGCACTTTTTAAACCAATCTTATTTGACATTTTATAAGAACAATTCAAACTAAACCAATGACATTCAAACCTACATACATAACACTACTGCTATAAAGAATTCCTATTATCTCATTTACTTTTTGCTACAGCACTACATTCATCATGTTAATGTTTAATAGATTTACAGCCTGCATTTAACAAGGTAGCAAAAGACAAAGCCCGTGACTGTTGGGTCTGTTTTAGAGATGGACCAAGTTAACGTTCTAACTTTGTAGGCTTGTGTGCATGAGAGAAACAAAACTCTGCAATCAATAAGTGACATTACATAATTAAGCACAGATTCAGAAGCAGTACCCAGATGGAAATAAATTTGGATATATTTCCTGAACAAAGTTATTTAGAAACAATGCTGATATTGAAGCTTCTTACAAGCCACTGGGAGAAGTAAGGATTAGCTGATAACATAGTATGGTAAATCTTATGCTTGATAGTTTTATTGTTTAGGAATACAAACAATAAGCCCCATAGGTTAGACAGCATACAAATATATGTACAAAATAAGTACTAAAAGAGTATATCCTGGCCAGTCAATAAAACTCTGGTTTCTAATCAAGCAGGATTAATGTTAAATCAGATTATAAAAGACTAACTCTGAGTATTAATTATTGATCGTTGCACAGTCAGCCAGATGTTCAGACAGGGTTTGGCATCTTTGTCTACATATCAAGTCCTTACCAAGGACCTGGGGTAGGCAGATCTGGATGTTTGATGGTGTAGTTGTTGATGTTGATCATCGCACAGCCAGATGTTCTGACCGGATTTGACATTTTTGCTACCTATTGAGTCCTTACCAAAGACCTGGAATAGGCATATCTGGAGTTTAGCCATTGCCAGGTCTTGTTATTAACTGCTTTCCCTGCTATTTTTTTAATGTACTGGCCATGTAGTGCCCTGTCTTCCCATGCCTCCATTCTGTTCTATATTTGCTCTTTCTTGTAGGCCAGTTTGGTCTCTCGAGTAGTCAGTAAGCCTTCCTGGCATACTAACTTCTTCACTTCCTTCAGATATTCTCCCAAAGCCCGTTTTTCTTCAACCATCTAATGTATTTGCAACATTTCACCTCCACGTAGTATGTTGTTAAACTGCTTGGCAACAGGTGAGTATAGACCAGTTAGATGTTTCAACCAAAAAACATGCAGTTCATCTTCACCTGCTGCTGACCAATTCTTGATCTTCCTTGCTCTTTTCTCTACCATTTCTGCTATTATTACTATTTATTTCATTTTAACTTCTTTTTTATTCTTATCTACCTCTTTTAACCAAGCTGCATCCTTGTTGTATTTCTTTGGATTATCCCATAATTGCATTGTTTCTTCCTTGTCAGGTACTGACTGATTCACTGCAGTTTCTCCATTGATAGATTGGTAGAAATGTTTCTGTATGGATTGAAATTGGAGGTTCTGCCTATAGCTGGCAATTTGAGTTTTGTATCTGCTGAAATTCTTGGCTTTAGCTGTTATTTGCTGCTTTATTATTTGCAATGCTTCCTTTTTCTTCCCTGTTTCTAAGTGGTATTTCTTGATTAGGTATTCTTTGGTCTTCTTGTTCTTAACCTTTTTTTTTCTTTAATCTGTTCTAGTTTACTAACTTCTGAATCAACTTGCTGATCTTATTCTCCAGTCTAATCTTCCATTTTTGTGGTCCACTGTTTTTTTCTTTCTTCTCTGTTGATTTTGCATCCCAGGTATTCGGTTATAACTGCAGCTGTACTGTACATTATTATTATCATCATCATTATTATTATTTAGATTTAATGTAGCCATAGGTTACTTTGGGGAGTGGGTAGGGTATCCTGAATCAATTCCTCAGAGGAGATCCTCCAGGAGAAACATTTAGCACTATCTCAGTTCAGTGAGATGTTAATCAGTAAGGTTAAGGCCAAAGTGCACTATTTTTCCATTATGGTACCTATGCTCTGGATGGAAAAGCTTTCCCTTTGAAAGAAGACTGGCCCATTCTGGAAGTTGTAGTAACTGAATTGAACTATTCAGCTAAGCCATCGATTGAGTCTTTTGCTTTTTTTCACCATTTTATGACACTGTTATTTATTGATTTGGCTATTGATTTCTTTATTATATGATTTTTGTAGCAAGCATGCTTTACGCATGGTGTTGTGTTGTGAGCCAGTAAATGTCAGTGACACACAAACTTTATTCTTCACCATAAGAATAGTCACTTCCAGCCTTATTGTGCTGTGCTCAGTAAGAAATACTTAACGGTTGAACAAAGAGAACTGAGGAGCAACATCTGTTGTGTACTCAGTAGAATGCATTGGCTTTCACTGACAATTGATGACCCAATATAGCTTCCAACAGAGACCACTGGCAGATGTTTCATCATGCAGGCATAATGTCATTCTGAGGATTAAGGTAGAAAATATAGACATTGAAGTTGCCAGCAAACATTCCTTATTTTTTCCAAGCAGAATCTGCATATAGCTATGGGAATAATATTTTGGTACTCATATAATCAGGGAAATGGGAACTCACAACAGTTCAGGAGGAAACGTGACATTAAAAAGATAGCTTAGTACATGAGACAACATCCAGTCTAATTTTTCTGCTTGTCTCTTGATCACCAAATTATCAGTAGTTACTTCACCTTTTACCTCAATTCTTGCTGTTGTGCCATTCCCCACATTAGATTTTTTTTAAAAAATAGTAGCAACAGCAAGGTGCATTATTGAGATAAACACAATATACTGAGTGTAAATTTGTCAGAATCCTTGCAGATATTTTTGTCAGAAGAATCACTTACCTGTCACTTTTCCCCAACAAATATTTGGATTGTGGTGCCAAATAAAAAGACGTTCTTTAAAATCATTCTATTCCAATCCTTTGGTTCTTATCTATCAATATCACATCATTTTTAGTGTTATTAATTCCATGATTGCTTTGTAAATCTTAGGTTGAGCACAAACGAGAGAATGTATACATGTATTTTGCATGCAAGTCATATATTTTAGCATCCTGTTCCTCTAATCCACCAGGTTTTCAGATATGAGCACAATGTTATATGTGCCGAAACAATTAATAAAAGCCAGAAGTGGGAGGAATGGCCCCAGCACAGTTAGTGTCCCTGTTTCAAACCATTTTTAGCGCCAAGATTTATTTTTAGAACAATCTTCCTCTTAATCATGCAAGGAAGGATATCTTCAAAAAATTGCTGTTTTGCACTGGGCCTTACATTTGACACATTTTTATTGGAATTAAAACCACATTAAGTAAATTATGTTTGACTAAATGGAAAATATTGAACCATGTGTAAAACTAAAGCATCTTCTCTTCTCACACAGGCATGCACACACTTACACACACACACACACACACACACACACCCTGAAGCATGTTTTGTTTCATTTAGGTAGAAGAGAGAAGTTGCTCTGTGCTGGAGCCAGTGCAGGTGTGCCTTGTGATCCGCCTAAATAAACTTAATAAATAGATACTGATGTCAGTTGACACAGGTGCAGACATCATTCAGTAGAATGTTATTTGCACACAAACACGCTGGTATTGACCGTCTGTGCTGCAATCAGAGCCATGCCAAGGAAGTACAGAGGCAAGACTGAACATCCTTTCCTCTTTCAGCACTTTGCTGCCTTCAAAAAGGGCTTTCCTTCAGCTGGCAAGCGCTACTTTTCTTTGCAGAAACCAAGCCATCACATTTATACATTCAGATACAGAAATAGTGCACATTTTCTAAATAAATGCATACATTCTGGATGGAAGACGTTCTTTAAAATCATTCTATTCCAATCCTTTGGTTCTTATCTATCAATATCACATCATTTTTAGTGTTATTAATTCCATGATTGCTTTGTAAATCTTAGGTTGAGCACAAATGAGAGAATGTATACATATTGTTGTATTTTGCATGCAAGTCATATATTTTAGCATCCTGTTCCTCTAATCCACCAGGTTTTCAGATATGAGCACAATGTTATATGTGCCAAAACAATTAATAAAAGCCAGAAGTGGGAGGAGTGGCCCCAGCACAGTTAGTGTCCCTGTTTCAAACCATTTTCAGCTCCAAGATTTATTTTTAGAACAATCTTCCTCTTAATCATGCAAGGAGGGTATCTTCAAAAAAATTGTTACGTTTTGCACTGGGCCTTACATTTAACACATTTGTATTGGAATTAAAACCACATTCTCACACAGGCACGCACACAATCACTCACACACACACTCTTGAAGCATGTTTTGTTTCATTTAGGTAGAAGAGAGAAGTTGCTCATTTTCTAAATAAATGCATACAATCTGGATGGAAGAGACAGCTAGTTATATTGTCTTTGCCCTGTCATCTTTTTTTTAGTACATTTTAAACACATTCAGAAGAGTACTTCCTCTAAAACCCTAGATGTGTTTTGATTTAGGGGTAGGGATGTGCTTAAATCAAGGCTACTTTTGTCTAGCTCATCTCTCTATGAATAAACCTGGTCATGTCTAAAAGGCAACTCAAGTGCCTTCCTTATGCACAGTATCAATGAAATGTCTGAATAGTTTTTTTTTAAATTATGGAGAGTGGTGCAGTAATGAATTAAGGCTTTTTTTAGGTTATGCTGTATTCTTCAATGTTATAATTGATCAGAGGGCTTTCCATTATCTACATTGTAAACTGAAATATAGGATTCTGATGCAAGTGATCTGTTTGGGCAGCTGAAGCAGGATTCAGCTTAGGGAGAGCCTAATAACAGAAAACTACTCTTTTCCTACCTACAACCCTTGCCCTAAAAACACCCAATTAGATCTGAACAAGTACATCTTTTAGGAGACACACACACACACACACATTTGTTTCAGATGACTTTCTTCCATATGAAGCCAGTGGTCATTCATTGCTATCCCTGATCTGCTGATTGCCAGCTCCCTGCTCTGCAGAAGTCTGCAGTAGCTTCAGCCTATTTGGTGATTCAGAGTTTAGATAACTTTATTTTCCTGTCCTACCTACCAAAAAAAAAAAACCAGCCAACCCCAGTCTGCCCACTCAATTTCTTTCTCATAAATGAGCAGTGTCTCCTGCACAAAGGATAAGAAGGTTAACTTGGTGAACAGCTGTAGAACTCAGCTCTTTGCTTTCTGCAATTTCATACATATGTAAACCCATCTGATGTTGCCACTTAAGAGCTCTAGTTACAGGTGAGAGACTCAAGGTGCATAAACAGAACAAAACAAAAAGTACAAATTAAGAACAGATGTTAACCGAGCAGTGTTTTAAGCAAGGGAGTCACAACAGTAATCTGGAATGAAAGTTGTTAATATTGACACCGGGGTCATTTAAAGAGCACTTAACTGGTTATCCCAGGAGATGGAAGGAGAACAGATTAAAGTTTGATGAGCCAATTTTATTTTGCTTTGGGTTTTTGTTTTTTTTTGGACTGATAAACAATGTCCACAATAGCTTTTCAGCATATGCAATAAAACCCACATTCATAAAATTTGTAATATGCCTTAACCAATTAAAAAAAAACCGTTTTCAAGTATAGCAAGTCCAGGTGTTCACTTCGCTAGGGAAGAGTAGGTGGATGCAAATTTGTTGGATTGTTCAATCTATTTCTTAATTTTAAAATCTTATGACAGCAAGTTGAAATTTATGACAGGTTCGTAGTACAATAATTTTGGAAAGTCTCAGAATAGATTAAGATCTTTTTATTGCTTCTATCCACAAAGCACTACCAACTGGCATATAAGATTTTTTCTATAGATGATTAAAACTATATATACTAACACACACACACACACATATGTATAAATAAATATAAACACCAGTGATAATCGAAAATTCCTATTGTTCTCCACTCGAAGTATAAAACAAGGTGAGGAGTTTCTTTTATTATTGGTTTACAAAAAAATTTTCACATATGTACTTTAACCTTATATCCACTAAAATTATAAAATATCTGAGCATTTTTTTAAAAAAAGACTTGTTTTATCTCAAGTCCTACAAAATGCCTTTGTTAGAAAAAAAAGATGAAGCTTGCTTATATGTTTTAATGACTCTTCTCTTGTTAATGGCCACTCTTGTAAAGCACAAAGCCTTGGTGCTTCACTAACCATAGCATATACCAGAGACCACCCATGTGAAAGTTTGTGTGTACATATAAAATACGGGCTGGGCATTTTCTGGAAGTTTGGAAAGAAACTTACTTTTCAGTACAAAATCATCTAAATATATACCTTGCCTAACCAAAATCGTTGTTTGTTTAAAACCATACATACTGCAGATCTTGTGGTAGAGAAGAATTAAAAAAAACATTCTGTAACCTTTTTTTAAAAAAAATAGCCGATGGGCATACTTTCTTACACAAAGTTACTCATATTTGCCAGGTGTTTTGTTGATTTTTATCTCTAGCTCCACCAGAGACCCAACCTGGGAGGCCATAAATTTAGTTAGGTCAGAGAGAAGACTGCTGGTGTTGTCTCTAATGGTCCTCTGGGAGGTGAAACTGGCTTAGCATTAATTGCTCAGCTTTGCAATTCCATAAATACTGCTGACTCCCAGCAGGCTTTATCACTGCTTTGTAATAAATTAAGCTGCAAAGTTAAGAGTGATGCACAATTTTTTGTCTAACTGGAAGGAAAAGTATAGTTTCAGAAAATGTTCTGTTTTCTAAGGGAACTTTAAAGGGGCAGGATAAAACATAGGGACTTGTAGCTTGTGTTTGCATATAATTTGAAATATGCTGAAATAAAGTTTGATTGTTCAGCACAGTCAGCTGATTAAGAGTTTGGGAATTCAAACAAAATAGTCAATATTTTATGTCTGTGGAAATTGCTTGATTTTCAACAGTCCTGAGATGTTCAGAAGATATGTTCCTTGTTCTTTTAACAGATATACATTGATTCTTGTTGACATTATCCCTATCTACCAAATTTGTTTCTTTAATAGTGCAGACTAGAGAAAGATCACCTAGTGTCTTCCTTTCTATCTCTAGTCTGCTACTGTTCTGTACAAAAACAGAAAGCTGCTTTAAAGCTGGAATAATCAAAAATCACTCTCATTGGGATAATCCATGCTAATTACCACAATATCATTTCCACCAACTCTGAAACATTTCATGCCTTGTGATTGATATAAGAATATAATTTTAATTATTGACTGTTCATGTTTCTCTGTTCTTGCTTTTATTTATTTATTTATTTATTTTATTGGACTTGTAGGCCTCTCTCACTGCTTACAATAAAAATTCAAGAATACAAACATTAAAATAGAATTAAACTAAACTAAGCCCAATAAAATTAAAACCCGATTAAAACTAAAATTGATAAAATTGATAATTTCCTGCTTTTTATTTGGTTTTGCTAGTTCATTGTTTGTAATGTTTCCTGACATTTAATAAATAAACATCAAGTTATCTTTTGCTAGCTGAACTGAGTAGTGTGTGTATGGCTATTGTGATTTGGATATACGACTAACTGGGTGGGTGCTCAATGGGAAATCACCCACATTAATTTTCCAACAGTCTCACCTCAGGCTGAAAGTGTGAATTTGGGGACTTTGTTTTTTATTTTACTTATATGAAACATATAGCTGCCCGTCTTACGTCGAACTCTGGGCAGTTTCCAGTCAACAATTAAAGCAACATCAGTAAAAACAACATAACACAAATCCATTACGAGCATAAACAACAAAAACCTAATCCGAAGGTTAAACATCCAACATCTTCTTTATGTTTTCTCATCCACCTCACCCGATCCCAGCATTTGAGCGAAAAGCCAGGTCTTAGAAGGGTAAAGGAGTGCCAAATTTTAGGGAGAAGAGCACTGCATAGGGTAGAAGACCTGCATTGGTTGCCGGTTGCCGTCTGGGTGAGATTCAAGGTCTTAGTAACAACATATAAAGTCCTACATGGCTTGGGTCCGGGGTACTTGCGGGAATGTCTCCTGCCGACATCACACTCCGGTCGCCCTGTATGCTCCCACAGACAGGGCCACCTTGGGATACCGTCGGCTAAACACTGTCAGCTGGCGGTGCCCAGGGGTAGGGCCTTCTCTGTGGGGGCACCCACCCTGTGGAATCAACTCCCTCTGGACCTTCGTTTGGCTCCAGATCTCCGCTCCTTCTGCCGCGACTTAAAAACTTGGCTATTTCAGCAGGCCGGCCTGGACTGAACCAAGAAGGGGGGGTTCTGTTTTTTTTTTATTTTAATAGTTTTAAATTGTTTTGTTCTTAAATTAGGCTTGTAATGTTTAATCCTTTTTTAATTCATTTATTGTATTGTATTTTTTTATTCTGTGAGCCACCCTGAGTCCTTAGGAAGAAGGGCAGCATACAAGTCAAACAAACAGATAGATAGATAGATAGATAGATAGATAGATAGATAGATAGATAGATAGATGAGATAGCAATGCTTAAGAGGAGACTAGAAGCATGCATGCATTATCTGAGCTGGTAATATGTATAGATGTCCTTTGGGAAAGGTGGTTCCACAGATAACCTTTATAGCAGGGTTGCTCAACCTTGGCAACTTTAAGACTTGTGAACTTCAACTGTCAGAATTCCCCAGCCCCAACCATGATTTATAGCATCCAGTGTGATTCTAATTCCCTGTTTCTCTTGCATCCTTACTGAACCTCTGCACAGAAAATTTAGAGAGGTTTGTCACAGGAAATACGCTGATCATATTAAAGACCAACAAAGATATATGATATAAAACTCCCAAATTTATTATTTAACCTCCATTCAATTTAACAAGCCATGTTCAGAAGAAAAAGGTTAACAGAAGAAAATATGCCAATAGAAGAGAATATTTGTAACTCAGGGTTGAAAATTTTGCAACTATTTGTCTGTCAGATGAAATGATAGAAGGTTGTCTTTTCTATTAAAATAGAGGAAGCGTTTGAATTGGTCATGTGATCTATTATTTTAGCAAAGATCTTTTAATATTTATTCTGTATTAAATGTCTTTTGATTTTCTTCATACTGACTGCTGTGTGTTTTCAGTCTCTAATCTTTCTTTAAATAGGCATGATGAATTATACTTTATTCTTAGTACTGGGGACAATGAAGCTTTGCTAAATGGTTGCTTTCTGTCAGTGGAAAGAAAGATGATGCAGATTACAAGTAAAAATATTTTGTTAGTCCGCTGTACAAGCAAGCAAGGAAGAAAAATACTACGCATGTTTAGGGAATCTTTTGTGCCGCATATAGTTCATTCATCATCCTTAGGAATTATGTATTGAGTTTGACCAAATCCCAAACTGAACTGAGGAGATTTGGAAAATTCACAACTTGTTTGAACTGCAGTGCAGCTCCCCTGAAGTGTGACTGAGGTTGTTGTTGTTGTTGTTGTTGTTGTTGTTTGGTGTTGTTCTGAGGTCTGGAACACCATAGTCTGCTTGTTGAAACATTTCTCCTCAGACTGCCATGTAAGAAAAGGTCCAAATTGTGGAGAACAGGTAGGAGAAAAGGGTATCATTTTCTTTAAAAAAAAAGCACCAAAATGAAGAGTTATATCAAAATTCTCCAGTGTGAATAATTTGTTTATAAATAATATAGTATAAAAATATTATATTGTTGATTATATTGTTCTTTGATTTGCTGTTTTCTCAGGATCAAGAACATTTTAAACCTGTTGGGAAAACTGGTTATTTCTTCTGTCTTTTCGCCCCTGCCCTGAGTTACACCTATGTATTGCTCTTTTTATAACTGTAGTGCAAAATTTGGAGAAAACAAGCAGAAAACTATAAACTGTTTATTGTTCATCATAAGGCTCCAACCATTAATCCATTGTTATTGTCTGGAATGATGTCTTCCAATTTTCTTACAAGTAAAAAAGCACCACAAAGAAAGAGGGAAAGCATTTTCCTCTTCAAAAAATTGAAAATTCTTCAACATAAACCATTATAATTATTCTTCAGAAATTTGGGGTCCACATTCCACGTCTTCCCTTAACATTATGTATAAATACAGTCAGTGTAAAACACAAATTATAATGCTGATACGTAACAGTTCATACACTCTTGTTGTCAGTATAAAAATTAATTTGGAAAATTCAAGTTATAATTCTATATTTATATATACTATGTAGTAAGTATGAGGCAGTCAACTGCCAGCCCCAAAGTCCATAGAGCTAGAAAAATAAGCAAAAGTGTATCTATCTTTTAATACAGCATTTGGAAGGGCAGTGAAAATATAGAGCTACAGGATCTCATATTTTTTTACACTCTTCAGAAATTGGTGAAGATTGAACTTTTCCAGAGGGCATTCAGTGAATGTTTGGCCTAAGTAAAACTATTTGTTGTGTACTATAATTGGCCTTTTGGTATTTCATCTCTTTAAATTTTGTATTATGTTATTTGATGTTGTGGGTTAATATTTTTACCATGAACATTTTATTATATTTATTGTGTTTATATTACTATAACTCATTGTATGTCTCAAAGATTGAAAGGCATACAAATTTAAATTATTATTTATATTGTTATTGCTTCTTATTGTTTTTGTTTTAGTCCATCATGTTTATCCCTATCTGAAGATATCAGTTCCAGTGACCAAAATAGAATTGTTGTATTGAATAATCTAGATGGTATAAAAGACCACATATTGGTTTGGCCACAGTGGTGCTGCCTGCTCAGGAGCCAAATTTCTAATATAAAATCTTAGTAAGGTTTTAAAAAGTCTTTATTAGCTACAATTGCATTGGCCATATATATTTTGGTGAAAAGGCATAGGTATAACTATAAGCCTTCACTCAAATAGACAAAGCTGAATCTTACCGAATTTACCAATGCATCCCCTTTACACAACTGCATTGCAAGCTCAAAACCGGACAGTTATTTGGGCTTCCCATGCTAACTGAAGGTTTGAGTTATTTGTTGCTTGGTAAATTCATTTTGGATTTTTATTAAATAATTTTCAAAATGTAAAAATATATTCTTCTTGTTACTATGTTCTTAATGTATTTGAAATACAGTTCATTAGTAATATTTATTTTTTTAGGGAGATGTCAAATAAAAAGGGAGGGAACCTTTCTGCCTTGATTTTACCACTGATAGCTCAGAAACTTGACATCAGAGTTTTGTTTGTAAATGGTACTAATAGCACTAAATGAAAAGTCCAATTTTGCTTCATTTTGAGTGTTATTTGTTCTGCTCTAGGGCATCCAAAGAATGAGAGTGGATTCAGTATTCATCTGTGCATAAAAATCATTAAAAGAAATATCAGGGGAATCACACATGCTGGACCCAAGCAAGTGTGTGTGTGTGTGAGAGAGAGAGAGAGAGCAAGTGTGTTTTATATAGTGCTATCATGATGCTAGCACATCACACAAACCTCTTTGTTTCTACGAATGACTTTTGTTTAAGAGAAGCTGCATGAGTCTTTGGTCATTCCCACATCCTAGACTACTGTAGATGAAGGGAGTTTTCTGTGGGTGTCTTAACTCTAATCTCGCCAGGAGCTGCCTCATTGTATGTGAACACTTTGGTAGATGTCTGGCTCATTGGGAGCTTACAATTGGAGGAAAGGATGGTGGCATTACCTCGAGCATACTAGGCATTGTGCCAGTGTAACTGAGCAGATGGTGACCTCTTGGGTCATGGGACTATATTTCTGAGATAGATGGGAAAGGAAATTCTACAGTTTGCAGACCAGATGGGGAGTTCTCACAGCGACAACTAGAAGGAATGTATATACATATACGTGTGCAGGAGAATGTCAAGACAGGGTAAGAAAGCAGCATTGTCAAATTCAGTAAAGGCTAATGCTGACTTCTGCAAAAAATGTGCGAAGTTGTTAAAGGTGCTTTAGATACATCCTGATCTGTCTGTTATGCCATGCATGCTCCTCTCCCTAAATTTAGTGTGAGGAACACAATTCAGAACAACTCTTTAAAAATGGTGACTGTACATGTTGCAACTGCAAAGGGCTGCACAAGAGCTGTTGCCAGAATTAGCACCATGCAGTAAGGAAATGGGGGTGGATCAGGAGAATGATTTTCAAGAGTGCCGGAAAGCAAAAAAGCAGTGGCTTACAATGCCTAAGTACTTTAGCCTGTCTGTAAATGATCTCTTTAAAATATACACTTCCAAAATCTTTTCCACTAAAATAACCAATGAGAAGGATGGAATTGTTTGATAATAAGTCAGCTTAGCAACCTGGCAGAAAGCAGCTTTCTTGATTAGGCATAAAGATGAGCAAACGTGTTTCTTAGTATCTTTTTGGCAGGTGGAGGATTTTAGGGAAAAAATGAAAATGTAGGCGATGTTTAAATTTTACCTCCCTTTTACCCATTACATCATGTGTTATTTTATGAACTATGTTATATATAGTATATTTCTTATAAAAGTACAGTTTTTTCTGACAACAGTTGCCCATTTATCAATGAAGTTTACTTTAAAATATTTTACATTTTTCTTTTGTTTTTGTTCCCTCATCTGATAAATGTTTGTTCCCAAATTGTGCGCAAATTCATACTGAATGAAGTAGTTTATTTTCATTCTTGGGATGCTGCAAAGCAGAAAAAATAATACTAAAAATAAAGCAAATTGAATGTTCCCTCATCTAATAAACGTTGTTTATATTCATGCTACTGAATACTAAGGAATGAATCAACTTTTGCCTGTTTAGAAAAAGCAGGTAGAAAAAAGAGTTAATTCTGAAAACAATTAACTAGCAGCTTTATAGTAAACAAAGAAGTATTCTGGATCCACTGTCATATGAAAAGCAATAATTTTAAGGAGAAAACAAAAGAAAACAAGAGAAGAATTTAAGTTTTTACAATATACATTTTTAAAAACCAAAATACTATCACTATTAGCTGTTTCTATCATTTTCTAGTTTTCAAAGACCCTTGAAAATTGTGTTGTAACTTTTTGCGACCCTCTGACAAGCAAAGCCAGTGGAAACCTGATTAACTTAACAAGAGCCTTGGTGGTGCAGGCTGTTAAATGCCTAGCACTTAATTCCAGCTGCCTGCAGTTATTGCAGGCTCGAATCCCACCAGGCTCAAGGTTGACTCAGCCTTCCATCCTCTCGGGGTAGTAAATTGAGGACTCAAGATTGTTGGGGGCAATAAGCTGACTTTGTAAAAATGCCGCTTAGTAATAAGCAGGCATATACAATGGAATGAAGGCTATTGCTGAGCTCATTGGGTTGCGCTCCAAAATTGTAAGCCCTGAGTCTCTGGAGAAGGGCGGCATATAAATATGAATTTAAAAAAAACTGTATTGCTAACTTAACAGCTGCAGTGATTCATTCAACAACTTTGGCAAGAAAGATTTAAAAATGGGGCAAAACTCAATTATCTTGCTTAGCAATGGGAATTTTGGACTCAATTGTGGTTGTAAGTCGAGGACTATCTGTACTTTGGACTGAAGCTATAAATGTTTTTATGGGACATTTGGTTTATATGTTGTATATCAAAGGCTTTTTCTATGGACGCACCTTACCAGAGATATGAAGAAGTAGAAAAGCTGTTCATTTTGAAATGTTATGGGATGTGCTATGTATAGTTATTTACATAATCTGTCATGCCACAATATAGCCTACCAAATCATGAAGTTATCTCTGTCAAGCCCCCCCGCAAGTAAATAAAGCATGTACAAACATGATCCATATTAGAAGAAATATTTCATAGCTTACTGAATGAAATATTTAGTTATTCTAAGGAAATCATTTCAAAGATAGATCAAGCTTTTTGAATCCTTGCGAAAGACTTATTTCCCACAACTACTGTGTGACTGGAAACTCTTATATAAAAATATTATTCTTTCATACCATAAGAAAACATAATTTCTAAAATGAGTCAGAAAAGAGTTGTGTGCCACATACTGATATATTGATCTGATTAGATTGGCATTTAGCCACTTTTAAATGGTACAAACCACTTTTAAAAATGCTACAAGGATTCTATAAATAATATATTTTATTTAGACAAAGAAAAAACGGATATTGCTTGGTTAACTTTATGATATAAAAAAAGCAAAGGGATATTATTATGTAATTGCTGTTACTTTAAAGTATTACCTAAAAGAATTGAGACAAAGCAGCAACATTACCTGGATTGAGGAAGAAGCGAAATTTGATCAGGCAATTATTTTTAGCCTCCATCCATCCTGCCATCAGTCACCCAGCCACAAGCAGTTTTAGTACAAGAAATTAATTGCAAAGTGAGCATAGAATGTTCATATCCGGCTGTGAACAAATATTATTATTCAAAGACTCTTAACTAAGAGCTGATGTGCTCTAGTAAAACAGAATTGCCCAGTTTTAATTCAAAACTAAACTTAGGGTGTATCCTGACATAAGAGTTACTCTAGATCAGTGGTTCTTAACCTTTTTGAAAGAATTGCCCCCTTGAGCCATTGAGGAAGTTGTCATCGCCCCCCTCCCACAACATAACCGCCCCCCCTGCCACCTCTTAGCATCCCCAAGGGGGCCATCAGAGGGGCACTAAGAGGTGGCAGGGGGGCGTTCGAGACGCCGGCCCTGCAGGTTCACCCCATTGACTGTTGTACCGCACCTGAACCGGCGCCTTGAATGCGGTAGCATGTTGGGAAAAGCTGCTGCCACCGCTTTCCCAAAGTGCTGCCACTCTCGCATTCTTTCTGTCTGTCCGTCTGTCCGTCCATCCATCCACCCAAAAGGTCTGTCTGTTTGCCTGTCTGGCTTCCTGCCTATCTATCTACCTACCTGTCTGTCTTTTTGTCTACCTACCTACCTATCTATCTACCAATATAGATCTCTCTCTCTCTCTCTCAATATATCTCGCTCCATTGCCCCCATATCGCCCCCCTTCTGTTCCTTTGCCCCCACATTGCCCCCTTTCGTTCCATCACCCCCCTTAAAAAACAAAATCGCCCCTTGGGGGGCAATATCGCCCAGGTTAAGAACCACTGCTCTAGATTTTATACTTGGCAATGGCAGTTTGTGTAAATCTGTATTGCAATTGGAAGGTAGGTTTGTAGGCACATGGCATTTGTAATTTTTTTGTTTTGTTTTCATCTTTCTTGTTCTATGCTTGTTTATATTTGTGGTTTGCTGGGGCCATTATTTATATGTTGACATAGTTAGCCACCTGGAGCCTTCAGCAGCATACCCTGAAAGTAAACAAATAAAAGGTATTTGTGTGATAAGAAGTAGGTGTCTCTGGCAATATAATAATAATATTTTCATCTGATTCAGTCAAATATGAAACAGGTGTTTTTATGCTTCCATTGGAAGACTCTTTGAAACAAATAACAAACCTTGAAGCAGCTCAAATGGAATTGGTATGCCTGTGAATCTTGAGTTGCAAAATCAAACTAAATCAAACTCTCTTTATATATGAAAAAGTCAATTCAAAATCAAGATTGATTCACACAAACTTACAGTTCATTCCATGTTACCTATTGAATTAAAAGCCATGTTGGCTATTATATAAAACATATCTTTTTCAGTAAACATACATGTCAAAAAGAAATAAAGCAAACACAAGTTTTATTGCTGTTAATTCTTACTACATTGACAGTGCCTGACTTTGTGGTAGCAAAGACTATTGCAGTCCATGTGCATAAAAGTTCACATTTATATTCATTATACATATATTATGAAACTTTTAGATAATGTATAATATATGTCACATGAAAAAACTTTATTTTCTATGTTGCTTAGCAAAGCCCTTGATAATATGTTGGGGAATCTAAATAAGCCAAATCTAATATTTTGTCCCAAATATGTACTAAAGAAAACTGTGGGAAATTTTCAGCTACTTGGAACTGGTCAAATATTTTAAAATTTAGATGTACTTTGCTATTAAGTAATTTTCTGGTTTGCTTTTTAAAATTTTTAAATTACCAAAAAATAATAGCTCTCATACAATTGGACAAAGTAATGGCCATGGTGGTTTTAGTTCAGTTTCATATATAGACTGCCCTTTAAAAAAAAAAAAGAATGGGGAGTTATTTAAGATTCTATAATTTAAATAGACCTAAACTTTTTTCTCCTCCAGCACTGAATGTTTTCATGTGATTAAAATTAAAACAAAACTATTTTTCCTCTGTCTTTTTAGTAAAGTTTTATTTCATTTAGCTCATGTGAGATTGATCTGCCTCTCAAGAGGAAGATGAAAGAAGGGCTGATTTCCATGCCTTATTCTACAGTAATCAGCAATTAAGGGGTTCAGGACTTCTGGAAGAGGAAGTTTTTCCAGCCTTTCACCTAGAGGTTAAGCCATACTGTACCACAGAGGTGTCAAACTCATGTTGTCACAGCGGTGTCACATGATGTATTGGGACTTTTTCCCTTCACTAACCAGGCATGGGCATGGCCAACACATGATGCATTCGGCCCATGGGCTGGGAGTTTGACAGCTTTGCTGTACCACAACAAATTATGACCACCATGTATAAATGGATGCACTATTATTTTTTTATATAATTCATTATACTTTTAGGACATAGTTAAAATTATCTGCATAATTACTTGGAAATAATTTCCACTGACATAGCAGTTACATGGTTTGTAAAAAGCACAGGCTTTTCCTGAAAATTATTTAGCTATCTGTAGGATAACCTTTATTTTTTACTTTAAATTTTTGCAAATAGGTTATCATTTAGTAAGAGCGCTGTCAAAGAGTAAACACTATCCAGTCTCTGCTGGATTACTTTCCTCATTCTTTTACAAACAATGGTAATGCTAACCTTGTTAGCCTCTCATTCAATTGTCTAATAAGGAGAGTCTTCTGACGTATAACAACATTACTCCCTACACAGAAGAAAACAAGGACTCTTCCCAGTACACACTAAATATAATGAAGCAGTGTTTTCAGAAATGTGAGATCTTTTTTGTTGTTTGTGTGTGAAAGAAAGAGAGCATGACAGAGAATTTGTCCTTTTGTTACACTGGTATCTCCCCTTTCATTCTTGGATCTGAAGCAGTTTCCACTGGATTCCCAAAGGGTCTCTTACTAAATCCCAAATCAGAATTAGACCTCCTTAGTTTTCATGTAAGGATGCTATAACCATATGCTTTCAGTTAATGTATCAGATTGCCTTCCAATTAATGTCACGTAATTTTTTTTAAAAAAAATAAAATATTTATATAACATTCCTTTTTATAAGAATATCATTCATTTCAATTCAGCAGTTGTTTATGCATATACAAAGAAAGTGCAAAAAAGTAAATAAAGCAAAATACTTTTTAAAAAATGTTTTACTTGGAAGAAAAATGGAAAGGAATGTTTTTGCCAAGTGGAAATGGTTGGAGTCAGCATGAAGCTGATTTATTTACGTTTCTAAAATTATGAAGGAGAATCAAGAGAGAATAGCCTGTCTTTCTTTTCCTTCCTTCCTTCCTTCCTTCCTTCCTTCCTTCCTTCCTTCCTTCCTTCCTTCCTTCCTTCTCTCCCTCCTTTGAGTATCTTCAAACAAAAAAGTTGCAGTTCTAGTTTGTTTGATACAGGTCTAAATATGTATGCTATTAGAGTGACATTCTGCATTGACTAAGTTGTATTCAGATATATGAACATAGTTCTAAATGTGTTTTGGGACAGAGTTCACACAGAAAAATGTGTGATCTTATCCCTGGTTATTGTGTTGGATAGGGTTAGCTCACCATTCAGTCTTGCACAGTAGCAACTTTCCAGCCTGTATACCTATATATGAAACTATCTTACGCATTTGATTCAGAAGGAAGTCTCAGTCCATTCAGTGAGATTTTCTTCCAGTTATACGTGCCTAAAATTGCAGCAATTTTCTGGTGTAATAGAAGGCCTTCGCAACATCCTTCATCTGCAACTAAATTTAAAATAAATCTCACCGCATTCCTAAGAGGTCTGTAAGGGGCGTGCATAAGTGCACCATCGTGCCTACCGTCCCTGTCCTATTGTATTCTTACTCATGCTTATACTTATATCTATTATCTTATAAGCGATTGACAAATCAAAAAAATAAATAAAAATAAAATAAATAAATCACTCATTCCATTTTGCTTTTCCCCATGCAAAGTTTCAAAAGCCATTTGTTTCCCAGAGTGCTGCATCTATTCACATATGAAATATGCTTCTCCCTTAAGAATGTTTATTTGGGCAAAATGAAATGGGGCTGGTGGTCCATGTTTGATATACTTACTGCTCCACGTGTCTATTCCAAAAGTTGTCTATTAGTGCATAAATGCATACTATTTCACACTTGATTGAACTGGTTATTGGAGCTGGCTGGTTCTGTGCTGAATGCTCAATAATGGGATAAAGCTTCCATTCATAAGCAGAGAAGCTGGCGTTTGCCTTTTTGGCAAAATTCACAAATCAGTCACCAGTAATTGCAAAGCAAATGCAGGCACATACATGTGTGGGGAATGGAAATGGAGAAGGAATGTTGTGGTGTACATACAAGTAAATTCTCTGAATTTGTCTTTGATCAGCAATAAATTAAAATCTCTAGTATCTGAAATAGGGTAGAGGTAAAATGAAAAAGTAGTGACAGTCTCATTCCCAAAATAGCCATAGATAAAAGGTAAAGATTTCCCCTGCCCAGTCATTTCTGACTCTAGGGTGCAGTGCTCATCTCCATTTCTTAGCCAAGGGAGCCAGCAAAGAGGTTTCAGTGGTCATGTGGCCAGCATGACTGTATGCCAAGGCATATGGAACACTGTGACCTTCCCATTGAAGTGGTACCTATTTATCTACTCACATTTGCATGCTTTCGAACTGCTAGAATGGCAGGAACTGGACAAGTCATAAGAACTCACCCCATTGCACAGAACTCAAGTCTTGAACCCAGGCAATCAACTTTCCAGCTAACAAGTCCGGTGTCTTTAACTGCTGAGCTATCATAGTCCTCTTAGCCAAATATACCCCCTTGTAATATAGCATTCGTAGAAAAAGCTGAGAACAGTTTGCTTTTGGAGAGGGGTGGGTTGCTTTTGGATTTACCTTTTTCTTAAAAGAAAACAATAAAATCCATATATTATCTATTGCCCTTTAAAAGAATGTAACCCTTCATGCTGAAAACTTGGAGCTACATTCATGTTAGGACTGCTATGAGAAACTGGGGTTTCCATAATAGTTCTGTTTTGTTATTTCAAAATTCTTCCTCAAAATAAAATTCTCAGAATTCTGTAATCCCACAAAAATATGATGAACAACTTAAAATCCTAATATACACATGTGTATAAATGCCTAAATGATGCATTTTTGTTACATCATATGTTGGAGAAACATTATAGGCTTATAAAGATAGAGTTCCTCAAGTCATGCTGAACTCTTTGTGACTAGAAGGATGAACAACTGATTGTGTAAATTCATTTTTCCTCAACTCTGCGAGATTAATCATCTGAAAATTAAGAGTCCAATAGTAAACATTAGATAAATATTAACTGATGATGGAAAAATATTGTTTGCTAAGTTAGCCTCTTCTTTTTCTTGCCATAGCAAATAGCTGTCGATGGACCTATGCATCCTCCTTTGTTCTGTTAATGAACATAGTCTTACAGTGTCTTTGTTGTGATCATTAAATCACTAGTTCTCCTGTCAATCATCTATTTTTGTCTTCTTAATAGAATCATGGACTACAATGGTGAATATAAATCCTTTTCCTGGGGCAAGCTCCATGCAGTGTTGGTTGTCTGTCATTGGAACAGTAACAATAGCGTCAGTAGGAGCCATGCTAACTCTCTACCAAAGATAGCAATAGAAATTAGACTTATATACCGCTTCATAGTGCTTTACAGCTCTCTCTAAGTGGTTTACAAAGTAACCATATTTCCCCCAACATTCTGGGTCCTCATTTTACTGATCTCAGAAGGATGGAAGGCTGAGTCAACCTTGAGCCAGTGAGGATGGAACTGCTGGCAGTCAGTAGAAGTAGCCTGCACTACTGCATTCTAACCACTGCACCACCACGGCTCTAACCAATGTGCCACCACTTGGCAAAGATATTTGCCAAGTGACAAACTACAAGGGATATATCCCTGCTAAAAGTAGTAAAGAGCTCCTATCATTTATTATTAATTGTTAAAATTTTGTCTGCTTTTCTCTGATTTGCCTCCTTTTGGTTTCATTCAAAAATTCCACATAAGGATCTATTCTTGTATGTGTGCATTTCCTTTTACAACTGTCCATGAGGGCTACTTCCATTTTAAAGGAATGTCCCATGTATTAAAAGTGCTGTCTCTGCTTTTCTATACAAGGAGCTTGTGAGGCAATGTGAACATACATGTATGAAATTCACAAAACTATTCATAGCAATCACTATTTATAGCTTGTAACCTCCTTGAACAGCCAAGATGAAATTGGATCCTCTTCACTCTTAGCTAAAAACACTTTTCTTTTTGCATGTCCTGGAAAAAAGCCAATTTACTAGTTCCATTAACTTAATAAGGTTTGACAGCCTACATAACTTTTCTCATAATCTTTCTAGTGGTTTTGATGTGATGCTGCAAAATCATTTGGGTAGCTTCTAAGCTCATTCTGTTCCTACAGAAACAAATTTCTGATCTTTGAGGCAAAATAAAGATGACTTACAGGGGTTTTTTCCTTTCTTCTATTTTTCTGACACAAATACTACATTTACACATTTATTATTATTTAATATGAAGATATATCTGATGTAAATTTCTGTATTACACTTAATATGTGCTTCTGAATGATGAATCAACACCATGAACGCTTGAAGAAATTAAATTGTTGGTTGTAAATAATTATATGCAGCAAAATTGTGGAAAAAAATTTAACTGAAAAGTTTACATTGATGTCAAAATAATTATTTACACAAGGTGAATTCTTTCTGATTTATAATACATTTTAGTGGTTAGTGCCTGTTGAAACTTTTGTTGTGCTATGAAAACCACAGCCAGGCATGACATTTCAACAAAGTTTTCCCACTTAGTGAAAAGGATAATCTTGCAGAGAGTAGTTTGTAGTCACAAAGTAGGTTTTTTTAACATTTCCTTGATTCCTTCATTTCAAAATAATTGCCGTTTGAAATGTTACAAATTCTCGTAAGATATTAATTTTGAGTGTGCTTAATAGTACTGCAATTTTTGCATTGTTGGGGACCATATGCTGACTCTGTAAACAGCTTAGAGAGGGCTGTAAAGCACTGTGAAGCGGTATATAAATCTAAGTGCTATTGCTATTAAACAAAAAAAGCAGGAGTCACCAAACTTGGCAATTTTAAGATTCGTGGACTTCAACTCCCAGAATTCCCCTGGCTGAGGAATTCTGAGAGTTGAAGTCCACAAATGTTAAAGTTGCCAAATTTGGAGACCCCTGAGCTACAGAAATAGGTTAGCACAAAAAAGTCAGGGGGCAATTTATACAAGACTGACACGTGATCATGGATGTCTTTAAGCTATAGGGTACCAACAAAGCTTTCTCAAACCAGTTTATTCTGGAACATTGAATTGTACCCTTACATAGATTAGTAATTGTCACTCAAAACAATTTTAAGTATATAGCATAATCTGGGTAACAATGGGTTTTTATCAATATCATCATCAGCTTTTAGCCATCAGACCACCAGCTTTTAGCCAGCATAGCTAGTGGTTAGAAATAATGGAAGCTGTAGTTCAATTACATCTGCAGAGTCACATATTTCTCACTCTTGCTTTAATAATAGCAATTCTTCTGTGTACATCAGGCAGATGTAATTTATTAGGTTTAATCCTTTCTTTTAAACATAAAGCAAGCCATCAGATAATGGAATCGAGACAGAGTCAAATATCAGTCCCAGAGTCAGCTGGATCCATAATGAGAACTCAATACATCAAAAGAATTTCAGGGCAGTGGTTTTAAAGATACCAAGAATTCAGTCCTAGTGTACTCTACAATGGAAGGATCCACACAGTTACCGGAGTACTGAAAATAAATAAGCTGCTTCCAGACCAGGGTTCAGATGTTGAGCTGTATATTAAAAGTTATAAGCATTAATTAAGCTGAAATGCATCAGTTCTCACTAGACCTCACTAGGGTTTGGGTCTACCCTGGAGCAATACTGAAGCCTGAACTTCCAACAACTCCAACTTGCAAGCATACAATTCCAGGCCTCTCAGACTATATAGCAATAGCACTTAGATTATATACAGCATCATAGTGCTTTACAGCACTCTCTAAGTAGCTTAAAGAGTCAGCATATTGTCCCCAACAATCTAGGCCCTCATTTTACAGACCTCGGAAGGATGGAAGTCTGAGTCAACCTCGAGCCCATCAAGATTGAATTCCTGGCTGTGGACAGAGTTAACTTAGCCTGCAGTACTGCATTCTAACCACTCTGCCACCACAGCTACTAATAGTGGTTTGAAGATTTCCATGTTAGAATTTGGAACTGCCAAGGCGTATGTTTGAAGCGAATATCTCCTCTCTGTTTGCTGAGCTAAGTCCAGCTCTAGACATTTGTTGGATTTAGAACTGTTTACCAACTGGACCTTTATCCTTATAAATCAAGGGAAGCCATGACTCAGTGATCAGTGCAAACTATACATGATTTTAATTATTTAAAAATATGCAGTGAAAATTCACAAATTAGTATGTGATGTCACATGGACCACTTTCCATTACTTCTCCCTCTGATAGGAAAGAACTGAAATTCCCATACTTTTTCTCAAGAGTACAGTGCATTTTACCCTTCCAAAAATACACAGTGAACTTGCTTAACATTCTTATGCTTTATGGACCTCATGCAGTGGTGGGATTCAAAAATTTTTACTACCGATTCTGTGGGCATGGCTTGGTGGGGGTGACATGGCTTGGTGGGGATGTCTTGATGGGCATGGCAGGGGAAGGATACTGTAAAATCTCCGTTCCCACCCGACTCCAGGGGAATGATACTGCAAAATCTCCATTCCCACCCCACTCCAGGGGAAGGTTATCCCCGGTTCTCCAAACTACTCAAAATTTCTGCTACCGGTTCTCCAGAACTGATCAGAACCTACTGAATACCACCTCTGGCCTCGTGTGAGTAAAAGAAAATACAGTATAGCACAGTGGTCCACAATCTTGGCAGCTTAGGCTGGTGGCTGGACAGGGGAACCAGGCGGCGCGTGTAGCTCAACTCACACAAGCAGTGAACCAGAGTGCATGCACATGCCAGCCCTCTGTTTGTGCAAGTTGAGCTGCGTGAGAGAAAGTTGAGCTGCACACGTGTGTGCACACCGGTCTGCCTCTCTAATGGCCTAGTTCCAAATGGACTGCAGCTTTGGGGTTGGGGATCCCTGATATAGTATGCTAATACTATATTGTAGTCCCACAATAAACAAACACTTAGGAGCCTAAGCCAAGGGGCATATTTTACCCTGTCAGTGTAAACATTGAAGCTCCATGAAGCTACTCAACTCCAGGGGATTGAAATATCTTCTGGTAATATTGGAGTGTGTTTGTGTATATCTGAGAGAGTAGGACAAGTTATGAATTTGCATTAAGTGAATGTAATTCCACTTTGACTGATGCTGGATGGAATACTTTGTTAATGCAAACACTAAAGATGAGATTGTTATAAGATGAAGATAAGAACTATCAGACGTAAACAGGGTTCCTAAAGAAAATGCATTCATAAATCCTTATAACTTCAGTTTACAAATATGGAAGTATCAAAATATGACTCGAATTGGATTTTTTTGCACCAATGTATTTCACAATCTCAAAATTTGTTTCGAGTCAAGAAGATGCTAGTTATTACACTATAGTACCCTGAAGGACACTTCTTCCAATGCATGGTGCCTGTTTTTCTCTTGGCACGTACTCATCCAACAACTTTGAGTGACAGCCTTCTTTCTGGTGGCCCCCTCCAAGGACGAATATGGTCAGGATTTATTACTAGCCTTTTAGCAACAGGCAACTCCTTTTTGTTTTCCCAGCTTATTTAGTAACAACTATCTTGCTGGTACAGATCCTTTTTTATTTTATTTCTGATGCTTTTTTGCTTTATGATGGTTGCTTTAATTGTTTGTTTAACTTACTGTTTTTTACATATGTATTTTTAGTTGCTTTGGGAATTCAATTTATACAGCTGCCTTAAGTTTACATTTTTCAGACACTCGTTTTGAAATATTTTGTATGCCACCCTGGAAAAAGCTTGTTTTGAAGGGCAGTGTGTGAAGTTCTTGAAAAAGTAAAATAAATAAAATCTGTGTTTATGTTTATTTGGATTAGAATTTATTTTTGTCCTTCAAAAATATATTCAGTGTATCTGATAAATAAAATAATAGAACATTTGAACAATTGGCTCTAACAGGCTGATTAAAAGCAGAATAAAATGGCACAGATTTTATACTGGGAGAAAAGAAAAAGACATTTAGAATCAACAAAGCAACTAATCCTCTTCAGAAGACCATTTTATGCTAAACATCCCCAGCCACATCACCAACACTTCATACTTTTCATGGGCAGGCCATGCTTACGTTGGAGAAGATGCCCCTTCAAATAGGGGCCCATTCACTTTTACAGGGGTTTGGGGCGTAATGGAATTTGTTTGGACATTCCTGCAGAAAGAGGTCCTGAAACACCTCTGTTTCATGAAGAAGAATGTAACCTACATAAAATAGGTAAACACAGAGAGTGAGATCACCCACATACCATTTAATTCAGATAAGTAACTAGAAGTCCCCTGCTTTCAGAAGAGAGGTAATGATCACCCAGCCTGTACTATGACCTCATTCTGAGAAGGGTGAGCCACTCATTGAGGTCTTTTTCATTCTGGAATTAGTTTAGTTTTGTTTGATTATGTTGTGTGTTTTTTTACAAAAATATGTTTCATTGTGCTTTGCTTAAGAATTATTTCTAAATGTAAGGGACTCTGAAAAACCAAATTAATATTTTAATAAATTAATTAAAATAAAGTCAATAAATAACATAATTCAGTGAATTCCACTAAACTCAGCAGGATTTATTTCTGAAAAAAAGCCATAATGTAAAAAATATAAAGACATTTCATTATCTCTAGATGTAGACTCAGGATAAAACATTTTTAAATGGCATCTTTTTCATCGGGTTTATTTTGAATGTACATACCATATTTACATTATGGATAGTCTAAAAATATATATCCTGACTTGAATAAATATATATAATGAAATAACATTATCTCCCATTATTCTAAACAATCTGAGGCAAAAATGACATAATTAACATAATAAAATCAATCACATTTTATTTATTCATTATTTTAGTTATTTTAGTTTACTTTTGCATTGGTATATCTAGGATAATTATCTTACAACAAAGCTTGGTTAGAATAGAATATAAATTTATTACGGTCTTAGACCAGCAATAGACATCACTATTTACAATATATAAAAAAATAGTACTGACACATTATAATACATTAATAGTGGATAAAAACATCCCTGTTAAGAAAATACATGTTCTCAAACAGTTAGGGTTTATATGGGTGGAGAGCCAATAAGTTTGTGAGTAAATATTATTTTCCAAAGATTGTTCTATC
Source organism: Naja naja (assembly GCA_009733165.1). Lineage (NCBI taxonomy): Eukaryota > Metazoa > Chordata > Lepidosauria > Squamata > Elapidae > Naja > Naja naja. Next base: position 264,485,080 of record CM019148.1, read on the forward strand.
TTGGCACAAATTGACAGCTATAATTCTGTAACCAATTTTTTTCTTGTAGACATTGCAGCAACACATAATTTTGCCATTGCACATGTAATAGCGGCATATAAATGTAATTTTTAAAAAATAGCCGGGTTTGAGTTCTGGAGGAGAAAGCCTACATAAAAATTGTCTGCCCTCCCTGGCAATCTCTCTAAGCTTGCCTAGAAAAATGTTTCAGCATTTTAATATGAAAATTGTTGATTTGCTTGTTTATATATACATCTTGCATAAGTAAGGAAAAAAAAGCTCTAACAAGTAATGGAAAAAATAAATCAAAAGAAGAAAATATTCTCTGTGTTAAAATCATTTGCAAGTGTTTCTTCCACACAGTTAATACAATTTGCTTTCTCTTTGCCCAGAAACACTATAGTGCTCTTGGGAGAAAGAAAGATTATGTCCAACCTGCACTGTAAAACCTTTTGCTGGCAAGATTATACTATTTATATGCCAAGACTACATTTTTCAGTCTCATGTAACCATTCATTACTTCAGATTCTGAAAGAAAACAGAGCTATACTGTATATATAATCAAGATTGATTTTTAAAAACTGGGTGTAGGGATCCCTGAATTTAGACTCATGGGTTATCTTGAGAATACAGGTTCTAGTTATGGAATCTACTGTACATACTGAAATATCCTTCTATAAAATGGCGTATTATGACCCTTGAGTTTATGCTGAAACTGCCTCTTTTGTTATCCTTTCTACATTTTTAGGTACCTTCTACTCAACTTCATCTTGGACTATAAAAGTGTGTGTATGAGAGAGGCAGAGAGGCAGAAAGAGAGTATAATCTTATTCTAGTAATAACCAAAAACAGTGTTGTAACAAGATATATGATAAAATTTAGGTATTTCATAATGCTTTGGTTGCAAAAAAAGGTAATCCTTGACCTTTGACCACAATTGGGATCAGAATTTCTGTTCTTAAGTAAGGTGGTTATTAAGTGAGTCATGCATGATTTTATGACCTTTTTGCCACAGCTGTTAAGCAAATCACTCCAGTTGTTAAGTGAATCATGTAGCCATTAATCAAAATGGTTCCCCCCCCCAGAAGTTGTATTCAGCAGGTTCTGACCAGTTCTGGAGAACAGGTAGTGGAAATTTTGAGTAGTTCAAATACCATGTCTGACTGGAGATTTTACAGTATCCTTCTCCTGCCACACCCATCAAGCCACGCCCACAGAACTGGTATTAAAAAAGTTTGAATCCCACCACTGCTCCCCACCCCCATTAACTTGGCTTGTCAGAAGCCAGTTGGGAAAGTTGCAAGTGGTGATCATATAACCTTGGGACATGCAACCATCATAATGCATCAGAATTTTGGTCATGGGGATGCTGCAATGGTTATATAAGTGCAAAGACCAGTCATAAGTCATTTTGTACACTGTAACTTTGAACAATAGCTAAATGGCTTATTGTAAGTTAAGGATGTTCTATGTAAGTCTGTAAATTTTATGAGGAATAAGCACTTCTGCTTGTAGAAGTACTTGTTTTTCACCTACCTGCTGCTCACAAAAACTCCTTAGAAGAGTTCCCTGATTCTCTGAGGCCCCTTTCAGAGGATGTGGGTTTTGTGTGATTGTGGGTTTTGTGTTATTCAGTGTGATAAATCAATTCATGCAATAGAATCTGTGGAATTATGGTAGGAGACCCTACCCAAATTAGCCCATCTACTGCAGTCACGTGCTGGCCATGCCCACACCCGGTTTAGCAACTGGGGAAAAAGTCCCAATACATCACGTAATGCTGCCGTGACAACCTGAGTTTGACACAACACCCCTAATCTACTGGAATTAACCCTGCTACTGAGGCAGATTCTTCCTTTCCCTGTAATTCCTATGCATCCATTAAATCTACTCTAATGTGTTGGGAGTTTCCTTCACAGTAGATTTCCTCCAATGAGCCATCTTCCATCATTCCCTTTATCTTCCTCTACTCCCACATTTTAATTTATCCCTGTCTTAAGAGAATGACATTCAATATAAGAGAATGACATTCAATAAACTATGAAGAATTGTTCATATATTATATTCCATTATATCCCCTTGAGCAGTTGAGTTTGAACCTGTTTACTGATACTACAGCTAAGGTTGCTAATTTTTACTCAGTGACTATTTTTGAAAAGACTGCAAGAGACAGAAAATATGGCTGGTGTATGCCTTACTATATAATGCCTAGATTATTGTAATGGTCTCCTGGCAGCAATCCTCAATTCTTCTTTCTATTTCCTGATCTGGGTATACAACAATTTTTTTTAGGTTCACTCTGGACTTTCCACAGTATTTGCATGTCTCCTTATAATGAAGAGGTCTTCATTGGGTTCCTATTTAAGCCAGAATTCAATATAAGATGCTAGCTCTTAGTTATCATAACCTCCCTGGTATCTACTTGTAGATTTGTAACTATTTCAGTAGTAGTTATTAGTCAAACAATGAAATGTTCTATAAGTCATTTCAGATAGATAAACAAATAAATTCAATATATGTTACATTTACTGCAGTCCCTTCGTTAACAGAGTTCTGATCCATAAACAAATCTGCCCATTTTAAATGTCCCCTCCTTATCTCTTTCATGGCAAGATTACATAAATCTGATTCACATAACCAAAAATTATATAAATATATAGAAATGCCATATAAAAATCTCTTCCTTGATTCAGATCAGCTGGACCTCAGTTATCAAAACAGGTTGCAAGCACAAGTACAATACAAGAGTATTGGGTCAAGGTTGAGAATACAAGCATGTCAAAGAATACAAGGTTGAGAATACAAGCAGGTCAAAAAAAGTGTTTTTCATAATTTTAGGGTGGCGTAAACATTTTCCTAATTGCAAACATGTACAGCTGTCATCACTCCTTCCCTCTTGAGAAGAAATCTCTGGCAGAGCTGGAGTGATGTGGAATGATGGGCATGGTTTTTTTCCCCTACCTGCACTTCCCCTGTTACAACAATACCCCTCGCATCTCCCTTATCTTACAAGTTTGCCTCCCTAAAGGGCTGTTGGGTTCCAGTTGCATGATATGCATGCCTTGTATAATTTGCCATAAAGGTTTTATTTAAAAAACATGCATATCCCTTGTATCTTTCAATACATCATGTTAAAGGAGGCCCAACTGAAAAAACTAAGATAAAAATGCAGGATAATAGAATGGGAGCCTTCAAGACAATAAACAAACTGTCTTTGGATGATCCATAGTGCTAGAGGAATTATCTCTAATGTGTTGGCATTAGTTCTCCAGTTGCCTGATAAAGATTACACTGAGAAAGCATTCTGCTATTAAAAGCCCTCTTCCCCCCTCCTTCACTGAAATATAGCCTGACATTCAAAACCAGAGGCCTGCTTTTACCAGGTATTTCTTTATAAAAGAGATCTTAATCTCAATAAGATAAACTGCTTAAATAAAACTTGGTGAAAGAACAGGCTGAATAGCAGATTATGCACTAACTATTTTAAAATAGACTGCTATTCAACAATTCTGTACTTTTATCCTCAAGGAAGCTGTTGTATTAGACATTAACTGAGCATGCATTGACTTGGATTCTGTTTAATTTTATTAAATATTAATTAGTATTGTATTGAGAAAAGTTGCTTTAATTTTGTTTATATTTAGAGGCAAAAATTCACAAGGGATCAGTAAATAAAACTTCTTCATCCTTCTAATCCATTTTTCCCCCTCTATATTTTATTTACTAGTTTAACTTCTAGGCATTACACCTTAGCCGTCTCAAATCTGCATTGCATTGCATAAGGAATCCAGGTGGCACAGATCAACTGCATTCACTCAAGGATGAAAAACAAATGCATATAAACCACAGGTGTCAAACACGCGGCATGACGTTGCTGTCACATGACATTTCACGATGTTTTTTCCTTGTGCGGAGGTGGAGTGGGCATGGCCTGCGCATGATGCACCTGGCTGCCAGTTTGACACCCCTGATATAAATATATATAGTATGTGCCATTTTAAAGAGAAGGAGAAACAAAAACCACTTTTAACCTTCTACTTTATGTTTGTGTATGTCTGCTCGACTCAAGTAAATAATCTGCTGTATAGCTGTTCCGGTAGTAAAATAACTTCAGCTCCATGCTATCCCAATTATTCCTTTTAAACTAAAGATGTCTGTTGGCTCACTCCTCCCTTACAACTTACAATAGTTCATTTAGTGACCATTCAAAATTAAAACAGTATTGGAAAAAGTGACTTATGACTGTTTTTCACATTTATTTTTATTTATTTATTTATTTGTTTGTTTGTTTGTTTATTTATTTATTTATTTTTATTCATATTTATATGCCGCCCTTCTCCGAGACTCAGGGTGGCTTACAATGTTTGGAGCACAACCCAATGTGCTCAGCAATATTTATTATTTATTTATTATTATTTGAACTTATATGCCGCCCCATCTCCGAAGACTCGGGGCGGCTTACAACTAAAAAGCAAAGAACAATAAATACATTAAAAAACGATTAGATCAGAATTATAAGCCCAAATATTTATAAAATGAATTAAAAATTTAAAAATAACCCTCCCCAAAGGGTCACAGCCCGGGTTGGTCAAATAACCAGGTCTTCAACTCGCGGCGGAAGGTGCGGAGGTCAGGGGCCAGGCGGAGCTCCAAAGGCAGTTGATTCCAGAGGTCAGGGGCAGCTACAGAAAAGGCTCGTCGTCGGGGAACCGCCAGCCGGCATTGGCCCGCCGACGGAACCCCGAGGAGTCCCTGCCTATGAGCTCGAACAGGGCGATCGGTGTTTGACATCGGAAGAAGGCGCTCCCTTAAATATTGAGGACCCATGTCGTGAAGGACTTTATATGTTAACACTAAAACCTTGAATCTCACCCGGAGCGCAACCGGCAACCAATGTAGGCCGCGCAGGAGGGGGGTCACATGGGAGAACCGGGTAACTCCCATCACCACCCGCGCCGCCGCATTTTGCACCAGCTGCAATCTCCGGATGGTATGCAAGGGCAGTCCCAAATAGAGAGCGTTGCAGTAGTCAAGCCTAGAGGTAACAAGGGCATGAGTGATTCTGCGCAGGGCGTCCCGATCCAGAAAAGGGCGAAGTTGACGAACAAGACGGAGCTGGGCAAAGGCCCCCCTGGCAACGGCCCCCACCTGCTCCTCCAACCGGAGCTGTACATCCAGGAGGACCCCCAGATTCCGCGCCCTATCCACAGGGGGCAGCACCTCTCCCCCTATGGCCAAAGATGGATAATCTTGACTGGGTCGGGACGCCGGTATGCACAGCCACTCAGTCTTGGCCGGGTTGAGTCGAAGCATGTTTCCGCTCATCCAGTTCCATACCGCATCCAAACACCTTCATTCCATTGTATATGCCTGCTTATTACTAAGCGGCATTTTTACAAAGTCAGCTTATTGCCCCCAACAATCTTGAGTCCTCAATTTACCTACCCCGAGAGGATGGAAGGCTGAGTCAACCTTGAGCCTGGTGGGATTCGAGCCTGCAGTAATTGTAGGCAGATGGAACTAAGTGCTAGGCATTTAATAGCCTGCACCACCAAGGCTCTTATAATTTATATTTATGACCATTGCGGCATCCCCATGGTCACGTGATCAAACTTCATGCACTTGGCAACTGACTCATATTTATGACAATTGCATGTGATCATCTTTTGTAACCTTCTAACAAGCACAGTCAGTGGGAAAGCCAGATTAACTTAACAACCACATTATTAACTTAACAACTGCAGTGATTCACTTAACAAATTGATTGTTTTAACTTTGAGGTTTTAAATTCGATTTGGCTTGTATTTTGTTTAATACATTTTTAGGCAATTTATTTATTGTTGTGTTTTAGTTGTGAGCTGCCCCAAGTCCTTTTGGAGAGGGGCAGCATACAAGTCGAATAAATAAATAAATAAATAAATAAATAAATAAATGCCCAGGTCCGGCTGGTTTGCCAGCTTCGCCCGTTTCTGGACTGAGATGCCCTGCGTACAGTCACTCATGCCCTTGTCACCTCGCGACTCGACTACTGCAATGCTCTCTATTTAGGACTGCCCTTGCATACCATCCGGAGGTTGCAGCTGGTGCAGAATGCGGCCGCGCGGGTGGTGATGGGAGTTACCCGATTCTCCCATATTACCCCCCTCCTGCATGGCCTGCATTGGTTGCCGGTTGCACTCCGGGTGAGATTCAAGGTTCTGACTTTAACATTCAAAGTCCTCCATGACATGGGTCCACAATATTTAAGGGAGCGGCTCCTGCCGATATCGAGCGCCACCCGCCCCGTGCGGGCACATAGGCAAGGAGTCCTCGGGGTCCCGTCGGCAAGTCAGTGTCGGCTGGCGGTCCCCCGGCGACGAGTCTATTCTGTAGCGGTCCCCGACTTATGGAATGAACTGCCTTTGGACCTCCGTCTGGCCCCTGACCTCCACACCTTCCGCCGCGATTTAAAGACCTGGTTGTTCGACCAAATCAGGCTGTGATTACCTCACCAGGGCCATGGGATAATTTTAAGTATTTTAATTTGGTTTTATTGGGCTTAAAATTGTTTAATTCTTTTTTAAATAATTATTGTATTGTATGTTTTAATTGTGAGCCGCCCCGAGTCTTCGGAGATGGGGCGGCATATAAGTCCAATAAAATAAAAATAAATAAATAAATAAATAAAATAAAATAAGGCAAGAAAGGTCCATAAAATGGGGCAAAAGTCACTGAACAGCTGCTTTGTTTAACAACAGAAATTTTGGGCTCAGTTGTGGTTGTAAGTCAAGCACTGTCCATATTAAATAAGCTGAGACAAAATTAATATTTAATTTTGTGGAAATTTTTCTATTTTTTTTTCTAAAATTAGACTCAAATTATTTCTCTGATAATGCCTTAAAAGCTCATTTTAGCCTTAAGTTTATGAACAAGTCAAGACTTTTCTAAACTATATTTCCATTGTTTCTAAGCATTAAATTGATTTTGTCTGGGGCTCGTTATTCAAATGCAGTTTGCATGCATGCTGTTCATTTTAGTTGAAAAAAAATGCTAGTTTCTGCATCTAGAGAGTTAAACATTGACTTGGGTTCTATGAGTATAAACAACTAGGGTATCTTCTCTGTGGTTGTTATGCCTGTACTTGCATTAAAATCCATATGTACTGAGAAAAACTGAGAAAACATTTTTAAATAAATTATTTTGTGAGGAGTTATTCACTTGGACACTCACTTTAGTCGAGCCCCACCCCCGCCTTGTGTAGGTGGAGTTCCTCCATTAACAGAAAAACTTGTGAAAAGACTAGACTACTTAGAGTTTTGGTGGATTCAGTGGCAGATGTGTGGGGGCTAGGAAGCATGATAAACGAACAGATATGGAAAATGCATTTGTAATGGACAAAGTCAGTGGATGCTTCTGGAGCAGTAGTTAAAACTCAGCCAGTAGAGAAGGAAGAGAAGGGTTGGTCTAAATAACATTGAATCGGGTATTCCTTCAACTCATTTGAATGTTACTAAACTATCTAAGAGCCATGGTGGTGCGGTGGTTAGGATGCAGTGTTGCAGGCTAACTGTGCTCACATTGCCAGGAGTTCAATTCCCTCAGTCTTGACCAGCTCAAGATTGACTCAGCCTTCCATCCTTCCGAGGTGATAAAATGAGGACCCAGATTGTTGGGGGGGGCAATATGTTGACTCTGTAAACCACTTAGAAAGGGCTGTAAAGTATTGGGAAGTCATATATAAATCTAAGTGCTATTGCTATTGCTATCCTTACACAGTAACAGAACCAAGAACATTTGCACAGGGTTGCTACTGTGATTTGGTCTCTTTAATAGGTAGGTGCCTCTCTCTTGTCTTTCATCAGGATTAAATTGACTTTAGTGAAGCAAAGGTTATTACTTTGAATGAATAGAACAGTCTTGCTTGACACACATCCAGCCAAACGCATATTAGAGGACCCTGCAAAGACAGTTCCCTTTTGTTAGGACAGGGATAGGGATGATAGGGATTTTTTTAATAATATGATTCCATATTTGGTGCCAAACAATAATTCACTTGAGGACTGGAGCAGATTGGCATGTGGCACAAAATGGAGGCATCCCTATTGAACCAATATTTTAAATTAATTGTTCTAGTGATCCAACTGGGATTAGTGGTAATGGCATATTCTCAAAGTATACTTTTTTGTCTATCTGGTACTGTGCCGATATGTTATTTCTTGTAATGGCTGCTTTTATATTCTTAGCTTTGTGGAGTATTGTGATTCCAATGAAATCAATGTGCCCTTTTCTTTAGAGCTTTCAGATACTTGGCTAATGCATCATGGAAAGAATATTAGTTTTGGCTGCACCCCAGGCCTTTCACCTCAACCAACAGTCACCTAAGATCCTATCCTTTCAGTGTAACCAATGGTGACTTGAAAAAGAGGAGGGAAAATTAAGTGGGCCAGGATGTTATATATTTTTTTCATGACTTAATATTGTGAAAGATATTCAGTTGTAGTATAAATAATAAATAATTTGTACATGGTTTAGTTTTGCCTTTGTGACCCTTCTTTTTGTCTTTGCAGTTTGAAAGAACATCACCGTTCTGCCATTAAAGTGATACGCCGTATGCAGTATTTTGTGGCAAAGAAGAAATTTCAGGTGAGTTGTTGACAAAATACTTTTTTTTAAGGAATCCCTTTTTTTCCCTGTTCTTGCTTCTTTTCAGTCTTAAACAAGGAAAGCCAGGAAAATCCATTTTAATATTGGGGAGTTACTCCTACTCTTCGCTCTGTTTTTCAATAGGGTGACTGTTTATCAGCAAGTTAGTCAACTGTGGATGCAGTGGGAACAGGCTAAGTTTCTGAAATGCAGCCTGAATTAAAATGTTATTTTCTACTAATGGGCTTGACCTTTCCCCTTTTGTTATCTCTGTCTCCTTCCAATGCAAACATTCTCATATGTCTTCATTAATTCTGAGCTGTGTCAGGCTGATTTAATGGACCTAGAGATTAGAACTCTACCTTAACCTTGTTTCTATCTCACATTAGCTGAGATCCTGATACAAAGCCTAGAACCAAAATTAACATTTCTTGGGATTATAGGTATATTGTCCTGAATTTTTCATAATAGTGCTTACCTTGTCATGTAATAGCATAGACAGAACTGTGTTTACTGCAAGCAAACAACCATGAGACAACGAGCCTATTCTAGCATGATTCATTCAGCAAGTGAAAAAATAATAATGGTTGAATTGAAATACTAGTTTAACAAAAGGGTCTATGGTACAGATGTTAGTACAGAATTACTATTGCATATTTTATTTTTTTTCCTCTCCCCCCCTTTGCCAATCTAGAAAGAGACAATTGCACTGAGAAGTAATAGAAATCTTACTCAACTTTTCTCTCTAGATTCTAAAATTCAGCACGCATTTTCTATAAACTTTTAAACACATATTTCCAACCAAAAGGACTGAAAACATTGCTTTTCTTTTTTTAAAAAAGGTTATATGTTCACAGGAAGTATAATTCTCTATATGAGTATTTCCTAATGCTCCTAGGGACTCAGAGCAACCACAAATCATGACTAAAGAAAGTTTTCAATAAAAAGTGTAGGAGTCCTTAGTCTGATAAAGATCTGATAAATCCTTATAAAAATATGTGTGCTTCTTAATAATTAAGCAGAAGTAGGCACCCCATTTTACTATTGTGATTATGATAAAGTTGTATTGAAGCCACACAAATCTTCAGAGATCACATTTGATAATTTACAGAAATTTCAGCTATATTTGCCTTCCTACAACAGGGAACTTAGCAGTGGTGGGATTCAAAATTTTTACTACCGGTTCTGTGGGTGTGGCTTAGGGGGCGTGGCAGGGGAAGGATACTGTAAAATCTCCAGTCAGAGGTGGTATTTGCCAGTTCTCCGAACTACTCAAAATTTCCACTACCAGAACTGGTCAGAACCTGCTGAATACCACCTCTGGAACTTAGGGACTATGGAGATTCTCAGTCATCCAGCTCATGGTGGTCCCAAAGGTGCTTTTTCAAGAAGCAACTGGACTTTCTGGTTTTTCTTTGAAGACACTCCGCTTCTCATCCAAGAAGCTTCTTCAGCTCAGGGAACTTAGGTTTTTGTTTTTGAAATTACAAAGCAGATTTTAATCAAGATAATGGTAAATTGACAAAACTGGTTAATAATAATATCATCATTGATTGGAAACAGCATAGAGAGAAGAAAACTTAACAGAGCAATTTGCATAGCCATTCATTTCTCTACAGTTGCAGCCTTAGAGCATGCTTCAGTTTACTGGGAAGGGAATGAATGGTATTATCAGGACCAGTAAAGTAATTTATTTATTTCTGTCTGGCTTCATCAGAGGAAGAGTTGGGAAGAAGAGCCATACTATCAGTTCTATTACAAGATCAATGTCATCAAGTCCTTTCTTACACAAATGCCAAACTTTAATTTTTTTATTGATTTAATTGAGCAAAATAGTTCATGTAAAGCTGTGCAATCAGTACAACTGAAAAATGGAATTTGGAACTGGTAAAAAATTATTAAAATATCTCTTCTCTAATGACTACCAGAAAATTTTTTTCCACATCTCATCCACAAAATGAGACCTATCTGTAATCAGAAATAGTGACTTAAGTGTTCAAGGAGCTATAAAATTCCAAAGAATAACCTTACAAGTACTGTATAAATATCTACCTATTGTGTTATTTCCTTATGGGATAAACAACATTATGCAAAGTACACAAAATAATATAAAGTAATACACAAAATAATAAACGACAAGGTAAGGGGAAAGAAAATTAACTAAAACCAGTTTATATCAACACTGTTTACTATACTGCTCTATCCTTAGATATCCACTAAATCTTATTAATAGATTGTCTTTTGTTCTTTGAATTTCTCATCTTTCTCTTGTTGACGAACTCATGAATTCTGTCCAACTATACCTTTTTTTCACTTTCCTCCAAAACCTTCATATTTGTTTTCCAGTTCAGTCCTGCTTGGTTTTCTTCATATGACCAAGCCACTCAAATGTACTATTTTTGCACAGGGCATTCACTTGTGTTCAGACCATTTTTAATCTGCTTTCTCTCCATTTGAGCATTTCTCCTGTTTTTTTCCCACTCCAAATAACTTTTATACATTTATAATATTCCTATACATACATTTTTCCACTTGTTTCAATAAACATAAGGGCAGGACAAGAAGCAATGGGTAGAAACTAATCAAGGAGAGAAGCCACTTAGAACTAAGGAGAAATTTCCTGACAGTTAGAACAATTAATCAGTGGAACAACTTGCCTCCAGAAGTTGTGAATGCTCCAACACTGGAAGTTTTTAAAAAGATGTTGGATATCCATTTGTCTGAAGTGGTATAGAGTTTCCTGCCTAGGCAGGAAATTGGACTAGAAGACCTCCAAGGTCCCTTCCAACTCTGTTATTTCTATTCTATTCTATTCTATTCTATTCTATTCTATTCTATATACAACACTGTCTGCATAAAAAATTCACTTGCCTTCATATCCCCCAATTAGCATACAACATAACAAGCTTTCCTTGTTCATCTATATAGAAATTATAGAGTGCATTAAGGCACTCATGGACACCACACATCCTTGCCTTCGTCAGTGTTTCAAGTTGAACTATTCCCTAAGCATTCCATTTGTTGTCACGTATGTTTTACTTCCCTCATATAGCATTTTTATCTCATTCACAAACATCCTTCAAGTCTGTATTAATGCAGAATATTTCATATTTCAAATCTCTTATCTTATGCTTTCTATAAATCAACAGGCATACATTACAACTTTGTCACATTCACATAAGGAGGCTAAGGCTTTGCTAAAGTTCAAATAAAGCTGTGCTATATTTACCAAAAGTTTTTTTCACGGTCAAGTCTTACATGCTTTTGACCAGAATTCAGCCATGTACTTGATAAATTAATCCTTCTGCACTTTTGCATTCTCTCTTGTTAACATTCTGTTTTTGTAACGGAGTAATAATGGCATTCTTCCAATCATCAGCCATGCCTACAGTCTTTGCATATGGAATGGCTGCATAACCAAGTTATACAGCCATTCCATAAGCAAACCACATTCATATTTTAACACTGATATGTTGCCTTTCATTTATTAAAACAGATTTATCAAATGTTTGAAAGAGAGGGCCATCAAAAAGCAGGGAGCACAGAACTCCAAAACCTTGGAATATTCTGGAATCCTCATTTTATAGAGCAGTTTCTCCAATTTAGAGAGCAACATTTCAGATATTTTAGATAGTAACTTCAGAACATCCTGCTTTGATACAATGTTTCTTGAGGGCAACAGGTTGGGGAAAACTCTCATAGTATATTTACAGTCTAATATTTTTATAGTATGGTTAGTCACTTCTTTAATAAATATTTATTTAAGAATGTAAGAACTATATCCCATCAAACCAAAGGTCCATCAAATGCAGCATCCTGCTTCCTGCAGTAATAAACCGGATATCTCTGGGATATCTACAAGCAGGACACAACCACTAGAACAGTTACTAAAATAAATAATAAAAGCTCTGTACAAGTTTAGGGCCCCAGTAATAACAGTGTCTGTTGTGGTTTTCAGTGATGTCACCAGATGCTCTTGATGTATTTATAGCTTTAGATTTCAAAGTGTCACCACAAACTGGGCAGTGTTTTATACGTAATTCAGTTACCTTGCTATCAATCAAGAACTGTGTATGCAATTTTCTGTAATCACTTCAGAGGGCTTTCTGGCAAACAAAATAGTTCAAAGTTCTTTGTACTTCAAAGAATGTTACACACGCTTGGACTTGACCATTGTTTGGTTATACTACTCAGAACTTCCTGCAGCTGGTACTTCCCTTTTTGCTTTTCCATTTTGACTCTGAGGGAAACTTTGGAGAAGAATACCGTGCCTCAGCATGAAAGGATAGAGAAAGACAGAGTGCGCTGTTCTCTAGCATGCCTTCTGCAAGAGTCTTCCTCATGTTACGTAGAAAACAGTACCTTGTTGAACATCATCATTGCCCTGTTTTGTTAGTCTACGTATAAGCCCAACTAAATAAAATACTTAAGTAAACACTGACTATACACTGAGGCTCATGGAACCCTGTTACATTCCTATTGAAGTGGTACCTATTTATCTACTTGCATTTGCAGGCTTTCAAATTGCTAGGTGGACAGGAACTGGGGCAAGTAACGGGAGATCACCCCGTCACATGGTGCTTGGGTCTTGGACCCAGGCTGCCAACTGATAAGCTCTGCCTTTTTAAACATTGAGCTATTGTGCTCCCACTTAGAATTATAAGACTGTATAAGGTTGGCCACAGTGATTAAATTTCATGTGAAGTACTATTACCTTTATACATGAAACAAGCGGAAGTTTGGCCTGATAATGCTTCCAATTTTCAATTGTACTTGGTTTGTTAATATACAGATTGCCTTTTTAAAATAACTAGAAATTAATTCCTGGTGATCTTAATTAAAATGGTTATATGATAGTTGTATAATTATATTTAACTTTTGAACTTGGTTCTGAGAACAGAAGAAACAAGGAAATGAGATGTGAACAGAGATCTAAAAGAATCTAATCACTGTTTGTTTTAATGTTTTATTTCAAAGTAGTAAAGATCCTCCACCTAGGAATACCCACTAGCATTGCTCCCCAAAAATCATCTGGCATTCTTTCATTCAAAAATATGCACACTATGAAAATGAATACCAAATCTTTACAAAAAGAAGTCTTAAAAATGAAAACTAAACCTGCTGATAAGATACATGGAAAAGAATAAAATAGAAATAAATGTTCTTCAGGCATAAATAGGATATTCATTGATCTGCAGATTGATCTCAGATTATTCATTTTCGAATAGTTTGTTGCTTAGGTGTCTATATCCACATGCCATGGTAGGAGAAGAAAAGCAGGACACTATTTTATCTAAACAGGGATCACTGTGGGGTCCAGGCTAATTTATTATAACTTTAGCTATTAAATTCTATGATACAATCTGTTACCAATGGGGAGCAGAGTGGTTTTTATTTTCCCAGATGCGTACATTCTGCTGCCTTCTAGCATATGAAATCTGTGAGGCCACTTCAACATTCAGTCATTTTAAAAGAGGTTGTTATATAGATTAGTATCATTTCCTGATTTTTGTATGTTGCACGAAGCCCTTCATTTTAGAAGTAGATGGAGAAATTTTTCTTTAACATTTATAAAATTATCAAAGTGTACTGAACAACACTGTACATCATATTCAGGTTTATTCCAAATACTTGAATACTACTGAGTTGAATTTATATGAACTGCTCAAATTATGAAAATCTCTGCTTTACCATGTTATAATAGAGGTGCAGGTTAATGGAACACAATATACAGCATGAAAATAAGTCAACAGAGATTTGCAGAGAGACAGGAAGGAAGGGAGGGGAAGAGGCAAGGGAGAGACTTACAGCAGGCTGTTATCAATACGGTGCCTTTTATGGAGTGAGATGATAAGTGGAGAATATGTAATATATCAGAGATAGTGAGACCACTAAGTAAATTATCATCACTCTCACAACTTTTTAACCAATAATAAAAAAGACCAGTTTTTAAACCAACTTCATTGACTTTCAGTTTGTTTCTAGGCCTAATCTTTTATCTTCAGTGCTCTAAATACATTAGGGCAGAATATTTAACAAACTAGTTCCTTAACTCATGAAAAGGGCTTTCTGCAATGTCTAGCCATCACCTAGGTATATCACTAAATCACAAGGAATAAACATTTTAACAAAGAACCTGAATTATACCCATTAGTCCTTATCCTTATTACCTAATATTATATGAAAAGCTGTGGAAATGAAAAGGCTAGCTTTCTGTTTTTCCTTATTTCAACTGATAGCTACATAGATGTGGCATGCTATAATGAGATTTGAAATGCTTTTATAGTTATTATTTTCTGTTTTCACAGCAAGCTAGAAAGCCTTATGATGTACGTGATGTGATAGAACAGTATTCTCAGGGTCATCTCAACTTAATGGTCCGAATAAAAGAACTTCAAAGAAGGTATGGTCCAGAATTCACCTTCTAAACTTAATATTTTTTTAAAGTATATTCTGAACATTCACGGACAAATTGCAGCCCACAGCATCCTTACTGCTTCACATTAAATGCCATCAATTTTTAATTGTGGAAACAATTTCTGCCACAGTATCTTACAAATATGAAGGATTAAAGAGTGCCCCATGACACTTCTCTAACATACTTCCTTACCTGCATGGAACTTCAATGTTAAAGTATCCGATCTGATCACAACCTTAGAAAACGAATTAAGAATGCAATGGGCAGTAGAATGGGTTAGAAAATGTGGCATGACAGGACTTGGAGTATTTTCATATTGAGAAGGTTAACAGATTGCTCTAAGGCTAAGCCATGGTATGTTATAACTAGGCTTTACTGAATAAGTTACTGTTGGCTGGATTCTTACAACATGCTAAGCCATAAATTATGTTTACAAACTATAATGGCTGGGTGGACAGGACATACTAATCCAAATCCAAACATGCCATGACATGACTTAGAACAGGAGTCTCCAAACTTGACAACTTTTAAGACTTGTGGACATTAACTCCCAGAATTCCCCAGCCAGCATAGCTGGCTAAGGAATTCTGGGAGTCAAAACCCAAAACTCCTGAAGTTGCCAACTTTGGAGACCTCTGACTTAGAGTGATACATGAACCCAAACTATCCCATTTATCTCCTTTCTCCCCTTTTACTTTCTTCAACTTGATTGTAAGTTCTTCACAAATAAGAAACATCATCCTTCATCTCCCATGTATTTAAGAATCATCATTTATTCTATCAATTAGTATCTTTTGAGCATAGCAAAAAATAAATCCCATAGGACAAAATTACATAAAAATAAAATTATTTTAAAATTGCTTTATTGCTGCCAATAAACTATTTTGAATTCATGAACTCAACATCTCTATATCTTTGTGGAAGTATTAATATCAGGAAGCAATAATCAAAACAGAATCAAAAGTACTGACTGAATTATATTTAAAAGAAATTGAAATAGCTAATACAATTATTCTCATGCTTTTAGTAACACTAAAAGACAACACTAAATCTTTAGTGAATGAATAGCTTGAATGAATTATATTTAAAAGAAATTGAAATAGCTGATACAATTATTTTCATGCTTTTAGTAACACTAAAAGACAACACTAAATCTTTAGTGAATGAATAGTTTGAATGAATTATATTTAAAAGAAATTGAAATAGCTGATACAATTATTTTCATGCTTTTAGTAACACTAAACGACAACACTAAATCTTTAGTGAATGAATAGCTTCGTCATGGAGCCATTTTTAGTTCACATACAATATCTCTAAAAATCACAATAAAAAGGTCAAAGCATATTTTGCAAATAAACAGATAACTATGTACCTTCTTTCATTATTGGTTAGAAACATACAAAACGATCACAATTGTTTTCAGCTGCCCAAATTTCATGTGAGGAGAAAACTTTTGGCCTCTTATTTTATACATTTTTTCTTTCTCTCTAGATTGGACCAATCTATAGGGAAGCCATCACTATTTATTTCTGTCTCAGGTAAGACACCATCCTAGAAAAGCACAGAATGTATCTTAAATATGTTACAAGTCAAGTACTTTTCCTTAAAAAAAACCCTCACAGAAATAGCAATTCATCCAACAAACCCATGACAAAAAAAATCAAAACAGAATCAAAAGCACTGAATGAATTATATTTAAAAGAAATTGAAATGCTTTTAGCAATTTTTGGCTTCTGCCACATTAAAAGTTCCAATTAACATTGTGAAAGTTATAGTTCAATAACATAATTTGGGGGATTCTGTAGAATACATCCAAGATTTTAGGTGGTACATGAATCCCTACTGGATATAGCAATTGAATGAGTGGTGTTCATCATTGTAGTTTTCATAATTTACAGTGAAAATTATGTGGGAAATGGGAATCCAAATAAATATTCTGTAACATCCATGAATGTATACTAACATTTAATGGATGATGATAATGATCAACATCATCAATAAGCACACCAACATACTTCAAGAGTTAAGTCTTATTCTGTACTTTGTTTCAGGGTTTTGAATCAATCTTGACAATTTTAAGGACAAATAGAAGGGGTTTGCCATTGCTACATTATGGATTGTTTTTCAGTTTCCCACTCTAGGGCTGCATAACTCTGAGTGGCTCAGAGTTACTCAGCAGTAACTTATGTGTCTAAGAGAGGATAGATCTCTCTTAGGCACATAAGGGTCTCTCTGCTCCTAGTCCAACACCTTAACCATTACACTCTCATCATGCTCTACTGTACTTTTCAGCTAAATTAGTGTTAAATTTAATTTAAATTTATTAAATTCAATGAACTAATTCTTCTGATTTAAAGCATAACATGAACTCAAGATGCAGTTTGAACTTGAGTCCATTCAAGGCAAGGCTTGAATTGATGCTAATAAAGGAATTTTTAAAAACTACTGTTAATGTAATAAAATTACCCATCTGTCAGCAGAGTTCAATTTAGTAGCTCTGCTAGACTAGTTAAATGTGATTGCATGGCATCATTCTATACAATTGTAACACTTGATATTCATCTAGAAGTGTCCTTTCTATGCAGAAAAAAATAAAGATCGAGGGAATAATACAGTTGGTGCCCGGCTGAACAGAGTCGAAGACAAGGTAGGCCTAAATTAGACTTTCAATAATAGTTGTATTTTACTGCATGACACAAGCATACTAGCACATTCTTTTCCTTCCTGATCATTAAAAAAATGCAACTTAATTATGAGGACATGCACATAGGCAAGCAATTTAACAAAGGCAAATATGTAGAAAATAACTATTTCTAATGAATTGTTTGAACATGGAAATGGAGAATATGATCTATAACATTTTGTAGTATCTGCAAATGGAGACTGAAATATTTGTTTTTGTGCTATGCTCTTTCTTCCTCATTATAAAAGGGCAACGTAATATTAACATGCAGTATGTTATAATACATTGAGCAATTAAAATGCAGTCTAAAGTCTGCAGTTATCTATATGTCCTAAGTTGTTTCAGCTTATTTATACAATTTCTTCTGATTACAATGGGAAGAAAATTACATCACTGTAGAGCTGACAGACAATTGAAAGAAAATCCTTTCCAAAAGGCTTGGAATTAAATATAAACAAGGCAGAGAAAGAAAGAGAAAAGGATGGGAATTGCTAATAATTTACCCAAAACAATGAATATTTTTCTGTAGTGAAACAACATAGTCACACAAGTGAAAGGAACCTGAAAGGATGTAATAATTCTATGAGAGCAGATCTAGCTTTCTTATTTATTATCATCACTGTTAAAACTCTTGTTTTCTCTGCTTCCCTTTCCTTCTCTCTACAGTACACTAATGGGCAGAGGAATAATTGCCAATTGGGATCTTATTATAGCTATTCAGTAATGGCAAGGGAGAGGGAAATGAGAGGAGGAAGCTTCAAGGCTTTTTTTCTGGGAAATCTTTCTGGGTGAAGTAAAACTATTTTCTTGAAATAGATTGGATAAAGGTATCCCATATGCGGGTATTCTTAGTGATGCTTGAAGCTGCCTGATGAATTGAACTGAATAAGGAAGTTGTTCATTGATTGCCAGCTGGCAACCATTTTCAATGTATGGTTAGTGCCATGTCAATTGGTATGTTGCTCATAAATGGAATATCACATAAATATACCTTGAAATGTCTGAGAAGGTATAAAGGTATATAAAAGGTATATAACATTTCAATTCATTGACACCTGTGCTGTTGTTGGCCAAATTCCACAACATATTGTTCACTTTGCCCCCCCTTTTTAGAGCTATATGCACATTTATTACAAGTATTTTAAGAATCATCCAAGCAAGAATCTTTCTTTTTTGCATCCTCATCTTTTATAAGACCAATACCTGCACATCTTTGTACATTTTGTATTATCATCTCTTCTACAGGTAATATGTAATCAAAGGCAAATGAACAGGAGAGGTTGATGTACTAGCTGGTTTTTAGAGTAAGGTTGCTTTTGGATATGATTACATTTTGCTATTCCATTTGCATGTGGGTACATGCGTGTGGACTGTTGAGTCCAGTCCTGATCCTTGGCAACTACATGAAAAGTCCATGTAGGTTTGGGGACAATAATTCAGAAGTGGTTTGCTACTGTTTTCTTTCTAAGGCTGAGAGGAATGATAGATCTTACCCAACTGGTTTCATGAGTAAGACAGGACTAAAAATGCCTGTTTTTCATCCTTGTATCCAGTACATCAAATTGGCTCTCTCTTTTGTATTTTTTTACCATGATGTAAATGCTTACATACTAATTAAAATATTTTTCAGGAAGCATACAGTGCAAGGCTGTTAGAATCATACTAAAATGGTAAATACTTTCAACTGTCTTTATGTCCAAACCTTACAAGCTCAAGAAGTATTTGTAGACTAAATCTACACATTCTATGATAACCAATCATCAAAATGAAAGTGGAAAATATTTAAAAGGTAGTAGCAAATGAAATGAAAGGGCCTTGGTGGTTCAGGCTGCTAAATGCCTAGCACTTAAGTTCCAGCTGCCTGCAATTATTGCAGGCTCGAATCCCACCAGGCTCAAGGTTGACTCAGCCTTCCATCCTCTCAGGGTAGGTAAATAGAGGACCCATGATTGTTGGGGGCAATAAGCTAACTTTGTAAAAATGCCGCTTAGTAATAAGCAGGAATATACAATGGAATGAAGGCTATTGCTGAACACATTGGGTTGTATCCCAAAAAATTGTAAGCCGCCCTGAGTCTTCAGAGAAGGGTGGCATATAAATGTAATAAAAAAAAAATAAATACTGTATTTTTTTTCAGTAGCTTCCAGGATTTTTTTCTTGTAATCCATTAATCCACCTATAGTATTTGTTTTAAAAATAGTAAATCTAATTACAATTTTCATTTTCTTTTATGTACAAAAGATAAAGATAAATGTCCCATGTATGTTTCATTTAGCTTTAGTGTGTTTCTGCTGATTAATTTGAATGCTTAACAAGGCCAAGGTCTAAAAGGAATTTTATTATCAATTAATCCTGATGTATGGCATGCAGTTTGCTTGTTTTCATTCTCCTTCCATTAGCAAGCAATTTTTTTTATTCATGTAAGCTTTTGCTTTAAAATTTGCTTTACTCTGGTGGATCAGTTGATACTTTTATTTATATTTTATTTATTTCATATTTATTTTCATGTAAACATTTGTTAAAAACATTGATGATGGAAAGGCATTTTTAATGGTAGAAAATAGGACAGAAATAAGTGTGTATTGTACACTGGTAGTACACATTTATGTATCAATCTGATCTGTTAACTATTGTTCATATCTTGATTATAGTGCAATGGGCTTTATATAGGGTTGTTCTGAAGGAGTATTCAGTAAATACAAATGCCGCAAAATACAGTTATACACACAGGACTGTGATTTTATGTCTCCAATATTAAAAGATCTGTAATTTTTTATTGTAAACAACCCTGTGTTGTAGTTAGCTGGCATCAGGTGCAGATGGCTGAGGAGAGCGAGGACACAGATGAGGGGCCAGGACCATTAGGGAGTGGACTGCTGCCTTCAGAGATTGTGGGGGCTGGCAGCAGTGATGAGGAGGTTCCCGAGGAGCCTGTGCCAAGTGCACATGTGCACAGGATTGCTCGTAGGAAAGAGTAGTTACAACAGCACGGGTGACTCGGGAGTAAGGCTGCAAGGTAATTGTTATGTATGCAGGTTTAAAGTCATTGGTTTAGTTTGAACTGTTCTTGTAAAATGTAAGAAATGATCGGTTTTAAAAGTGCGGGAAAACCCTGTACTTTGATTGGCTGGCAACTGCGGCTGCTGGCTATAAGTAGCAGCCGCAGCCCAGCCAAAGTGGGTTCGTTCTGAGCTGTAGTCACTAATAAACAAAGAGCTTGAAGCACTCCGCATCTGTCTCTTCATGCAAACTTAACAGTAATGGCCCCTCCTTCAAGAAGATAAAAGCCAGCTGTGAAACTAACCTTCTTTGTAGAAGGCAAAGATGTTTTGAAACTACAGCCTTGTGGACATTCCAGTATCCTGAGTTTGTATTTGAAGATTCTTATTTTGCAAATTATTTCTTGTCTGTTATCTTTTGGCAAGTCTTGCACATTTTGGCAAGTCTTGTGCTTATCACAGCTAATTATTTTGTGAAAGCATTACAAGGTTCCTGTTCTTTTTGAATTGTGTTTGATTTGTTGGGAAAGGGCATGGGTGAGAACACCCTGGGTCACATAGGTGAGATTGGGGGGGATGTAAAAGTGTGATGGATGGATGGATGGAAGGAAGGAAGGAAGGAAGGAAGGAAGGAAGGAAGGAAGGAAGGAAGGAAGGAAGGAATAATTGTTAGCTGTATTCCAGGCTTAATTCATGATATTGGCATTTACTTTTAAAATAGAAATGAGGGAGTAACCATATCATTATATATATCTGCATGATTATTAAGGATTGTCTGTCTGGCCCTCTTTTGGAAAACCCCATTGCAGAAATCTGTTTTGGGGAAATATATTTATAAGGCCTTCCCTTGTCATCATTCTCTAATTTTGAAATTTTCTGCCCATAAAATGAAGTTTGGTTGTCAATCTCAGATAATTAAACAGAGAGTTAAGATGCCCTTCTTTAACCTTTTTAACAAATAGTTTGAGTTATGGGCCAATGCAAAACATGAACTAGGACAAAAAGGAAAAGATTCATCACAGACCTTATGGTCTTCAAAGGAAACTGGAAAGGCAGTGAGCTACTGTTGATTGCTTAGCTAATTCGTTTGGAATATTTTCATATTTTTTCTTTTTATTTTATGCTGTGGAGGGATATGCATAAAAAGGCTGCAACAGAGATCATCGAAAGGCTGGAAAAGGAAAACCTTGCTTTAGTAGTTCAAATACTATGACTCTGTTCAGGGAAGCAGGTTAACAGTGGCTTGTAGCTTTTTTATTTAACATCTGGAGTTGTGCCAAGAAGTGTTAGGTTTCATATATAAAAAGCAGCCTGTATTCATTCAGGAAGTAACCAGGCTTGGTACAAGAAGTCTGCAGGGAAGAAGTTAACAAAGCTCTTTCAACAATTAAGCCAATTTTATTTTCCCAAGTTTTTAAATCCCAATATTTAACCCAACTCATTCCTGACCAAAAACAAAATAAACAAAATAAATTCTTGTAGGAACATTGGATGCAAAAAGTACATTTTTGTATTATACAATGTATGAATATATTTTATGTTTTTATAAAATAATGTAAAAATAAGTTTATTTTATAATATAGCCCTCTACTGAAAAGTTTAATGTAAATGTTCTTTTGAGTTTGTGAGAGCAGTATGGGACTAGAAAGTCCTTTCAGAGAAGACTTTTTATTTGTGCAGTTTTTAAAGGGATCATCATCAGGTCATCTTTCATTTGGAACCATTTTATTTTCTCATTGATTATTTCATCTTGATTTTCTTACCAAAGAAGGAGACAAAGATGGCATAATTGTGTACTGCTTTTGATTAATAATGCTTAGAGCTCTTCCTCTGGAAACAATGCAAGTTACTACCTATTTTAAACATTTGAAAGTGGTAATTCATTTCAGTTCTGCAGAGACAAATGGCTATAGGTCGCACCATGAAAAAAAAAATCTCGTGATAATTTAAAGATTAGCAAACCTATTCTGACCTAGATTCTCATAGACTTGAAATGAGTACTTCACCTGATGCATGTACAATTATTCCCAGTTTTATATTTACATTGAGATGGCTCGGAGCACAGGAGGAAAAATTCTGGCAATAATAAAATGCAAACACAAATAATGACAATTTGAAATGGGTAGAAAGTTCTGCCTCCCCTAGGAGGGAGACCTTTCGGTGTCCTCCTATGTTGTCATTCTGCGCAAGAGCTCCAATCAGTCTGAATCCAATAAGTTCACTGTTTCTACTGTGCATAAAAATGAGATGGTTATTATGGAAAAATGGACTACTGTGGATTACAATCCATCTCTTTATGTTTTCTCCTTTTGTTTCTTGACACCTTTGTATCATATGTAATATCAAAAAAGTTAGCCTCTGACATAAGCGATTAATTGTATATGTTTTTAGCTGTGAGCCGCCCCGAGTCTTCGGAGATGGGGCGGCATACAAGTTCAAGTATAAATAAATAAATATAAATAAATAAATAATACTTTTGTACAGGTGCATATTATTGTACAATAACGCTCCTTTTGTCAACATTGAGCGAAATAAAGAACAGGAGGAGATTGGGAGGGGGAAAAAATCATTCTTAATTTTAAATTAGGTAAAAACTCTGAACAATGTCAAATGGTATCGTATAATTCTCTTTCAGGTTACAATAGGCTATTGTTCAAGATTAGCACCCAGGTTAGTTTCAGATCTATTTCTAGCAACTTGCTTGATTTATGATGACATTGTTGGCAGCTGGCTTCAGCAGCATTTTTTACTGTATGCATAGTCAGCACTTCTAATGTTTATATCAAAGTCATATAATCTGGTTCTTTATGTTTTTCCACTCAGTCAGTGTACTTGCTTTTTATATAGCTATGTGCAAGTTAACTCTTTAGCTCGGTATCGGTTTCCCTAACCTGGCACCTTTCAAAAGAGAGGAACTACAGTGCAGCACCCCTGAAGAATGCCAGGTAGGGGACTCTCTGCTATTTTATGATGCAGTGTGATGAAAGAACTTTTTAATCAAGAGCTTCTTGCTAGGAAAAAGGAAAAGAAAGGCAGAGTAGCCTTCCCTCCATGCTCTTCAGATGGACTGCAACTCCCATAACTCCCAGCCAGCCAGACCACATCAATTTTGGGGAAAAGCGATTGGGTGGAATAATGGAAGCATGCATCAGAGGTTTTTACTTTTATTTTTCTCTGCGGAAAGTTTGCTTTGGAGGCTGTTTACAGGTAGGGGTTTTGCAAGGAGGCAGATAGTTTTTCCATTTTCATATGTATTGTGCATTTGTTACATATCTGTGCCCCCATCTCAACGCCTTCCCCAATTTGTCCTTTGCCTTCTTTTCATCAGAACTTCAGAATAAATGCAATTTTTAATCATGCGGCACACTGATTAAGAGATCAGTAGTAATTATTAGAATATCCCCCCCCCATCAGTTTGTGTAGTTATCTGCTATATCATTATTGTATGTTGTGTGCTGCATCTGGTAAATTTAATGGGTAGAAGTTAATAAATCTTCTTAGAGATTGTAATCCAGATTTGTAAATTCTCAACAAAATTTAGTGCTAGGCCTTGAGAGCATGGGTTCCCAAAACAATTTTGTTTTAGCTTTTTAGATGTGACATGTATTGTGTAATAAAAACAGTATTTGAGAGTAAAATATTTGTCTTCATATCCAGAGAATGACCAAACATAGTCTGCCAGTTGAAGTTGTCTGAACTTCAGCCTCTCTTGCAGCAGAAATGCAATTGATCCTAGGGCAGATTGCTTTGGGCACTGAAGGGAACAGGATGATCCACATTTGACTATGTTCAAAGTACCTATTTAATCTCCAATCTTCAACTTCTAATACCTCTTTTAAGACAAGTATTGAGTAGACTTTTTTTGATCAAGTTAATGTCTGTCTCACTCCTTCTGTATTGCAAAAGGGAGCAATACAAAGACTGTAGGCCATTTTAAAGAAGAAAATAAGACGTATATAATTAATAATAATCTAAGCACAATGATGTTCTTTGGGATTTAATTCAGATTCCACAAAATAATTTTGCAATACGGAATGTCTAAAAGCTGTTCAATAATATTCCAGCAATGTCTCCAGGGCTGAAAATAAAATGAGCCACACATCTTAGCTGTGGGGCAGGAGTGGGGAGCTTTGTTTTTTTTAAGTATCTTTATATAGGCCAATCTATACAGTATTTCAACTTCTGAAAGCTCTTCTTCAGACAAAATAGTGAAAAGTCAAGAAAAAAAGGTGGACAAAATGATGGCAGATATATATATCTATAAGTCATTAATGTATCTGTTGTATTCTTCAGTACAGTAAGAGAATTCACAACTTAGGCATTTGGTGTTTGTTGGGGTTTTTTTATGGGTTTTCCCCATAAATAATTAAAAATGAGTATTAAAATTCAGTTTCTCACTATGTATATAGCATGTATACCTTTTGCTTGATGACAGTGTAAGGTCTTGGCTAACTAACTTAGGTAATGATCACTTAATCAAAACCAAACTATGTAAATATACTCAAAAGGAAGAGATCCTCAATAATATAAAAATATCCATATTTTCCTGTGTTTCAAAGAGAGGGTTTAGAAATTCGTTTCCCCCATTGAAAGTTTTACTTTGGGTAGAAGCAATGACTAAAAAAGCAATTTAAGAGTGATAAAGTATATTCCAAGTGGAGCAATGCATCTTTTATTTTCAATTTAATTAAGGTGGACTTTTAGACACAGCTTTTATTCCTTCAGACAGTTACGTTGCCCACAGTTCACATGTGTAGAGCCAGCTTATTGTTTTTATGGGATAGAGACAAAGAAAACAAAACGGAGTACATTAAACATTTAAGTATTATGCAGCAACGGATTGGCAACAGCATATGGAAGAATTATTCATTATTTCTAGCTAATGAGATTACTGACCAAAAACAGTCAAAGTTTAAAGATCTCAGCAACTGCTACAGGGGGTGTATTTTATTTTGTAATAAATCTATTACAAGAAATGTGGGGGCGAGGGGGAGAATCATGCTGTTTTGCAAAACATTTTAACTGAGCACTAATCCTCCAACTGCTATAGTTATTGTGGTATGTTTTATATTAGATAAGAGAATGCTAAAACAAGATGAAGTTATATCATAAATGTGGTGGATCAGATAAAATTAACTGAAGTGTCTGAGACATTTGAAAATGCCTGAGGGAAGCTTTCTATGTGATCTGTGCATATTTTTGAGATTAATGATAAAATTTTTAAAAGATTCATACCCAAGTTAAATTTAACTAGCTAAATAATTATCAACAGAAGTGCACTTTACAGATTGAAAAACTTGTATGAATTTTTTTTTCCTTTTTCTTTCTTTCATACAAGAAAAGGGGAAGTTATTCAAGAAAGGAATATTTTTAAGAGCAGTTTTTACTTACAAAGAAGCAAGGGTATAAAGTAGTTTTTAATCCAGATTTTTAAAAAGTACATAATTTGTATTGTAACATGTATGTTATAATATAAGTGAAAATGAGAAGTCATCCTTTTATATTAGCACATTTTTGTAAGCCTAACATTTGCCTTAATAGAAACAAATAATCTAAACCTTGAACAATCAGGTTATTTAATACTACTATAAAATGCCAATGTAGATGAAATTGATTTCCTAAACAAAGAAAATAAAGATATTTCAGAGCTATATGGAGGAAATAGACAATTATTAACAGGAATCATTGTTGTTCTTAGTAAACACAAGATTACAAAACCTTAGTTGTAGTAATAGTAAAGGATAAATCTAGGGAACAAAATACATGGCCGCATCTTAAACTAGTAGATAAGCTTATAGAAATATTTTGATGGCAAATAGATGTGACAAATCCCTAAATATCTAAGGCAAGTTTAAAGAATAGACTTGCTGATTAAAGTTGTTTACATGTACTTTTAGGAGAGTACATCTCAATAGGATTATCTTCTATAATCATATATTATAGATTTGGGATGATCAGATTTGTAAATGAAGCTTCTAGCCCACTTTGTACACATTCATTAATTGTTTAAGGTAAAGATCAAATATTTCAACAATACTTCATGGGTTGCAAGGTTTATCAAGAGGATACCTAATGCTTGAAAATACATTTATAACCATCAACTCTAATTTAATCTAAAATTGTAGACCTTGAAAAATATCTGAAAATGAAAGCCCAGCCACTTGGACTGAGAGTGAATTATTTCAAATTTACATGCCCATTTACACTTTATTACTGGATGAACAAGGAGTTAAATGTATCATATAAATTCATTCCAACTGACTAAGCCAATTAAACAATGTCCCGAGAGCAGACAGAGTTCACAAGGGTTACTTATTGGCCCAAATTCTTTCTGGCCCAAACGCAGCAATGGCCATTTAAATCTTTATTATGAAAGCAAATTCTGCTTCCTAAGTTTCTGCAAGCGTTCCAGGCAACAAAAAATTAAAAGAGGGGCTGGGCTCTAACAGATGCTTTGTCAGAAACAGTTTGTTCAGACAGGATAAAAACCTGGATAGAGTACACAATACATTTTAATTGGGGGAAAAATTTATGCAGAAGGATCTGATAACCTCTTCGTACAAAAAGTGAACGATCCCCTCAGGGTTCTTGCTTTGCCAAGGGATTGTTCTATAAAAATGAGAAAAGTGCTGTGCAGTCTTTTGTTTATTTTTTTCTGACAAAACAGCAGTCTGAGGTTGCCTCTCTATTTTTTCATTATATAATTGTCCTGAGCTCTCCTTTTTTATGCCTTCTAAAGCATCCCTGTTCTATTAACAGTACATATGATTTGGTTTCAAACAGATTGCTGCTACTAGATTTTCTTTAAAAGTATATTCAGAAAACTAATCTAGCTTTCTTTTTAATGTCAAATCTTCCAAGTTAATCAAAATTGAGTCAACCTACCTTATACAATGACCAGCGAGGGGGGGAATGGTACCAAGTTGATCTTGGCTGATCTTGAAAAGCTGAACAGGGGCACACCAGATTACTACTTGGATGGGAAACTGTAAGGAAATACCAGGGCTGTAGCCCAGACTGGACATTAGACAAATATTCCAAAAGAAGACAATGACAAATCCTTCTGTATCGTTGCCAAGAAAACTACATGGAGATATCCATCTCCTTGAACTTGATCAAGAAAGAGGTTCAGCGCTATGTTCAACTCCAAAGAGAATTCTTCACTTTTTACCATTATACCCTATATCAGGGATCATCAAATTTCTTCAAACAAATGGTCAGGGACTATGTCTGGGAGTGAACAGTGGGCCACTTTTCCTCCACTCTTTGAGGAAATGAACTGGTCCTTGGGAAGACTCATTGGGGCAAATCATAGATGTGTTAATGGTCAGATAAGAGGCAGTTTAGTGCACAGAAGCAATGGGGGGAATGGTAAATGCCTCAGAATGGACCCTTCCTTGATTCTTGGACTGTAAAAGCAAGTGAGGAGATGTACTTTCAGATTTGCAAGAGTGTGTTAATGTAACCTTACAATAAAGTTAGATAGTACTTCTGAACATACTTCTTGTCTATACAAAACTTTTCGGGGCCGACAGTTGGCAAAGTTGAGAAACACTGAGTTATGCCAATTGGTTACTGTTCTGTCCTGTTTGTCTGTATATTGTTTACTCCTTTCTTGAAGTCTTAAGTCAACAGAAGCAAGGAGTTCTACTGCTGGTAATTCCTTGTACCTGTCATAGGCCTCTTGGTCTGTGTCAGGCAGCACATTTCCTTAGTTAAGTGTTATTGACCATGCATATCATTATTCAGAAATGGTTGCCTCTCCCTAACTGGCTAGATAACATCTTCAAAGAATGGGATCTGAATTGGAACTAAAATGCCAAGGAAAAACAAGGAGATAACAGCAAGCCTTACCACACTATCTTGCTTTAGGTAAGTTTTAGAGCAATCTGGTTATGGAAAACTGCAGGGTTCTTTCCTGTTTCCTAAGTTCCAAATTAGCTCTTCAAACAGGCAGCTATTAAGAGATGGCTTTCAGCTCCCTTTCATGTGTTTTAATGCTCATGAGTGGTGAATACGTTCAAAATAGATTTTCTTGCCTAATTAATCCTTCCTTGGTTAAAGTCACTGACGGTTAAAGAACTTCCGCTAGAATCACTTTTGAAGGCTATTGAAAAACAAGTCTAGCAGTTACTTATGGAGGATTGGTGCCAGCAAAACTGTCCTCAAAACACAAGGGCTCTTAGTTCAGTGTGTGTGTGTGTGTGTGTGTGTGGAAGCTTTTGATCCAACAGAGGTTTTCCTCTGACAGATTTGCCTCCTTCTCCCCCTGTGGCCTCCTATTTCTTCCAAAAAATCTGTACCAGCAGAACAATCAGGGGTAAAGGTAATCACTGAAAACGGCTTCAAAGCAAACTTTGCCAAAAATGTTCAAAAAAGATCTTACTCCCTAAAGGTTTCAGCCCAGTTTGTGCTCTCCTTCAAAGGGAGGTTTTCTTAAAGCTCAACTGCCACTGGAAACATAGGAGGCAGCTGTGGCGAAGAGCACTTTTGTATAGTTATCCCGAGGCAAGCAGTGCAATCTTTCTTGAAACAGTCAGATCTGGTATTCATGCCTTTGGTTGCAACCTATCTTGACTACAATAATGTGCTCTACTACATGAGCTTAGTCTTGAAAAGAGTCTGGAAATTGTCTTTGTTCGAAAACATACCAGCTCAGCTATTAATTGGTACAAGGTGCAACATGCATTGTACTGAAAAATTTGCACCGCTTTCCAGTTCCATTTTTTCCCCTCTTCAATTGTGTCCAATTCTTGAAGATTGCTTGAACAAGATTTTTGGCAAGGTTTTTCAGAAGTAGTTTGCCATTGCCTGGGACTGACTGGCCCAAAGTCACCCAGCTAGCTTTGTGTCATAAAATGGGATTAGAACTCACCATCTCTACATTTCTAGCCTGATGCCTTAACTACTGCACAAAATTGGGTCTGCAATAAAACATTAACATTGGGCTGCCTGAAGGTCTGTTTCTATTTCAAAATTGCCCTGTTGTTAAACTCTGCAGGATAGGTGTTCCTAAGGATGACACTGCTATCAGAATTAGTAATATGCAGAGAGAACCTTGTCCTCCAGCGTTGCTCCCGTGCTATGAAATGTACTTTCTCTGGAGTTTTGTTTGACCCACACACTGAAATTTTGGGACAAAAAAAATTGTAAATAAGTATGTTTTTCCACAAGGTTTTTATTTTATTTTAACCTTTTTATGCTTATGTGTGTAGATAGATAGATAGTGTTGTAGAGCGGTGGAATAACTGAGGCAATACGGGAGCAACTTCAGCTTTACTTTATTTAAACAAATAAAGGGTTGCTGTGGCTGCCGCGCTAACAAGGCAGCCGGCTGGCGGGCAACAGCTGACACCACTTGACAGCTCCCTTTTATAGCGGGCTGTCAAACGGCGTCAGCCAATACGAGAGATTCGCGCTCTTGCTGGAGCCGCGGACCAGAACAAAGACTGCATGCAAAAGTCCCCTCAGTACATAACAGACAGACAGACAGACAGACAGACAGACAGACAGACAGACAGACGGATGAGGGAGGGAGGGAGGAGGGACCAAAATGGATCTCTTTAAATGTGAAATTTTGTGGGTGTTTAATTGTTAAATGAATGTGATATCAACTTTTAAGTTAAATTTAATGTGCATTTTAAACTTGTACCCTGTGGCATAAATCAATGCCTTTTAAAATGAGGATTTGAATGAAAACTACAAAGATTCCAGGAATAAGTACAGAAAAATAATGAAGAAAATGAAAGAAAGAAATTATTTTAAAACTCTTCAGCTCTGGCTGTAGAGGAAGGCCTTGCTGAGCTAGAAGAAGGATCAAGCTAGAATCCCTATATACAACAAGCAAACTAATCCAACCTCCCTTGAATTCCATTGACCCTTATCTAACTCCTAGCAGGTGTTAACCGTTAGTGGAGAATATTCCTGTGCATAGGGAGGAGTAGCAATAAATCAGTTTAATTAGACCTTCATGTGTGGACCTAATCATTCTGGCCTGACACTAGCCCTTTTAATTTATTTGTTTTTACTGTGTTCAGCATTATCTAGTTAATTTTTCCAGTCATGACCTACTGGAACACTGCTATATTAGCTTCTGCCAAAAGAGGGATATGTTTTTTACAATCAATCAATCACTTACTTATTTATTAATGATTGTGATTTGGAAAGCATAATTAGACATTTTTGCTTATTTGGAGAGTGCACTGAACTTCTAAGACCACTTCAGAATAAGAGTTATTACTCTTGGGCTTCTTCCAATGAATAAACTTGATTAAGAAATGAACTCCTTAATACGGGCAGTCCTTGACTTACGACTACAATTGAGCCCAAAATTTCTGTCGCTAAGTGAGACATTAGTTAAGTGAGTTTTGCCCCATTTTATGACCTTTCACAGTTGTTAAGTGAATCACTGCAGTTGTTAATTTAGTAACACAGTTGGTTTCCTCATGGACTTTGCTGGTGAGAAAGTCACAAAAGGGGATCACATAAATGTGAACCAGTTGTCAAGCAGCTGAATTTTGATCACATGACTACAGGGATGTTGCAATGTTGTAAGTGTGAAAAATGTTCGTAAGTCCCTTTTTCAGCACTGTTATAACTTCAAAGTCATTAAATAAACTGTTGTAAGTCGAGGACTACCTGTAATTTAATTTTAAAGCAAACACAGTTCTGTAGGCTGTTGAAGAGGGAAGCTGCTCACCTATTTAAATGGAAGCAATTTTTTTACAAATTGAACTTTAAATGTCATAAGTATTTCAGTTTGAAAATAGAAACAAGTGATTAAATGACAGGATTTTATACAAATCTGATGCAAATCTATTCTTCTCTACTCACAAGCAAATATACTTTAGTTGAGTAAGAATCATTCGTCAGATAAGCTGATACATTTATTCAAACTTTTATGCACAGGTAAAGCACTAACAGGTTCTGTTGGATTTATTTCTAGGAGAATACAACCTTAATCTTTTCTTATCAAAATAATTTCTTTATGTTGATTTCAGTTTGCAAAGTTAACTTCACACTGCAAAGCCTTTGCTATTGCATTTTGTAAAAGAGGGCAAAACCTGTTTCAAAAATTTCAAAACAAAAATAAAATTGAACATGTTACTAAATGAAGGCTACATGCTTTCTGAGATTTAAAATAGCAAAATCAAATATGTTGAACTCCTGAAATGTTCATGGTGCTCTACTGATTTTTCAATTATGTAGTTGACTCTTAAAAGACAGAGAACATCCGTCTATTCCTACCACATACATGTAGCTCGTGATTTTTTTCCTTCTAAACCTTGACTGCATTTTCAGGCAACAGCACTGACTTTTTAAAGCACATAGGAAGTCTGAGATAAGTGTCATGTGGAAATGTGAACCTGAATGAACTGCTGTAATTCAAGGACTACCTGTGTTTACAAAAATCATTATTGTAGGACAATTTTGAATGTTCCCTGTCTTCCAAAATGCTATTACCAGAAGCTCATCATGAAACCCTACAAGAATTTAGAAAATATGCACTACTCTAAGAGAAGGAAAATTTGGAGATCTGACAAATACTCTAGCAGTAGATACCTAGAAAAAGTGTTTGGTATCTGTACAGCAGGTTTGCAAAATTCCACATCTTAAAGAAGGCCATTTTTAATCTTATCCAAGTTGTTATTTTTTAAACAGAATAGTGCTTTCCACATATGTGTCACATCCATACCCTTCCTAATGAAACAACATCTTGCAAAGGATAAAAATCAGAATGTAAGTATCCAATTCCTTACGAAGTTTTAATTTCCAGTTTCCAAGATTAAATAAAATTTGGTTATTATGCATTGCCAAATGAAATCCATAAGAATTGTGCAATTGATTTAAATCAATAGGATCTATGTAAAAGGGGGGGGGTCAATGTTGGTGTGAAAAAGAAAAGATTGGTTTCTGAAATAATTATATCAGATAATCTAAAAACAAGGCCAGATTAGTGTTCCAGAATTGCAGGCACTTGTGCTGCCTCCTTTCCTTCCCTTTGAGTCTCAGCAGGCAGAATTGCCAATAAAGCTGCAACCTTGAAATAGGTGTGGGAAGAGAGTGGTGTTTTCTCTCTGCAATACCTAGCAAACAGTATGAAGTAGCCCGAATGAAAGAAGGCCTTTTTTTCCTTCAAAGGGAATCAGTGGTCAAGAGGAAAAGAAGGATAGAGGCAAGCTCAATTATAAAAACACAACGTAGAAAGGTGTAAGCATTCTACATGCTGGCCAATTAACAAAGAAGAAGAAGAAGAAAAAACAAAGAAATTCCAGAGAGAGGAATTAAGGCAGAAAAGTATATGTACAAAAAATGTACTGTGTACATTTTACACAGTGTATGCATTGTGTAATATTATTATACAGTGTAATAATAATTAAAGTGATCATTAGTACTATTACTAAAATTGTGACTGTACTGCTCAGATAGCAATTTTGCACTTGCAAGCAACTGCTCATGGGAGAGTCATTTTCAAATTAATAAGCTTGATGTAGCATAATTTACGCAAGGGAGGCAATGGCAGGTTTTATATCTGATCTACAGCTCCTGTAGAAGGCTTTGAAAAAGTTCAGGGGATATGTAAACAAGATATTATTCCAAACATTCGTGAACATCCACTGCCTAATTAAACTTTTGAATAAGCTGATAGCTATTCGTTCCTTCAAATGTTCAAAAGGATATTGATGTATCGTTCCTTAAGTTATCTATTGGATTTATATTCCCCTTTTCACCAATAATAGGTTTATAAGGTAACTTACGAAGATTACTCACAAAAAGCAAAACCATTCAAAAAGATCACTAAAACATTCTAGTAAAAGTACACTGATAGCACTCATTCAGCTTAGTGATCAAATCAGCTTATATGCAAAAGAACTTAAAAGAGAGATTTGCCACCTAGAGTTCTTAAAACTATATAATTTGAATGCAAGGAGTCAATAGTCAGTCAGAAATAAATCCATCCTAAGAAATAGTAGAGGCCTGCACAAAATGAAAAATATACACAGAACTCATAATTGTGGCTTTGAGGTTTGAGTGCGTCATTCTCCAGCCCATCTGTAACATTTTGCTAGTCCAGATTTTATCCAAGAAAAAAAAAGGATTCCTATGGTGTTTCCAGGGCAAGACTGGTGCATCTTGCTCCTCTCTCCCTTCTTCCTCCACATGATCTATGTACCACCTTCCCTCCAATCTTTCCCAAGGCTTTCTCTTCTCAATAGCTGCCACACTTCCAAGGACCTGGGATAGAGAGAAGTTGTGGATTGATGGTATTAAAGATATTGTCACACAATGCAATCTCTTCAAGTAAAGGTGCCTTTTGTAAGTGTCTGGTGGTGATTTTGTCAATGGCAACGGGTTCAAATGATGCTCCAAATGTTTCAGGATTACACCCAAAGTGTCTAGTGTACTATTGTTACTATCTTTGCTTTCTTTTGCCACAGTTGTTCTACTTATTTGCAGGTGTTTGTATATTGTGATTTTATCCAGTTCTCTCTCTTCTTTCTCTTCTGTTCTCCTATCTCCAAATACTGCCACATCCACTATCCAGCTTTGACTTGCTTTGTTGACTTGCTATCAGTTTATATTTCAGTCACCCTCTCTCAAGGCTAAGAGTACCCAACTCTTTTTTTCATAGATTTTACTTTTTGTTTTCCCATGATCATCTTCATTGTCCTTCTTTGAACTTTTTCCAGTTTTTCTCCTTCAATCCTTCTTCAAGTATCATGCTCAGAACCATACCAGTTTTCTTGAAGTCTGATAAAAGCAGAATAGAGTAGAATCTGTTAATTTGGAAATTTTATTTAGATAGATATAGCCTGAATTATTTGTAACCAGAATCATACTGCTACTCATCTTCAATTCATAGTCAACTCCTATTCCAAAATCTTTTTTACAAATAACAGTTATCAGATCAAATCTCCCAAATCCTATACTTGTAGGATTGTTTTTTGTTTCCTATATAAATAACACTTGTCTATTAAATTTCATTTGGTTACTTTCATCCCATTTCACCAACATTTCCAAATTGTTCTGAATTTTAGGGTATTAAATATCCCAACCAATTTTGTATCATCTTCAGATTTTATAAATACTCTCCTCACTAAAATATTAAAGACAATATTGAAGAGAGAGAACTGAACAAATCCTTCTGGCATTCGTGTTGTAACTCTCTGATCTGATGAGGAACCATTTATTATTAGATTAATTCGGTTGTTTTGCATATTGTATACTTTCCAAAATCATTACCTCAATACATTACATTGCCAGGACATATATGGTTCTGCATTAACCATAACAACTGCTCTGTTTCTGGGAAGCTCTTTGGATTTTCCTTTTTCTTTTTAGTTCATTTATATTCCACATTTCAGAGAGATAACAAAATGATTTAAAAATAAGAGGATGGAATTCAATCAAATATACATATCCAAAATCAAAGAAATGAAGCCAAACCTGAGGTTGTTGAGAAGAGATCACAGACAGACTTTCTTGTCTTCTCAAGAAAGTTTCCTCATAAAATTTTAAAGAAAAATCAAAGTTTTCTTTAAGGCTTGCCCTAAATTTGCAAGGATCAGAGCTGGAAGGAGAGCTTCCTTAACTGAGGCCCACTAATAGAAGCTCTTTCCTTGTCCTTTGTCAGTCTGGCTTTTCAAACTAGCAAGCACCTGAAGGGTCCGGATCAAAAAGTTTCTCAAAGTTGGCAGCTTTAAGATGTACAGACTTCAACTCCCAGAAACCCCCAGACAACATGCTGGTTAGAAATTCTTGGAGTTGAAATCCACATTTCTGAATATTGCCAAGTTTGAAAAACAGTGGTCTAAATTATATAGCTGCAGATCCTTTAGTTCAGGGGTGTCAAACTCATGGCCCTCGGACTGGATGCATCACGTGCTGGCCCCACCCCGCCTGGTTTAGCAAAGGGGAGAAAAGTCCCAATACATCATGTGACAACGCCGTGATGACGCGAGTTTGACACCCCTGCTTTAGATGATCTTATAAAATTTTTCTAAAAAATAAGCAGCACTGAAAACAAACCCATACATGCATTTCAAAGAGAGGAACAATCTTTTTGTGCATAGACCTAAATATGCTTTCCAGGTCAATTTTTGTTGGATATTTAAACTCAAAACATTATCTATTAGCTGTAACTTCAAAACCCCCACAATCAAACTTTGGTTTTCAATTAGTAATATATTTTAGTTCAGGGACATCTTTATATATAGGGGGGAAATGGTGAATGCTAAATGGTTGGAATTTGGGAGGGATAACAATTTTCTAGAAAACTGATATTGCAAGTCTTTATCTGTGAAAGTTATTCAATAAAAATACCCCTGGAAAATAACACTTCGTGTTATTAATGTCAAGTATTTGTTCAATGTTTGATTGTATCTGTTTCTTTCAAAAATTACATGGAAATTTCTATATTTCTGGACATGTCTATATTTATGTTCTCCCTCTCTCTCTCTCTCTCTCTCTCTCTCTCCCTCCCTCCCTCCCTCCCTCCGTGTATAAACTAAGTGAAATATGTGAGTGAAAGAGCATAGAAAGGATAGTGTCCTGAGGCTTAAAATTCTGTCCTTGGATTTGCTTTGCTTCAAAAATAATTTATTTGATTTCATTTGGGAATTCATTTCTATTCTTTTTATTCAAATCTTCAAATAATGTCTTGTGTTTTTAGTGCAAGATCATGCCTCAGAGATGGAAGTGTATATCCATCTGCATTTTTTTTCAGGAACTATATTAAAGAAGAAGCATTCTTCTTAATGAAAAATTTAAAAATACATTTATGTCCCTTTGAACAATTGAAAATGTTTCACACGGAAGTGCCAGAACTTTGCAGCAAATCCAGCCAATCACTAAATAGAACCCTCCCCCCAAAAAATCTTCTGCCCCTAGTGGTTGCCAGGTTTTTTTCATCCCAGATGAGACAGACCTCTTTAATGCTGGTTATGTCCCAGAGTCTTACTACAAACACAGTACTGCGTGTTTTGGCATGACTACCTGCAGCAAATTTCTGTTCTAAAGGCCTACTTTGCTCTGATTACACTCAGTCACGGAAAGCAGTAGAGTATCTTAAGGCAGCCCAGGCTGAGGCTGGTTTCTTTGAGAAGCCAGATGGTACATGCCATGTGCAATTTATGTCAAAGCCAGTTAATGTTGAACTGCTGCAGAAGGATTTTCTGCTCTCTTCGTCTTCACCTCCACCCTCCCGCCCTTCTCAATCTTAAATCAAATCGTGTATTTCATCGTATAACAGTTAATGTATTCTGCAGCTGCTTTGGTTAAAGGGCAGTAAGTGGTCCTTGAGTAGAAGAACAGATACTCAGTTACCAAGAGATAATTAGATAAGCCAGCTGTCACTTTATACTTTCTTAAATGTACTAATACTACTATTTTTGGCTGAGCACCTCTCTGTAGAGCTTAATAAGAACAGACTTGTGAAAGAGCAAGAAAGGATGTGAGAAGGAAACTTTTATTGCATCTGTAATGGCGATAGATCCATAACAAGGCATAGAGCTCTCTTTAAGCCATGCCAGCTGAAGATAAATTCCGAGAGATATAAGCCTTTAGAGATCTTGGGCAGGGATATGCTTGGGAAAAAAAATAGTTAATGGAATAAATAACTGAACAACTAGGAGGAAATGCTGTACACATAGCACTCGACTTATAACCACAATTGAGCCGCAGATTTCCGTTAAGTGAGATATTTGTTAAGTGAATTTTGCCCCATTCTACGACCTTTCTTGCAGCATTTGTTAAGTGAATCGCTGAAGTTGGTAAGTGAATCTGGCTTCTCTGTTGACATTGCTTATCAGAAAGTTTCAAAAGGTGATCGTATGATCCCATGTCTCTGCAGCCATCGTAAGTATGAGTCAATTGCCGAGCATCTGAATTTTGATCACATGACCATGGGGATGCCCTAATGGTTTTTCACACCACAAGTGTGAAAAGCGCATAAGTCACTTTTTTCAGTGCCGTTGTAACTTTGAATGGTCACTAAATGAACTGATGTAAGTTGAGGACTACCTGTACTTAAAAGTCAATGTTTTATTTACAGATATATGTCTGTATATTGCTGATCTGGATCTGTTTCTCTCTTTCTCCGCCTCCCCCCCCCCCCCCATCTCCATGGAAGCTCTTCAAATTATTGAATTAGCTAAGAGGCAGGAGCATTGAAAATTCCTCCAGGCCACCACAAATATTAGCACAGAAAATATATTGAATAGCCATGGAATAGCACTTACCATTTAAACTTATATACCACCCCATCATTCTTTACAGAACTCTCTTGGTGGTTTACAATGTCAGCATATTGCCCCCAACAATCTTGGTCTTTATTTTACCGACCATGGAAGGATGGAAGGCTGAGTCTACCTTAAGCCCCATCAACTCCAGGCTGTGGGCAGAGTTTGCCTGCAATACTGCATTGTAACCACTGCACCACTAGGACTCTTTAAAATATTTAAGCAGACAGCATTCTTCTCTCTTTATCCTTTCAAACAAAGAGATTTTATTCCCTCTGTCCTATACAGTAGCAAGTAAGAGCACCGGAACTCTGCAGAAGAGGAGAATATAACAAACTCCTGATATCCATATAATGCTAAACTAAATAGTGGTTATTACAGAAAAACCTACCAATTTTATTTTAGATACTCAATAAAATCTTAGAGATGCTTAACAGTTTATGTTATTTAATTTTTAACAAGAGAAGAAATATATGAAATTGTAGTAACCTTCTTGTCACATTAATTTTAGTTATCATAGAATCAACTATCTTCAAGTAATCTTTTTGAAAACAATTTCTAACCACAGAAGTAAGCAAAGTGCATTATCACTAAAAAAAATTAATAGAATGCCTAACATTACTAAATTAAATTCAAAATATCATCTTGAAAGTTGTTAGGAAAGTATAATTTGAGAGGTAGAGTGTTATGATCTAAAGAGGATCTGGTGTATAAACAAAATCATTCTACAACTACTATATGACTCACAAGCAGCATACAAATATCAAAAACCAGTACATATTTGTTCTGAATAATCTGTGGTTAACATAGATTTATATTGCTAGCTGATGATTACCCAGTCTGACAATAAGATTTAAAAATATTCTCTGATTTTTTTTTTCAGCTGTCAGCTTTGAAAACCTAATTAAAACCACAAGACTTCTTGCACATTTAGAACTGCAATTTAGGTAAACTTTTATCAAGTTCTGTACAAAAGCTGTTTATCTTTAGGAAGAATATGAGTCTGCTACAAAAAGAACAGTATTAGTCCTAACTTTTTTTAATTTAGATACTTCATATGCATAGATGAAGACTATGCATCTTAAGATACCATGTGTAAAGGAAACTACCTTGCGATATTAATAGAAAAAATAAAATGTCATATGCAAAATTTAGACTATAACAGAACACCAAACACCAAATATTTATTAAGAGAAAAATAAAATGATAAAACATAATGTACAAATAGTCTTCAATTTACGACCATTTGTTTAACAACAATGCAAAGTTACAATGGCAGTGAAAAAAATGACTTATAATCAATCATCCTTGTACTTATGACTATTGCAGTGTGCCCATAATCACATAATCAAAATTTGGGTGCTTGGCAACCAACATATATTTATGATAGTTGCATCCATTTGCAATTTTCTCAGAGGGCTTCTGACAAGGAAATGGAGGAAACTGGAG
The DNA here is from genome assembly GCA_009733165.1 of Naja naja. Lineage (NCBI taxonomy): Eukaryota > Metazoa > Chordata > Lepidosauria > Squamata > Elapidae > Naja > Naja naja. The sequence continues at coordinate 264,524,491 of CM019148.1, forward strand.
CCCTGGTGGCACAGTGGTTAGAACCTAGTATTGCAAGCTAACACTGCCCACAGCTTGAAGTTCAATCCTGATGGGCTCAAGTTGACTCAGCCTTCCATCCTTCCAAGGTCAATAAAATGAGGGCACAGATTCATGGAGGCAATGTAAACTGCCCATAGAGTACTATGGGGCAGTATATAAGCCTAAGCGCTATTTCTATTGCTTAACAGCTGTGTGATTTGCTGGCAAATGGCATGGCATATTCTCTGAGATTTGTAAAATAGTAAAATAAATAAAATTGTAGGATACAGAAGAAAAACTAAATTTCTGTTCTGTTGACACAAATCACCTTCTAGTTATTCATCTCTAGAGGCCATCTGGAAATCCACGTCTTAATTTATTCTCCAGAAGGTCTTGAGATGTGCTCCCTTATTACCTTGAGGATAAGGAGTTCTAAAAGAAGGGAGTAGCCACCAAGAATGCTACCTCTATGTCCCCTTGTTTCATATCTCCTGATAGGAGAGGACCTTCAATAGGTGTAATCTATTCACTGTAAATTGGGTCAGAATTTACATAGAATTAGTGATCTCTAAGATGCTCAGACTGTGAGCAGTTTAAAGATTTTTAGGTAACAACCAACCCCTTGAATTACACTTGCATCTCCCTAGTATTATAGGACAATATTTGCATTAAAAATGTTAAAGATAGGAACATTTCTCAATTCCCAAGGATTTTGTCATCTTACATTGACACAATGATTGGGGCAATTAATGGTGGCTTGATCATAAAGATCAATCTGGTTTAGGGAAAGACCTTGCAGTTATGAAATTAAGTACTCTTTCTAAATCTTTTCTTCTTCTTGATGCTCTTGCAGCCAATGTAACTCAGTTAACAAACAGAGAAACATAGAAATTATATGTGTCTTATACACCTGTGAACACTCAAAAGACTGAAGGTTTTGTCAGCTTTGAGCATTCATGCAAAAGTAGAAGGCTACAATTTGAGCAATAGTCCTATGAAAACATTTCATTCATCTCCAACCAGGTCTGGCGCAGTGCTAAAATCCTTAAATAAATATGGGGTGAAATGTCTTATTGCATAGCATGTCAAAGTAAAACAAACACACTTTCATATCCACTTCTTTCTGCTCAGGAATGCCCCAGGTCAGAAGGAGGTATTTTAATTGATCTGGATTTTGAATAGATTTCTTGCCAACCTTTCAGTTGCTACAGGTGCATCTCTCATGTGGTCAGTGGTTATGTGGTACAAAATTATTTGACGCACCAAACAAAAACAGAAAAACTGTATAGAAATGGGCCTTGTGTTGCAAAGAACATCAATCTTGTGTTTTCCTCTCTAGATTTTTTTTCTGGCAGACATTAACAAATAAAATTAAAAGTTTTGTGTTCTAAAGCCTGCAAGCTAAGTTACATACATGTTTTGAGACAAAAATGAAGAGATGGAGCCACAATTATAATAAAAAGGTTAGGAGTATTTCCAGATACATTTTGCATAAAAACAACTTAGAATAGAGAATTCAGGCTCAGTGGTGGGATAATCATTATTCTAGAAGAATTAATTTTGAGGAGCAAAAGGATAACAGACTACTTATACTTAACAGAAATATGATGTATACTTTTCCTTTATTAACATTAAGTTGGTTGTTCTTAATGTAATTAAGAGTTTAACATCCTTTTTCCAGTATCCAGGATAGTCAAGTCCCTCAAATGATATTTTCATAGAATTATAGAGGTAGGAGGGCTCATTCAGATCAATGATTATAAATGTAATAACTGCTCAGTGCTGGAATCCAAATTAAAATATCCAGGACAGATCTCTATCTAGTCTGCATTTGAACACATCCGATTAAGGGTAGCCTGCCACCTTTCCGGATAGTGGATTCCACTGTAGAACTGTTCTTAATTGTTTGAAAGTAAATCCTACTTTAATCTGTTTTCCTGTAGCATTATTCCATGCCCTACATTCTGGAATGAAAGAAAACAGATCCTAACTTTCTTCCATGTGACATCCTTTCAGGTATTTGAAGACCGTTTTCATATTCATCCTCCCCTCTTAAGAATAAACATATCCAACTCCTTCCATTTTTCATTATAAAACTTTCTAAATTTCTAATCCCTTGTGATGGATTGCGGGGTTGATTCAGAGAAGGAAGCGGAGATTGCTGAGCTGCTACAGAAAAGACATTTGAGTCCTGGTAAAGCAGAAAGCATGGGGGGAAAAAATAATCTGTCCTGATCATATTATGTATAAGCTGAAGTAGAGAAGGGTTTTGAGGATTCTGTTACAGTTCCGTGACCGCGTTAAAATACATTCCAAAACTCAACTTGATTTTTGTATCCTGATCTTGTCTATCTCATCACTTGATAGTCTGTGTTGCCCTTCTCTGAACCTATTTCATCAGTTTGCCTTTGATTGATAATTTGCTGTAAAATGGGAAGACTAGACGGAAAGTACCTTCTCCTTCTTTCCTTTGGAGACATTCAACAACTTCCCTTAGGCTTAAAACACGGGTAAAGTAAACAGAGCACGCTTCCAAAATCCTGTTGATACACTTTCCTTGGGGAAAAGATTAATAGCAATAGCAGACTTATATACCATTTTACAGCTTTGTCTAAGTGGTTTACAGAGTCAATAATCTGGGTGGGTCCTTTTACCAACCTTGGAAGGATGAAAGGGTAAGTCATCCTTGAGTCAGTCAGAATTGAACTTCTGGCAGTGAACAGTGAGTTAGCGTGCAATACTCCATTCTATCCATTGCGCCACCACTGCTCTTATTAAGATGACTCACTTCAAAATGTTGACTGGGAAAACCATGCTATTCTATTGTTCATTAGGATTCTAGGTATGATAGAGCAGAGTTTCCCAACCTTTCTGGCTTTGTGGACCAGCGGCGTGGGGGGGGGGGGGCAGAAGATAGTTCCAGGTGAGCAGTGAGCGAGCATTTGTGCAAATGGAGAGTATTTGCACACACTTGCCCGCTGCTTGCGCAAGGGAGGATGCACACACATGCTCACCAACCACTTTGAGTGGCCCAGTTTTGAACAGCTCAGGGTTGGGGACCCCTGTGCTAGAGCCAACCCAATCCCCAAATAGTGGGAGATCCTTGATGTGCTGGCTGAATCTCTCTTGTCCCACCTGGTAAATTCTGAGCATTAGAGAAGGGATATGTTATCCCTGTTTATCTCAACTCAGCTCATAAGCATTTGATCTATTTTTTTTATGGTTTGCAGCATCTATAATTTATTCTGCCATTTCTGGCTCCAGGAGTATCCAGTAGCATTAGTGGAAATGGCTATACCATCTGTGATCTTTCCCTACAGCATTTGTTCTTTACTATTATATTAATGAGCTTCATTAAGTAGTTAAAAAAAGAGCTTTCTTGAGCTAAGTGAAGTCAGGATAAAGAAAGGAGCTCAGCTGTCAGCATTTATTCACCACCTGCTTAGGAAACCCAGGAAGGATTCACCTGATTCTACAGCCATTGTTTAATTTCCACAAAAGAGGATATTGGTATAAAGCACTAAAACCTGAGAAAAGTACAATCTAATTATAGTAGCATTTGTTGTTGAAGATGATAGTTTTATATAACAACAAATTGCATGCCTGTACTGGGGAAAAGAAAGAGAAACTTCTTTGTCTCGTGTGTCTTTGTCATGCTTTACCATCCCAATGGCTATATTTTACAGAAAGAAAAAAGGGGAGATGTTTTAATGTGTGTGAATTATTCACAAATAAGCGTAATGTCTTTTTAATTTTAAATTGAGTTGGGAACAGTGCCTGTTTCCCTTTTAAGGGAAATGTTGGGTTTTTAGCGCATGGAACTGCCAATGTTCTCAGACTGAACTTATCCATTTCAGCACGCTTGAAAGTTAGCTCTTTGCTGACTTTCAGGCCCAAGCTTGTATGTATGTACATATGTGTAGTGAACACACACATAAGCAAACACTTGAAAATAAGAAAATTGTTTTATGTATGGCAAAAAATCAGTCAGACTGGAGGCTATTTGAGAGTGATGGACATCATTTATCACAATCTATACATACTGTTCTAAATGTGCAAAATATTTCTAATGCTGGAATGCGTTGGGAATGTTTGTTCATTATTGCGAGAAATAAAATAGTATCCAGTATCTTGTCTTCTGGAAACTTAAGCCTTCTTAATGCCAAAAGAAGCATACAACAGACACAAAATATGTTAACCAGTTTCTTCTGGAATCTTGGAGAAATATAATTCTCTTTCTCTTCTGCAGACATAAAACATTTATTTTAATTCACAATGAGTAATAAAATGAGGTTTTAATTCTGTCATGCGGAGCAGAGATGGGAGCAGGCAGGAGGCAGACAATGACTAGAAATGGCAGAAAAATGATAACTATCTTTGTGCAAGCTTCAGATCTCTGAATGTCTATGGAGATTCTCAGTCATCCAGGTCATGACTGTCCCAAAGGTGCTTTTTCAAGAGGCAACTGGACTTTCTGTTTTTTCTTAGAAGATGTTTCACTTCTCATCCAAGAAGCTTCTTCAGCTCTGAGCTTCTTGGATGACAAGCAAAATATTTTCAAAGAAAAAACAGAAAGTCCAGTTGCCTCTTGGAAAAGCACCTTTGGGACTTCAGATCTCAGACTAGTTGCAAAGCAACTGCATTCTCATTTTTCACTATGATGCAAATATAATAATCATTAATATCTCTTGGCACATTTCCATGTTTTCTATCCTACAATATGATTTCACAGATGTCGGTCATACTTACTGATGACTGTGCATTACATGCATAGACCTATGGAACATAAAGTGAGAGGTGAGATGCTAAGCTCATTTTATTGTGTCTATATCCCCCTGTGCTTCTTTTACTTCCTCTGGCCTATAACTAATTAGCTCCTCTAGTTTGAGGAGTATGGTAGATATAATCTGGAATTAGATGAATATATATTTGGGGAAGATTGATATATTGTACATCAGGGGTGTCAAACTGAAGGCCTGGGGGCCCATAGGGTGCTTAGATCTGGCTCGCAGGTCCGCTCTGAAAATAGTGAAGGACCACCCCGCGGTGCCTCTGGCAGCAAAAACAGAGCTTGTGAGGGTCGTGCGTAGCCCTCATGAGCTGTTTTTGCTGGCAGAGGTTTGCAGGAAGCTGTCCCAGATGAAAACAGAGCTTGCAAGGACCACGCGTGACCCCCCCAAGTTCCACTTTCTCTGGCAGAGGGTTGCAGAAGGCCATTCCAGCCAAAAACAGCACGGGAGCCTGTTTTCACTGGCAGAGCGCTCGGCTACCACAGGTGCCCCCCAACACAAGTGATGTCATGGTGACCACACACGCCCTGGCCACACCCATTCCACCCCCCTGCCCATCCACCCCCAAGGTCACACAAAACCCGATGCGGCCCTCAATGAAATTGAGTTTGACACCCATACTGTACATGAACATAGTAATTAAGCCTAAGTGGTAAATTTCAGTATGCTGGGAATTTGATGAATATGGAAGATAGATTTTCCTGATCCATACTTTCTTTTCTTTAATAATGGAAAATGATGCCTATATTATAGGGGATTGCTTAGCAACATTTTGGCAGCTTCCCAGATGTCTTTTAAAATATACATGAAAATAAGTGTAAATTAAGTTATATCTGTGTTTCATCATGTTCTTATCCATGCAGCATTTGCTAGAATAAAAGGAATTATTTGTCCAGCACTATTAGACAAGCATGCCTTGAATTGATTAGCTTACCTTGTGCCAACTACAGGTAACATGTCACAAGAATTTCACATTCCATTTGCAAGAAGAGCACACATGCAAACTTTGCATTTAATAGTTTTAACTAAATAAGAACATAGTGAAAACTTAAACATGCCTTTTTCCCCCCACCGACTTTTTTGTTCAATTTTATATTGAAATGCATCTACAGATTCAGCAGCTGAGACTGCAAGATTGCTTGGAATCAGAATCATACACTACAAGCTGATCCTAATGGAAAAATCATATGGTGTATCTTTCCTATTCTGACAGCCCCTCCATTTATTATGATGAATTCCAATTGGCTGGAAATCCTATTTTTATATTTCTCAGTCATGGAGAAGTACTTGTCTAGAAACAACTGATGAATTTAAAAGTCATATTCTTCCTTTTAACCCTAGGGATGTTCTTCTTAACTTCTCAAAATTAATAAAAACAGAAGAAGAATGTAATAGATCAGATGATGCAGATTTTTTTTAACTTCAGGAGTAAACATAAAACATTGCTTTTTTTAGGTTACTGAATTACTGTGGCTCTTAGTGTTTCTTAAAGAAGTTCTCAAATGTGGCTAAGTGGCAGATAGATCATATCATATTTAGCAGAGGCAAAAAATATGAAAGCAAATAATCTTTGCTTTTCAACAAACCCTATAAAGATAGTCATGTAGGAATAAATTAGGGATGGGGTAGTGTGTGTGTGTGATCATTCAGCTGCTTCAGGGTCCTTTGTGTGTTTAATTACACATTTTCAAAACTATGAATCATTCACACACTGAATAATAAAGAAAGTTTATTTTGATTTATATGGTAGAACCATTTAAAATTGATGGACCATTTAACATTGATGGACAAAGTTGAGATGTTTGTATTAAAAAACAATGTCATGATTTATTTTAAAGATGTGCTTAAATTGTTTAAGCACTCTATAAAGCCTTAGTAAGACCACACCTAGAGTACTGCATCCAGTTCTGTTCACCACATTACAAAAAAGATGTTGAGACTCTAGAAAAAGTACAGAGAAGAGCAACCAGGATGATTAGGGGACTGGAGACTAAAACATATGAAGAATGGTTACAGGAACTGGGCATGGCTAGTCTAGGGAAGAGAAGGACCAGGGGAGACATGATAGCAGTGTTCCAATATTTGAGGGCTGCCACAGAGAGGAAGGATTCAAGCTATTTTCTAAAGCGCCTGTAGGCCAGACAAGGAATAATGGATGGAAACTGAACAAGGAGAGATTTAACCCAGAAATAAGAAGAAACTTTCTGACAGTGAGAACAATCAACCAATGGAACACCTTGCCCTCGGAAGTTGTGGGAGTGCCATCACTAGAGACTTTCAAGAAGAGATTGGACTGCCATCTGTCAGAAATGGTGTAGGGTCTCCTGCTTGGGTGGGGGGTTGGACTAGATGACCTACAAGGTCCCTTCCAACTCTGATTATCTGTTATCTGTTTGGTTTTTGTTTTAAGCTGGGATCATTTGAATTCATGCAATGTCTTCGATTATAATCCTCATTTTGAGCTGACATGGCAACTTTACCCCTACTTTTACTCCTGAATATCCATTGAATTTTCCTAAGCAAGCCCCAGTACTATTAAATATTGTCAGTTAAATATGTAATCCACTCATAGGCAAGAAAATTAATAGCAATGTAATATTACTCTACCAGTAATATACAAGGCATTTATTTATTATCCATGCCCTGGTGCGTATTCATTAAAATTTAATGACAGGCACTTCTCCTCACAAGCATATTTTGTACATTCCTGATAAATCACTGGTGCTCAAGAGAGACTCCTCTCTCATTATCATCTGCTCTAAAAATAACTTTGTTCTGTGGCCTAATTCCTTGAGCTGCTGTACCAAAACTTACATGTACTAAGATAAGAAGACCAAGTCTTGCTTATTCTTTGGTATTGTAAGTTATATTGAAGCATCTCCCTGAAATAAATTCTTGCTGCTTATCGAACAACCTTTGTTTTTTCACTTAAATGTCTTGAACTTAATTATTTTACAATATTCTTAATATTTAGAATATTCTGTTTCTGCGTCTTGAATTTGGGCTATTCTATACTTCCTAGTCAGAGGTCTCCAAACTTGTCAATTTTGAAAACTTGTGGACTTGTGGAGTTGAAATCCACAAGTCTTTAAGTTGCCAAGTTGCCAAGTTGCCAAGTTTGCCTAGGTTAATAAATGAAAGAGAACAGCTCTGTGTATAGCCTACAAGCAGTTAGAAAAATGGAAGAGGAGAATTCAGTCTTTTTGTCATCACATTTTCATGCATGTCAAGCAAATCTAAGTAAGCAAAACACTATATACTAAGGGTGAAAGTTTAATTAGCCAACAACAATCAATACCTTTACTGTACCAATAATCAATTGAGCACAACTGCCCTCGTTCCTACACTTGATGAAAATATTCCAATCAAATCAGCATTAGAAAATGACCACTGAATGGGTAGGTTCAGTCATGGTAGTAAATCAAATATATTGCCCAGACAATGTCAGTATGAGGTACTGCTGTGAACCTACTTTCAAGAAAATATAATAGTGCTAAGAACTCTGTTCATTTCTGATAGTTTTAACAAGAAACTTGAAAGTCCCTAATTAGCATTTTTCTTGATACTTTCATCTTGAGTCATTTTCTGAGGGCAATATATTTTTTTCCCTAGAAACACCCAAGGTATTTATAGATATTAAGAGCTTTTTGTTTGATTAGTTTAGTATTTGTTTTAGATAGTATTAGATTAGTATTAGATAGCATTGTATTAGTTTGAATGGAGCCCTTTTTCCAGTGGGGGAAATAGTGAGGATGAAACATTTGAAGTTAAACAGGTCATCTGTAACAAATAGGGTCAGTGCTACTTTTGGGTAGGAAAGTCCATTTTGGTTATAGAGATGAATATCCTAAGACAACTAGAATCTGCTCTTGGTTATTCACACCTTCAAATGAGAGGATTGCTCACTTAAAAATTTAACTCACATGGTTCCATACTGTATTTCAAGAATACTGGGAATAGGATAGCTAAATATGTTGCCTGCATAGATCACTTTAGATGAGAGCAAGGGTGGGCTTCAAAATTTTTAGCAAGGGGTTCTCTGCCCGGTTGCTGGATGGGCGTGGCCATGGTGGGCATGGCCTAGTTGGCCTCCTGCACCACAGTGAGGGCAGTGTTTTTGCCCTCCCCGTGCTCCAGAGGCTTTCCTCAAGCCTCCGGGAGGGTGAAATCAGCCTTCCCAGGCTCTGGAGGCCCTTTCTGAACTTCTGGTAGGCCCGTGTTTTGCCCTCCCTGAGCCTCTGTGCAGGTCCTGCACTTACCTGCATCCAAAACAGGCTGTGTGGGGACTCCTGGGAGGGGTGGGGAGGGCAGGGCTAACCAGGAGTAGGATTTGGGGGTTCTCCGAACTGCACAGAATCTTAGCTAGGGGTTCTCCCAAACCCCTGCAAACCCCCAGCAGCCCATCCCTGGATGAGAGCCAATTTCAGGGCATTTGACAGGTTAGAACAGTGGCTACCGAAGGCCCTGTAGGGTGTAAGGTGTTCAGGGAGAATAATACCTCTGGGGAAAGGGCCTGCTATGTCCCTTTTGGAACACTCATTCACCTTTGGTGCCCACCTGGTGCTCAGGTCTCACCTCTGGCTTCAAGAAACAGTAACACACACAGTGGCCGCACCTCGGTAAACCTGATCCAAAGCCCACTGAAGTTGATTAAAAGAACATTCATCATGTTTAATAGGGTTTCCACTGAGTACAATGGGATTTGGAGCCGAGCCCAAGAGGGAATACTCTAATCCTTAAAATATCAGAATGATACACTATATATGATATTTATCTGTTGCTTTTCATTCTCACGAGAATATTACATACTTTGATGTCATGGTCTAAATAAAGGCTGCCAAAAAGATCTGGTAACCAAGAAGTGCTTTATGCTGTTGTAAGCAAATACTAAGAATGTATTTGGCCTCTCTCTCTCTCTCTCTGATTCTCTCTCTTCCCCCACCCCCCTCTTTTTTCTGGGAATGACTCCAAATATATGTCACGGGGTAAATGCACAAACAGTACTGACTGGAAAAAAACAGGTCTTTGTTTCACTAACAAGCTCAGCTTCAGAACAATAGCTACAATTCTCCCAGTTTTCCTTACATATGACAAAATAAAGCGGTAAAAGTTTCATTTTAAGGGTGTGCAAATTAAACAGTTAAAGACGAATTTGTTGGCAAAAAAATATATATGTATGCTGGAAATGCTTTTTTAAAAGTGCTGCTGATAGCACTGGAATTCTAATTGAAGGAATTAATCAGCTCATTATCTCTGTTCTTGTGCAAGCAACTTATTTTTGCTCACTTCTGCAGAGAGCATAAGAGCATAAGAAAGAAACCTACAATTCTAAAACTACAATTTGTAAAATTATCTACTGATTGACATTTATATAATAAAACTTCTAATACAAGTATCCTCTTCCTAAGTAGATGCCCCTCTACCACCTTTCTCTTACATGTGCCCTCCAAGTCATCCCCATCTTCCTCCCCACAGCTGTTGGGGGAAGCCAGTTTGCTTTGCTTACAGAAAAATGTCCTCTTCTACCTCCATTGCTTTGCAACTACCAATATGATTGTGCTTCTTATCCTTATCTACAGAGATTCCTATGACACCATGCTGGATAAAGTGTACAGAAAGGGGACAACACAGGCATGCTGGCTGGGAATTTTACAAATTGTAGTCTAATCCTATCTTAAGGGCCACAGTTGTAATAGATTACCACAGCAGGAGCCTTTTTGTAGATTACTCAATTATTTGTAGGCAAGTGAAAGTATAAGGAAGGGGAAGGATGCAGTAGATCTGAATACAGGTTGTCTGATTTAGTATAGGGAAATTTTGGACCTGAACAACCTAGAACTATGTCGCCCATGGTCTGATCTAAGCTTAGTACACATAATTGTCTACTACAACATCCTACTTGTCAACGACTATGTTTATACTTATATGTTCATACGTTATGTTCATACTTATACTCATACTTGCTTGACAAACAAATAAAATAAATAAAAAATTGAAGAATACATATAGGAAATTTTTATTTATGAAAGGAAGCGATAAATGCATGTCACAAAGTATGATTTGGTATCTTCATAAGTTTGCTGAGGTCTGCTTGAAAGTAGGAATCCAAAAGGTGGGGAAATTGTAGTTGTGTAGGAGTATTTCAGTGATAGTGAAAATGGAAGAACTAAATATGGATATCCTTGAGTTATGACCCAGTTTCAAAGTTCTGATGTCGTACCCCACTTCTGTGTTCACATGACTGCATTTTGGGTACTCAGCAACATGGGTGATCCACATTAATGACCATTTGCAGTGTACTGTGGTCATGTGACTGCAATTTACAGCAGTTTTTCTGGAAATTAGCATTTACTTCTAGGTTCTGGGAACCAACATCCAATAGCAAACAATGGATTTGCTTAATAATTACCACTGCATTCTCTTAATGACTGCCATGCTCTCTGAATAACCAGTACATTCACATGACAACCATCGCAAAAAGGTTGTAAAAACATATCTAGTCATATGGTGACTTGCTTTATGACTGTCATGAGTTACGGCTGTAATTGCCGTAAGCAATTACCATAAGCTCATTATGATTATAATTTGAGGACTACTTGTATAAGGCTGGGGGGAAATTATACAAAATTCTGAATGAATTCAATCTAGAAGAAACAGCGTTCTTACTGTAACATACAGTCAGTGGGATCGAAACAAGACAATACAGAAAAAATGACTGGACTATTCAGCGATCCACGAATGAATGGGAATGATGGCTGTTTCGTGATCACTTGCCTCAGGAATACAATTCAGATGCATGGCAATGAAAAAATAAATTGACAAGCATAATTAGTTTAATTCTTTATGATGAAAGATTGAGATAAATTGTGAAGGACATAAAGAAGATAGGTTTTGCATGTAGGGCAGATTATTTTGTGAGTGGAACTTGGGAAAAGATAGATGCAAAGGAAAAGAAGTTAAAGAAACTAGAATGCCTACAGGAAAAGAAAGTGTCAATTCCATATAAAATTCTCTGTATGAAAAAGTATTAAAAGATAGATTAATCTCCCAACAGAATTAATAGACATGAAGGAGGATTGAAATCTGCTTGAAACTGACTTAAAAGGTTTATATTACAGAATATCATGAAAGTATGCTATCTGGAAGTATGAAAGGACACTTGGCAGAATGTTGAAATGAAAGAAACTGTGGTTGAAGGAAAATGTGCATGTAACAGAATAAATGTTCTGTTCTATGAATATTAGAAAAAGATACTGTAAGATGTGTATATAGGGGGGAAAGCTGCCAATCTCGCCAGAGAAAAAGAAACACTTAAGATTAAAAGTGGCAAAAAGTGCAGAGCAATTGGAAACTTTAAAAAGAATAAATGAGAAGCTTCCAGCTGGGTAAATGGGATTAAAACTGAAGGAATATTGGAATTTTAAAGATGTTTATGAGAATGACAGTAATTTATCAAAGAGTGAAATTGAAATGAATACTAGAAATATAAACATCTAGGAAAAAGTCATACTGATGAAAAAGAAGTCATACTGTGAGAACGATGAAATATGATAAGGCTGCAGTATAGATGGTATAATTAGAGTCACATTAAAGTATGAAAGTGGATAGTACTATATATAATAGACATGCAAATTTGGTGTAGGTTGGAAGGTTGCATCTATAAAGGAAAAGGTAGCAAAAGTAAATGCCAGAAATAGGGATTGGCTTAAGTATATCTGGTAAGGTGTTTCATAGAATTCTACCCAAAACTGTACAAGATATGACAATGAGCACAACTTGGGAAGATCTGTGCTGGGCGGGCAAAGGTATGCAGGCCAGATTTTTGCTCTTCAACAAATTTTTGAGAAATGTATGGTTGAGGAAAGTGTATTGTACACTTATGGATATAAAGAGAAAAGGAAAGGTTTCCCCTGGCCAGTTGTGTCTGACTCTAGCAGGCAGTTCTCATCTTCATTTCCTAGCTGAGGGAATAGCATTGTTCAAAGATAGCTCTGTGGTCATGTGGCCGGCACCACTATATGCCAAGACACAAAATGCTGTTACCTTCCCACAGAAGTGCTACCTATTTATCTACTCGCATTTGCATGCTTTCAAACTGTTGGCAGAAGCCAGGACAAGTTATGGGAGTTCACCCCATTGCCCAGCTCTCAGGTCTCGAATGCAGGTTCAGCCTGTTTAACTGCTGGTTGAAGGTCAGTTGCTGAATGCAGGAAGAGTGCGTGATTGGAATAAAGCATTAAGAAATTAAAGGGAATGCTTAGTAATTTGCTCAACATTAAATAGAGGGCAAGACAAAGACATATTATGCCCCAAAATTGTTTAATGTATTTATGGATAAATATGTAAAAATGATTGTAGTGAGATTAGAGGCTGGATAATGTTGTGGCTTTGGCTGGAAACCCAAATGATTGTATGGTACATGAAGTGTATGAATTTCCAACTATTTAACCAAGGTAGTTAATATTGAGCAGGAAAAATGCATTCAACAACAGCAAATTTTACCTAAAGGGCACGTATTTCAAATAAAAGTGGATGAAATTGCATATTTGGTGGAATATTTGCTAAAGATGGGGAAAAGGATGAAAACATTTTAAGATGTACAAATGCTGGTAGAGAGGCAATGGGGTTAGTTGGTTAAGTCTACTGGTAATACATTTCACAGAATTTAGTGGCTTTTAAAAAGTTGTTAATATTTTGTTGCTTTTAAAATAATAGAAAAAGAAAAAATAATAGGTACAAAACACAAAGATACATACAGTGTTAAATAATAAATAAGAGGTGCTTAAAATAATTGGGGGAAAAAAGTAAAGTGTTTTGTCAACATATGTAATGTAACGTATGTCAACAGTTACAATTCTCGTGAATGAAGGAAAATGTATGTGTCTCAGATAATGTTGCAGGAGCCATTTCAAGTCAGTCACTGAAACCAAAGGTTTATTCTTCCAAGCTTTCGTGCTTGTGTTGGAGCCCATCCTCAGGGAATCTCTCTCTCCAGAATGTGTGCATTGGGCTGGTCTATGTCTTGTTTTTATACAGTGCCTGATTGTGGCTTTTAGTTATTAATTAGGATGTTGATGGCTAGCTGTTAAGTTGTTAATTGTTGTTTCCTTGTGCCACTGTGCCCTCAGCTCCTAAGTACCTGGTAGGCTGGTGGTAAATCAGCACTCCTATTGACTGACAAGGGCCCTGTTTCCCAGGCTTCAATCATTTATCTGGCTATTTTTGTCCCTGCTCAGCCAGCAATCATAGTAGATGCAAAATTGAATGTATCTCCTTGATCATTGCAATGTGAGGCTATTGATGAGTCTGGGTCTCCTCATTTAACTCATGTTCTCACAATCTGATAGTTATCTTCTTTCTATCTGTCCTACATAGTCACAGTGGCAATCCATGCAGAGAATAAGGTAAATTACATCTGAAGTTCCTCTCACCTCCAAATGATCTTTTGTGTGGTAAAACAAGAAGTAACAGGGTAAAAATCAGTAGTGGTAAATCAATGGGAGTTTTAGAATGAAATACATTGAAATGGTTTGGTCTTACAGAGAATGAACACAAATTGAATCACAAAATAAGTATATGAAGGAAGAGTAATTGGTTGAGAAGAACCAATCAGAAATTGGAACTGGAAATTCAGTTGGCAGAGAGGGTGGACTGTTATTTTTTTCTCTTTAATGAATTTAAAGTGTGGATAATATCCTACAGATTTTACTGACAATTTATCTGTGTTTTCATATGATATATTGGAAATTTCAACACATTTTTCTTCACTGTGAGTAGTGTTCAAAAATGTTCTCTCTATTAATGGAAGGCTTTTTGATCCAGCAGATGCTTTAGCAACCAACAGTGGGAGGAAAGTCCATTTTGCTGATTCTTCCTTTCCTTTGTAGCTTCTTGCAACTCCATTCAAAATTCTGAATGACCATTTAGAACAGTGAGAAATACTGCAGAAGAAAGAGAAAATTGTGAAAATCAGTACCTTATTTTTCCATTAATGAAAGTCTTCACTAGCTCATAAAGGAACACAATAACTGAATATGATCAACAATATTTTTTTAGACATCATTAGTTCACAAAGACAATGTAATGCCAACTAAAACACCCTGCCTAAAATAAAACACAAATGTCTTATTATAGATTTGTTAAAGCTGGAAGCATTTTTAAAAGTACTACATCTATGTATCTGTGTCCCTCTCTCAGTTCTCTAAAGTTGGAAAGTAATATTGATGGAAAATTGTAACCAAATGATCTATTTTTATTGCTCATTTAAAGCCAATTTCCTGTTCAAGCAAAATAAATCAACTGAAATGTTCCCATCCTCCAGAAGACCAGAGTGGTAACAATGACTCCCTTTAAAATTAAGTTTTTAAATACTTTCTTACCATTTTTAATTTATATTAATCCAAAATATCTTTTGGATATTATTGTAGAAACTTCCTTTCAGTGAAGTGGTTTTCATTGAAGCTTCCAGGTATATATTTGTGAAATAAATAACATACCGTCCCAAGTCATTTAAGTGTTTCTTTTACAACTCCTAACACAACTTGAAAACTTACAAGATCTTTCTCCTCATCCTGTTATCCTATAAATTTTCTTTTCTATTACTTTTTTCTGATTAATTTGTTCTTAAAGGTAATAATGTATTTCAAGATCATTTTTCTGAAATTGAATTCTTCTATAAAGGAAACATATTAAATGTAGTAATAGTAGGAGTCAAACTCTATTATAAACACTTTTGCTTATAAAATTCTCAACAGTGCCAGCAGAGGGCTATGGATTTGCAGAACTCTTCTCTGGAAAAAATAATAACATAATTTAACAAGGAAAGAAAAGTGCTAGTCTGTTCCCTTTATGCTTTGGAATTTGTCTAATACTTCTTATACCACGTTAACATAAAGAAGTTTAGTATGTTTCTTTAATAATGAGTTCAGCGATTTCTGAATTAGATCCTTTTGTTAGCATATACTATTTATAAAAAAATAGTCCTGTGAATATATGTGACATGAAATCATCTTTATCAGCATAATAAAAGGTCAGATTTTCCATTAAAATATCAAACTCTTTAAGCATTTTATATTATGGTTCTAATCAAATTCACTATGGCTATTCAGGACTGTCACTGCAGCTGTCCAAAGGTACAGCATTCTACCTTTGATTTTCCATATCCTACTTCTAGTAATTTAAGTCTGTGGCTTTTATGGTTGGCACACTTTGTTGGCTACAAGAATTAGTATTTATTGTAATCTCTGCCTTCTTAATTTACACAAAATATTGAAATGAGATGAGGCATTTAAAACATGTTGATACAATCTGTGTTTGCGTTTCATATTTGAAAACTAAAGTTAATTGTAATTTCTTAGCTTCAGAAAAGAGAATGAGAAGAAAGATTCAAACACAGGAGCTATACGATTCCTGTTCTGGAATATCTGCATGGCATTGTTTGAGGGCATATTCTGTGGACAGTCATAATGAGAGATACTGTGCTGATCAGTAGGTTGGATTTATTTATTTATTTATTTATTTATTTATTTATTTATTTACTTATATGCGCCCCTCTCGAAGGACTCGGTGACTCACAATAAAATAGAATACAACAATAAGTTATTTAAAAATATATTAAATTAAAGCCGAATTAATATTAGTATTATTATTAAAACCCCAAAATTACGTAAACAACCCCAAGGGTCAACACTGCCCAGATTGTAAAACAGCCAGGTTTTAGCTCGTGGAAGGTGGAGATCGGGAGCCAGCGGACTCGAAGAGATTCCATAGAGTGGGGGCACAGAATAGGCCCTCCCGGGTCCCCGCCAAATGACATTGAGTGAGACCCTGCCCTGACCGTGCAGGCGGCTGGTATTTGAGGGTGGGAGAAGTCGTTCTCGTAAATATCCTGGACCCATGCCATGTAGGACTTTGAATGTTAAAACCAAAACCTTGAACCTCACCCGGAGGGCAAGAAGCCAATGCAAGCCAAGCAGGAGGGGTGTAACATGGGAGTGTCGGAGGCTCCCATCACAACCAGCACCGCATTCTGCACCAGCTGAAGCCTCGAGTGGTGCACAAGGGCAGTCCTAAATAGAGAGCGTTACAGTAGTCCAATCGGGAGACAACGAGCACCTGAGTGCATTTAGATTTAGACCAAGGACATCCATTTAAGCACGCACTCAGCCTTGAGTGCTTTTAGGGCAGGTCAAATGATTTCATGGGGTTGTTCTGCTGCAAAAGGATGTTCAACATATTTTGGTTTTGGTTTTTAGAGAAGTGTAATGAAGGCATTAAAACACAATCATGAAATTATTCAGTTTTAAACTGTGTCCTATGATAGATGGTGATAATCTAGTACATGTTGTAACCCCTAGAAATATCAAACTAGGTTCCCACAAATTGCAAATAATTCAACATATCCCTTAAAACAATCTAAATTTGATTGAGAATGGAAAAATTCCACCTTTCATAGGTTGATCTAAACATTTTATCACATTCCCCCGACAAGTTCCCTTTCCTTATTTATTAATAACTCAGTTATTAGGTCAGTGGACCTATTACTGATGCACTATAGACAAAAAATAATGAAGAAGGGAAATTAAATGTTGCGCTCATTCTGCTTCCAGTACTAAGCTACAAGGCCACTAGAAATTTTTCAAACTTCTGTTGAAACGAAGAAAACTTATATTGTTCTGTTGCTGAGCAGGAGCGAAAGAAAAACATTAAATCTTAACCACCATAGGCAGAATTGGAGAAAAGATGGTGGGGGAAGGTTTTTTTTTTCCTGTGGGTCAGATCAAAATCTAAACTGGAGAAGAATTCAGGAGCTATATAATATCTTAAAGATGGAGCAAATGTTATGAACTCTCTGAACTGAAGGCAGAAATACAAGTTCACTGACTTAATAAGGCTGAGTCTGCAGTGCCAGGGGCTTTTTGCCCCTAGCAAGGGCCATTTGAAATTTACTGTGAGATTCCTCAACACTTTCAACCCTCTCCAAACTCTTTAGTTTCTAGCAATCTTTAAAAAGAGTTCAGGGAGTGCTTTTTATTTTGTTTTGTTTGTTTAAACTGGAGTAATTTAACTTCTTGTATTCCTCTGCCTTTTACTGAGATTATTAGTAAGCATCTAACAAGTGGGCTGTTGTCAGTTTGATGCCCTAATTGGACCCAATGCTTATTTTAAAACAAAATGCAAAAATAATACAATTGACAATAAAAGATATTTTAAAAAGCACGGACCAAGTTTCTCATAATTGTATATCATCTGTGATCAGATTTTATATATTTTAAGGAAGATAGCTGCTGTATGATTCTATTTTTTTTTACTAAGAATTCCCTGCATAGGGAAAATTCAGTCCTTGTTGCTTACCTATTATTTTATTGATATTTCACAATCCCTGAAGCTATGGTACTAAGGGGTGTGTGGAAATGCCCACTTGTATCCTTTGGTTTGAAATATCACTTTTACATGTAAAACGTAATAGCAGATACATCAAAACTGAATCCCACTCAGAGAAAAAGGCTTTTAAAAAGCCCCTATCTCATTGCCATCAGAACCCAGTATGAATCTGTTCCTCTTTGTTTGCTTTTTGAAGAGACAAACAGACAGAAGAGGCAACATTCTCCCACTGACTTTGCTTATTGTAAGCTGGCTCGGAAGGTTGCAAATGGACAGTGGTGTATTATCCATTAAGCAGACTAAACATGTGCTTAGGGCACCAGGCCCAAAGGGGACACCACAAAGTTGAGAATATGGCTTCATTTGTACAGTATGTACACAATATGGGCACCAAGATTTGTCAGTGTTTAGGGCACCAGTGAGCCTTAATCCACCACTGCAAATGGGAATCACAAGAGCTGGTATGTTGCAATCATTGTAAATAGATGCTGGTTGCCAAGCATCTGAATTCTGATCACAGGACCCTGGAGGTGCCACATTGGTTCCAAGTGTGACGTCTGATCATAAATCCCTTTTTTTCAGTACTCTTGTAACTTTGGTCACTAAACAAAGGATTGTAGGTTGACCACTGCCTGTATCCCAACTGGAATCCTGGGAATAAGAGGTAGAACAAAATCATATCAGAATTCTGAGGATGGCTTTGTCTGATCTAAGTAATGGGTTAATTTTATTTCATTCATTAAATAAATATTAATTCTTTTAATTTATTTAACAGAGAAAAGGTAGAATTATTTTTTCCAGGCATAAGAAAGATTAAGTGGAACAAGTGAGTGTCTCTGAAGTTAAATTGAATAGGGTATTATGTGGTCATTATAGGAAGGCTTTTTAATGGACTGATTGTAGTGTTATTAAGTAAGAGGCAGATCTTTTACAGACAAATATATATTAATAATATGAACAAAATAATTATACTACATTAAGTACATGCTGTTTATTCAACCTATAAATCCTCCCAGGTAGCCCTAAATTCTAACACTAAATGGATGAGGTCAAGTTTTTCCTTGATGTCTACAAGGAAATTATAACTCTTTGTAGAAAGAGGACTCTATACCTGCCTTTCCTAGTACGGCTGCTGATGTAAATACAGGCAGTCCTCAAGTTACAACCAGAATTGAGCTCAAAATTTATATTGCTAAGTGAGACATTTGTTAAGCAAGTTTTGCCCCCATTTTATGACCTTTCCTGCCACAACTGTTACGTGAATCATTGCATTTGTTAAGTTAGTCACAGAGTGACTGTTAGCTTCCCTGTTGACTTTCCTTGTCAAAAGGTCTCAAAAGCTGATCACCTTACCCAAGGACACTGCAACAGTCGTAAATATGAACCAATTGCCAAGCATCTGAATTTTGATCATGTCACCATGGGGATGCTGCAGAGGTGGTATTCAGCAGGTTCTGACCAGTTCTAGAGACCGGTAGCAGAAATTTTGAGTAGTTCGGAGAACTGGCAAATACCACCTCTGACTGGCCCCACCCCATCTATTCTCTGTCTCCCGAGTCCCAGCTGATCGGCTGGGTCTTCTTTTGTTGCCCTGCACAGGAGAACAGAGCTGGAAAGCAGGTTAGTAGGGTGGGGAGAGAATGGAGATTTTGCAGTATCCTTCCCCTGCCATACCCACCACTGGGATGCTGCAACTGTCTAAGTCTGAAAAACAGTCATAAGTCACTTTTTTCAGTGCCATTGTAACTTTGAATGATCACTAGATGAACTGTTGTAAGTCAAGGACTACCTGTATTAAAAATAGAGCATAATAAAAACATATTTTAAAAGAAATGGTTTGAACTTCTCCCAGGCATAGCCACTCTCTATTATTCATTAAGCACTCTGACTTATATAGGCTTTCATGTGAGTCAGAAAAATATGCTACTATTACTTTAAGAGTCACATTAATTTTAATGAGAAAATTCCTTATGCACTTGCACATAAACAGTTGGCTAACAGTAATTTTTAACAGTAATTTTCCTTAAGTCCCTCTTTTTTTCCACTGGGCTGCTAATATACTTCAAGCAATATTTAAGGTACTGTATAGCTTTAAATCTTCCATCCAACCGTGTCTGCTAAAGGCCACATAGTGTAATTTTTGAGTTTATTTGTAGTACATGGCCCACCAATAATTCACTATCCTGTCAAGGATGTAGTTTAATAACGCTTGCAACACTAATCATTTAAACAGAAGGATTTTTATTATTAAACCAGAAAAAACACTTTTGAATTTTTAAAAGCACGAAGGTATATAGGCAAGCTATTTTCTCATTCTTCCGAAAGTTTAAGTTAAAATTAGTTGCTCAGTTAATTATATGCTTGAACTATTTCAGTATGTCATCTAATCATATTTAAGTTTAAATGTGACACTTTGGAAAACTATTTGATTTTTAGGCATTCTTCCATGCCAAGATAATCATGTATGGAAGATTATGTATGCATTAGCCATAGAACTGTGCACATTGGAATAACCACAGATTACTTTAAAATGAGTTCCAGTTTTAGAGTAGAATAATGCTACAAGTTATACTAGTGTAAATAGGAACAGACCTTGGCTCTCCAAACCTACTCTAGCAAGTAATTAGAGTTAGTATATAGTAACTGATCTACTGTAACAGTCTTGTGGGTAAGAATTAATTGCTTTCTAACAATGTATGGAATCTAATTTTCTTTGCCCTGTATGAATGATATCAAGATATATAAACACAACAGAGTTTGGTGTGCCACAACTTAATCCAGAGCTGGCTAAAACAATGGAAATATATTTCTGAGCACATTATGGGTTAAATCCAATATAGTTAAAAACATATGACTGCAACCACAAATATGCTGGTATTCAGCTGTTTTATGAAAACAGTTTTATGACAAATTCAAATGGGACTAATACAATAAACTACTATCGCAGTTAACTCTTATTTTCCTTAAGAAGCCTTAAAAATCAGCAGCATATTTAAATCATTTACAGCTCAAAAGCATTTAAAATATGAAAATGAACTCCTATTAACTATCACATATTTTATTGTCAGTAACTATACTCTGTTACTTACAAAAGTTCTGAGTTTTAGTTACTAGTTGTTGAAAAGTTTCTTTGTGGGTGGTAAGACTGGGAAAGGGATATTGAACATTTTGTTTCTGCTCAATTCAAACCTTAAAAATAATACAATTTCCTGTGTGATTTAAAAACTTTGTCAGAAGTAGAAATTCAACTGGTGGAGATTTATTTGTTGAACGTGTGAAGATAGCCTCTCTTCTGTTACAAAAACAAAAAATTATGCTGTATACCCACAAAAAATATTGTTAATTAGAGAATCTGCTCTATTAAAGGCTACCTAACAGTTAGAAATTCTGGAAATGCAGAAATAAAGATAAAGCGAATTGAATTTGACTGAAGTAGAATTTGGTAGTCAAGGGCCTAAATGCCCTTTGAAGATCTAGTAGACCTTTTTCCTTGTCTATTAGAATAACAGAGTTAGAAGGGACCTTGGAGGTCTTCTAGTCCAACCCCCTGCCTAGGCAGGAAACCCTACACCACTTCAAACAAATGGTTATCTAACATCTTTTTTAAAACGTCCAGTGTTGGAGCATTCATAACGTCTGGAGGCAAGTTGTTCCACTGATTAATTGTTCTAACTGTCAGGAAATGTCTCCTTGGTTCTAAGTGGCTTCTCTCCTTGATTAGTTTCCACCCATTGCTTCTTGTCCTGCCCTCAAGTGCTTTGAAGAATAGCTTGACTCCCTCTTCCTTGTGGCATCCCCTGAGATATTGGAACACTGCTATCATGTCTCCCCTGGTCTTTCTTTTCATTACAGTAGACATACCCAGTTCCTGCAATCGTTCTTCATATGTTTTAGCCTCCAGTCCCCTAATCATCTTGGTTGTTCTTCTCTGTCCTCTTTCTAAAATCTTATTAAGAAAGCTTCAGAGAATTGCCTGGTGCCAGTTTTAGTATTAGTATTTTCTAAGCAGCAGCTTTTTAAGATTTCAAACCACTGTAGAGTCTTTCCCAACCTTACTTAGAAATGCCAGAGGCTAAAATTAGCATAATTCACATAATTTTACTGAGTAGTAAGAACACCCTACTTAATTTTTTTAATTATGGATATAAAACTGTGAACTAAAAATAATCAAAAATAATCTTAGAAGTTGCCCAGTATTGTGCTATCATTTGTGCAATAAACCACACCATCATTTAAGTTTCGGATTTCTTATATACTATTTTACTTTGATTTATTTTAGTATCTCTGTTCTTCATTATAGATTCTACTATAGTTACTGTTCTATATGTAGAGGGATGCAATACTTCTGTTATGAGATACTTTGTTTCTACAGTCCCTAGGGCTGCAATAAATAAATGTAAATGTGAACTAATTCTAATTTCTGTTAATGTTTATATAATTAGTTAACTGGATATTTCTAAAGTCATCCATGTGCCATTAATTCTGGGCAGCTAACATAGGATTAAAAACAGATAAGAACAAATTAAAAAAGAAACAATAAAAAGCTGCTATGCTAGGGAGGAAAGGAAACTCCTCACACACCAGAAATTCTAGGTTCATATATTGTCACCAATCCAGATGATATATCAGCTCTTTAATCCCTTCCTAAAGATCAGAGGGTTAGAAGCTGGTATGGATCTTGGGTGGGTGGGGACATGGTTTCAAAGCATAAGAGTGGTTGTAGAGAAGGCACTATTTTTGTATAATAACATTGATAGAAAATTATTCTTACTGGGGCTCTTATTTTTATATTTGTTCTTAGCAGTTGGAGAAAATTGTTATAACCCCCTTCGTGTTACTGTTAAATACTGTTACGTTTCTTACTGTTTCTGTGAAACTAAGGAACTCAGAAGGTCACATGGCATGTTCCCCTTCCTTTGATAAGAATTTTAGTTCATTTATTCTCAACTTCCAGAAGGAAGGGTGATCTTGTCCTGCATGTTATAGAATAGAATAACAGAGTTGGAAGGGACCTTGGAGGTCTTCTAGTCCAACCCCCTGCTTAGGCAGGAAACCCTACACCACTTCAGACAAATGGTTACCTTATCATCCAATTTGTAACCAGGAAGGAGACTCCATAAGTTGGACCAAGGTCTGTCTCTTCTCTTATTTGTCAACATTCAACATTCTGTTAAGCAGAGAAACGATGGGAATGAAGTAGCAAAACAGGGACACCTGTCCTCTTTTTTTTTGAATTTGGAAAATCAGTCGGTGCTGCCAGAAAATAACTTCAGCAGACTTTCACCAAACAAATGCCACAGGAGGCGTTGATTAATTACAAAGCATCCATTTTGCTACCTACTAGCATTTGTGGCAGGAAGATGCTCCATACCTATGTTTGTTTTTGTCTGTTTTCTAGGCAAGTAGACAAATTTCCAAACATCAATGGACAATAACCAATCTCCATTTTTAATTTTTAAGAAAGTTTTTAGAGCCAGAGGGCATTCTCAGATATGAAGATCCTACAACAGTCTGGTCCTGTGTTTTTCTGGCTGCCAACCTCCCATTGTTTTTAATTAAAATATTTTTCTAAAGATTTCAAAAGCCATCTTTAATAGTGAGAAGCTTCATGACGGCACATCAACAATCCCAGACACTATGTTGGGGACCCCAGAAGCAGATGATACTCCCTTAATTCCTTTTTCTAGAAATGTTTTCCAGAGAAAGCCATATTGCTGTTCCATCTCTAATACTCCCCACCAAGTGGGGCATGGGGACAGATTGTGGGAGCAGCATTTTTGCCTGGGGCCAGTTCCTTGTGTGAAAAAAAGTACCAGAATTTTGGTTTTATCTCTTCTCAGATAGGAAATAGGAAAGTATTGATGGTCCTCATTGATTTCCCCAAATGTCACTAACCTTGAAGATTCTTTTGACTGCTTCTTGCCAGCTAGTCCCATAAATTTATTCTCATTCTCTCCCTCCCTCATTCTCCCGTCTCTCACTCTCTCCACCTCCCCCCCCCAAAATTGTACCAACTTCTTTCCTCTCTTAAGGAACTTTAATGCCAAGTGAATTAAATAAAATTGGTGCATCTCCTCTGAGTGCAAAAATAATGGAACATATGTGTGGCTACATTATACAGTCATGTTACCAAATAGAGAAATGTGTTTGCTGTATATAAAAAGAAGTAGGACATCTTGATTCAAAACAATAAAAAAAATATAGTACAGTAAGGGAATAGCTAATTAGCTAAATATGTCTAAACTTTGGTTGTATAAATACTTCCCATCCTCCTGCTTTATGAAGCTGGTATTCAAAAGCTGCACTGGACTCCTGCTTAAATTCAGACAAATTTCAAGGAATTATTCCCTTGTGGCCAACCTCCTGATTTCAACTTAGAGAGAATTCCAAGCCCATGCTGATATTATAATAGTACAGTAAACTATTATTTCATTCTGTTTACTGACAAAGTACAGCACTAGCAGCGGAATTCCTCCACTCTGTACCCTTGCATGCTTGCTATTTGGCAGTCTACAATGGAAAACAAGAAGCAATTATGGACAGACAACACTGTAATGGAAAAAATAGAAGACGGTATTTTTTTCACCAAAAAAAAATATGTGTGTGCCAGTTTTTACATGAGAGCTCCCTTCCCCCTTCGTCTGGAAGAAATTCAGCTAACACTAATACCTAATATGAAACCACAGTTCTGGAACTCTGTGTTCACAGCCAGCTGGAAGTGACCAAAACAACATCTGTTACATGTAGAATCTAAAAGTATTTGTCAAAGTCTTGCTCTAAATCAGATAGCAGGAACTCAAACCTCGGTTACACTTACTGTTTTAGAGCCATTTTAAGTGCATAATCGAGACAGCTAATTTATTTAATTTGGTACTGTAGTAACGTTTTGTGAAAAGTGGGCATTCTTTCCCGGTTTAACTATGTTTATTTTTATGGAATTTCTGCCATTTTTCCTCTATTACTTCTGGTTCTGTTGCCATGAATTCATATGTTCTGCTCTGGAAGAATGATTGTGTATTGGTAGCATTATTGGAATCTGACATTTTTATTCATTTCCTAAATGTCCCTACCCCTTTCTAGAAATGTAAGAAGAGCAGAACCTGTTCTCCCCAATGTCATGTGCATGTACACCACTCAAAATTGGGTGCAGCTTCCAGGCTCCTTGCAAATGGAGTGAGTGAGTCAATAGAGTCAATGATAGCTACTTAATTGCACCCTCTATAGCACTCGGTGGATGGACTAAAAACATACTTCCTTCACTTACACATTTCTTCTGTCCTGGATTTGTCTAACTGCAACTGTCACCAATTGACCAAATTTAAGATGTGCATTGCACATTTGAAATGAGTGCTGGAGAATTTAAGAGTTTTCTGGTATATTAAAGATGAAGGGGGTTACCATGGCATAAATTTTCATTAGTTAGGGTCCCTGCAAAAGTTTATGATGCAGTATTCTTTCACTTTTAAGGTGTCTCAAAATTCCACATTTATTCTACAGATGATTAGTGTGTGCTCTAGATTTTATTTCACTAAACACAGTAGGAGTAATGAATATAGAAATTTTGAGTCATTCATAATGAATATAGAAATTTTGAGTCATCTTGGGCTTACAAATCTATATATTTAATTTAAGATATATCTTACTTCAAGGATTCCCAGTCCCCAGTCCATGGACTGACAATGGGCCATGGTGTGCCAGAAACTGAGCTGCGCAAACAAGTGAAGCCGCATCCATGGGATGCAGGCAGCATGCAAAACCACGCCCCCTCCTACCCGTACAAAAAGCTGTCTCCATGGAACTGGTCCCTGGTGCCCAAAAGGTTGGGGGTCATTGCCATACTTCATCTCTGTCAGTAATATATTCTGGAAACATTATTAGAGGTCTAAAATATCCCTATCTTCTGATTCTGAGCTTTCATTTTAAGATCATTTCAGCAGATGAAACATTTTGGCAACTTAAGTTTCTGGATTCTTTTCATGTACATGTTTGTTCCATACCTGTATGTATGTATCTCCAAACCTTTGCTGATTTAACTTATTACAAAATAGAAGAGTCAAAAGAAAATTTGATCCAATGACATTCAGAAGTTGCATTTTTGTCTACCGAGACTCAGAAAAAAAGCTACGCTACCTAGCAACTATCTTATGAGAAAGGATATAATATAGATGGAGATTTTTAAACTTAGAACTTAGAACGAAGACTACACAGGAAAGTTACAATAACAATACATAAAGAGTGTGGGATAACTATTTTTCTGGTTGTTATACTGCTAGAATCCAATTAAGTTGATCGTGAGAAATCCAACAATGCTTGTGGCAATACATCTTTGGGCAGTAAAGCTATGAATAACTCCTAGTCATGATGTCCGGCTAGATATTATCTCCAATATCAGAAGCAGTTCATTTCTTATTCCAAGTTGCTAAGGAGTACAAATAGCAGAATGACAGTGCACGAATGTCTCATTTGTAACTTCAAAGATAACTTGTTGGTCATTGTAGGAATGGAATGCTGAACTAATCACAAGTCTTTGGTTTAATCCTGCAGAGTTCCTTCATGCATTGTATTTTCCATAACATTATAGGTTCAATAAATTTGGCAGATTCTGATTTTGGACCGAAATACCATAACATGCTCTGTGTTATGCAATCTTTAAAGAATATATCCAGCTTTAAGTTCTAATTGTTTCTTTATTAATTCAATGTGAACCTAGAGAGAATAATTTTCTCAGTACAGTTCTTTGTCTCATCCTCCTAATACATATACCCAGAAGTTATTTTAGGCTGAAGTTATTTTCCCTTTGCTATTTGTTTTCCAGACCTCCTGTAAAACTTTTTGCATTAGTTCACTGAAATGAGTTTCTTATGATCCATTTGTGCAAAAGCACAGAACTAGGGTTATGTATACATGGAACTTCTTTCCACTATTAACTTGGACAGAGACAGATGATCTCTGTGAATAGGAAAGATGTGGAAGTCTTCCATTTCCTCACCTTTGATGGTGGGATTCAGCCAGCCATTCTATTTTGGGGATTAGAAAAAGCTTGATGTTTTCTCCTACAGCTTGCATTCTTCTGGTTTTTGGTACATATTCCCACCATAATCAAAATAATAATAGGACAAACTGGTTTTTCAAGCTCCTATTCCATGCATAATTATTATTGTATTTATTGAAAGGATTCATATGCTGCCCACTGAGTCCATGGACATGGGTGACTTATAACAGTGACTCCCAAGCTTTTGGACAACAGGGACCAGTTCCATGGAGAAAGGTTTTTCTGCAAACCAGAGTGGATATGGTTTGCCATGCTGCCTGCATCCTGAAGATGGGGTTTCACTTGTTTGTGCAGCCCGGTTGTTTGTATGCTGTGGACTGGTACCGATCTACAGACCAGGGGTTGGGGACCCCGACTTATAAGATAAAAATGTCAATTGAAATAATACTAAAATCCTAACAAAAATATATCACAAAAGTAAACAGAAGCCCTGAAAAATGTTTGAACCACCTTCTAAAACATAATGGCCAGAGGGCTTCCTTGATTTCCAGCAGTATTTTGTTTCATAATCCCATAATCCCTGTCTGATCAATTCAATCTTGCAGGGTTGGCACACTCTTGAGTTCCTTTGATTAAACAATGTCATCTGTTTGGTCCCTGGAAACACACCTTCTCTATAGCACTCTTAATTCTGCAGTAACACCAAAACAGCTACCAATTGTAGATCTCCTCATAACCACAGGGTCAACCATCAGGAACAATAAACTGGTAGAACCAGAAGCAGAACAATTAAGGATGAAAGTATCTGCAGTCCTCACCAGTGCCAAAATACCACCTTCCAACTTCATAATTCAAGAAAGGAGGTCAGTGACATCCCTAGGTAGAGACCTGAACACCACCATCCTGCCAGCTAGTAAAAGTAGATGTATAATCATCCTGAACACAGATGACTACAAGGCCAAGATGAGCTGTCTTCTGAAGGCCACTGCCATGTATGAGACTTTGAAGAAAGATCCTACCAGCAGTTACAAGAAAAAGGTCATCGATTTCTTGCAACAACTACTGAATGCCATCAACAAACCACAATACTACCATCTTTACCTTGGGGAAGCCACACCATGCATATATAGACTCCCCAAAATCCACAAAGAGGGAACTTCACTCAGACCAATTGTCAGCAGCATCAACTCTGTCACTTACAACATTGTAAAACATCTGATCACCTTATTAGCTCATCTAATTGGCAACACAACCAGCCACATCAACAATTCACAGGACTTCACCAGCAAGGTTTGGAAACTAAAACTGGACCCATAGGAAACCAAGGTTTCCTATGACGTGACTTCCCTCTTCACATGCATTCCAACAACTGAAGCTGTCATGGTAGTGAAGAAGCGACTGCTATAAGACAGCACCTTAGGTGACAGGACCAACCTTGACCCAGACCACATATGTGCCATGCTGGACCTCTGCCTGATCATTACCTAGTTTAAATACAATGATGATTTCTACAGACAAAAAGACGGCTGCACTAAGCTAAGGCAGAAGTTTGTCCACCCCAAGAATAAAACACCAAGAAACAAACTGAACAATGTGGTATATGCAGTACAATGCAGTAAGGCATGTGCAGATCTATACATTGGGGAAACAAAACAACCACTTCATAAACACATGGCACAACATAAGAGAACAAACCCATCAGGATAAGATTCAGCAGTCCATCTGCATTTAAAAGACAAAGGCCACTCTTTTGAAGACAGCAAAGTCCACATTTTGGACAAAGAGGGCCACTGGTTTGAAAGAGGGATCAAAGAGGCCATCTACATCATAATTGAACAGCCTGCTCAACAGAGGGGGGTGGATATGAAATCATCTATCTCCAGTCTACAACACAGTCCTTTCAGTATTTCCAAGAAGGCTGCACACCCATTTGCACTACTCAGGTGACCCTAAGGGCACAGATAAACCTCCAAGTGGCTTCAATGACTCTCTAAAAGAATGCAAATGACCAGCTGCTCTGCAAGGAATAAAAATCGTTTAATTCCCCACTATCCTGTCAGAGCTGAAGAAGCTTCTTGGATGAGAAGTGAAATGTCTTCAAAGTAAAACAAAAAAAGCACATTTGGAACAACTATGACCTGGATGACTGAGAATCTCAATAGACATTTTTCTATAGCAGTGCCTCCCCTCCGGAACACGGGTCTCCCTGAGATCTGGATGACCCCCACTCTACTGTTGTTTAGAAGAGATGTAAATACTGTCTCTTTGCCCAGTCCATTGGGGAGGATGAATGAGACCTTTGCTTCATTCCATCTAGTCTGTCATTGCTGTCGTTTATCTTTTCTCCTTTTATTGGTTTTATTGTAATTTCTTTGTTTTGATTCTTGTAAGCTTGTAAAGCTGTTGAGAATTGGGCCACATACAAGTGTAATAAATTGTTGTTGTTGTTGTCATTGTTACTCTTTCAAGAAAAGTTGAGACCAGTTTATGTGAAATGTATCCACATTATGTTCACATATCAAGCCACATAAGATTTTATACATATGTACCTCAGATGATAACCAGCAATCAACAAAGCTGTTTCAGTATAGGAATAATGTGGGATCTCCAAGAAACCCCACTCTTATGTCACATTGCCTTTAAGGAGCTCTCCATAAAGAACACATCATAATAGTTTAGCTTTGCAGTTATCTGTGCATGATTAACTAAAGCAGAGTATTTATCTGATTTATCTAACTATTTCTTTGGAGAAAGTACAACCTATCTTCAAAATCCTAGTGACAATCAGAAACAATTCCATTTTATCTAAACTCTGCTTCATTTTATTCTCCCACATCCAGTCTAGAGACAGGGAGCTCTAGAAGTCTTCAACTCTGAGCTGACAGGAAAGGTGAAGTATCAGCATGTTGATGATAGCTAGCTACAAAAGCTTGCAATTTCCCCCAGGAGAATTCTCAAAGCTCTGAAGAAAAGTTTCTCAGCACTATGTTCTGATAGAGAAAAGACATCACACTACTACAAACTGCTGCTTCAAATTTTCCAAATTCTGTAGGAAGATACTGCAATCAGCAATATTAAATGTTATCAAGAAACCCAGATGTATCAACTGAGATGCACTCCGTCTCCTATGTAGATTATCCAGGAAGTTAACCAAAGCTGTCTTCATATAAAATCCATAATTGAATGTGAAGTTAAATTGATCATGATCATTTGTTTGATCTAAGAGCTGCTCCATGAAGATGCAGTAATAATTACATGAGAAACCTGGCAACTTGTAACCTCTCTGTTGGTGACAACTTTGACTGAGTTTATTTCTCAGTGGGGGATTCCATGTTCTACATCCGGCAGTTCCCAATGGTGGCAGTGCAAACGATGTGATGTCTTCATTGCTTTGAGGAAACAAGCCAACAAAGCTGTTCATTAGCTATTCAAGAGCTGTTGGCATACACCATATGGCTATGATGCAAAATTGACATCTTGATGCTGAACAAAACAACAACCACAACCTTGGTAAATGAGAAAAAGAGAAGGAGAAGAATTATAATTAGAGGAATGTTAGAATTAAAAGCATTAGAAGTAAAATGAAGTAAAAGCATTAGAAGATGATTAAAAGTAGGATGCTCATCATATTTCATAAGATCTGTACTAGCAGGAAAGTCCATCTTTAAAAAAACAAATGCAACTTTTGTAGTTATTCTTGCGGTATCTGTTCAATCCCACACATGAGAATGCCTTTGCAAAAATAATATTAAAAATGTTCTTAAGGCATTTTTTTAAAGGAAGCTCTGAGAGACAAAGTTGCAAGATATGAAATCTGAGAAAAAAGGAGCTAGCATCTTCCTGATCCTTTCCCATGCAGACAATAGGGAAAGTTCCTGTCTTATTAGACATGTTAGTTTTCTTTTAGGAAATGTTGTCTTATATTCAAAGTTTTCCCCTTATTGACACTTTAAAAAGTATTGTTGCTGGGCTAATAATGTCCCATATTGCTCTTCCCAGTAATTTCTACTTACTTCAGAAAGGGTAACACTAAAAAAAAAACTCTAACCAAAGCTATTACAAATGACCAGAGAGGTAAGAATTCAGCATCTCCAATCCGTTGAGCTAAAACTGGAGAAAGCAATTCAGTTTCATCTAAAAGATACCAATTGCCTACCCTTCTGCTAAAATATGTTATATATTCCTACAAATACCCTCATGCAGCACACTAACCTTATCTTCACTCCACATTAAGCCATCATCAGATATCTTTATAGTATCTCGAATTCCCAGTCATTTCTTCAAAGATGGATTGCAAGACTTCTTTGCTGTCAGCTTCTATTTCTTTGGCTTTAAATCAACTGTATCAGTTTAAGACTTATGAAGTATTACTTTCCATTTCAAGATCCATTCCTTCCCAGCTCTTTATCCTCTGTTCTCAGTTCTTCATTACATTTAGGATAGTGAAATACATTTTGCTTCACTTTGAGTAAGAGCTGGGCACTTTTTTACAGGATCTCTGGAATTCCTCTCTTTCAGAGACCAGGTGGTGGAAAATATCCCTGTATTTCTAGTATTGTGGAAATCAACTTACGATACTATACAACTATTTGCACAGTTGCAGTGGTATAGACACCACCTATGAAAACTTAAAATAAAGAAAGATTTACAAAGTTTTAGGAAAGTGGTACAAACAATGAAGTCTACACCTGTGAGATCCTGGCAAAATCTAATATTACAAGCTATTTCTTCTTTCCAAGGAGCGCACATGTAAGCTGAGACAAGCAGGATGATCTTTCTAATCAGTCTTGCTATTTGAAATAAAATATACCTTTAGAGTGAAGAGTCAACTGAAAGATATCAAGAATGTCTGGATTTATTACCTAGTAATGTATAGAAAGCAAGTCTTTTGATTTGAAAATGGTAAAGTAGGAAAATGCTATTTCTGTTTACGGCAGAAATTGGATTATTGACATTAAGGTAGATAGGACTACTTGAAAAAATGTCCACCAAGTAATAGCAGAATCTTCTTCTTTCACTCAGCAATGTTTAATTATTATTAAATATTATTATTATTATTATTAAATTATTAAATTATTAAACATTAATGGCCCCTCGTTAATACTATTCTGAAAGGCACTGAAGACCTATTTTTGCCAGCAGGCCTGGGGAACCCAGAGAGGGATGGAACCCATCAAATGGCTAGTGTGATCCACTGTCATAGGGGTGGGGGATGGGAGTTAGCTTTTGTTTTTGTTTTGTTTTTTGTTTTCCCAAATTTTGTTCCATTGTACTTTTCTAATTTATTTGATTCTTTTTGTTAGTTATTGTTTTTATTTTTATTTTTTTGTTTTAAATATGATTTTGCATTGTGTAAGCCGCCTTGAGTCGCCATGGGTGAATAGGCAGCAATATATATATAAATAAATAAATAAATAAATAAATAAATAAATAAATAAATAAATAAATAAATGCTAATCTAAAAATTTGTAATATATAAACTAACTACCATTTATGAGTCATGTGGGCTTATCACAGTTTTGATTAAGAAAGTTACAATGTGGCTATGCAGCACTTTAGTTTTGATTCCAAAAAGATGCTTCAGAGCATGTGAGAGAGCAAACATAGCATCTCCTTACAACTCATTAAAGCAGTGTCATCTTTTCCTGGGATCACATACTTTCTCTCTGCTGCTGCCATGTGCTCCCCAAAAAATATGTCGGTTCTTTAAAGAGTTGCCTATACTGTAGGTACTTAGCTCGTGGCTCTGTGCATTCCAAAGCACTTTTATCAAAACAAAAGTATTACACAGTCCTATTATAGGCTACATTTCAACCCTGAGCCAAATATCAAGGGTACTGTGTAATTATCAGTTAAATCATTTTGCACAATGACAACCCTTTAATATGAACAAACTAGGGGTTGAACAGTGAGAAGAGGAAGGAAACAAATTGTGGTTGCTAACAATTGCAACCATATCTTGAGTCACTTCCAGATTAAACTCTAATATGAATAAAAAGTATATCGTGCAGTCATTCGGAAACCACAAAGTACATCCTATCAGCACATGGACTCTAAAAATGGCTTTTTGACACCCTAACAACATAAGCTGAACATAGATTTGCAAAAGCAGGCTTCATAATGCTACTTTTGTTTAAGAAAAGCAACCACATGAACAAAGTCAAACAATAAACACAGCACTTTTTTTCTTTATTTTAAGATTTATAAGGCTACCCAACTCAAACAGTGTGACTCTGAGCATCTGTAACATAAACACTGAAGAGTTATCACCATCATCATTACAATAATAATATACAATACAATACAATTAGTAATAACATTACATCCCCATAGTGATGTTGATACATTATACCTGCCCCACAGAAAAGAAGGCCGAGCAAGATATCCAAACTAATGCAATCAAGACCAGAATTGGAAAAAACACCAAATGATTCAATGTGCAGATTGTGCAAAGAAGCAGAAGAAATAGTAGATCATATGCTCAGCTAATGCAAGAAGATTGCACAAACTGATTATAAATAACATAACACAATGATTCACTGAAATTCTGTAGAAAAATATCATAGTGAAATATTGGTAGGAACATAGAGTTGAAAAAGTAGCTGAAAATGCACAAATACAGACCCATGAAGTCTGGGCTCACAACACACCAGATATAACTCTGGTTGAAAAGAAGATAATGTGGATAATTGATGTGGCAATACCAAGGGATAGTAGAAAACAAGGAATGAGAGAAAAATCACTAAGTATCAAGCTCTGGAAATGAAACTTGAAAGATTATGGAATAAATGGCCATGGTGATTCCCAGTTGGGTGTCATACCAAAAAAATATTGGACAATGCTTAGAGAACCTGTGCATTGGCACAATTTCCATCGATCAATTGCAAAAGACCACACTCCTTGGATCCACACATATACTATGCTGATATGACATCTTAGGTTCACGGGAAGAACTAGATGTGTATGAAGGCCAACACCAGCTAAAGAACTGGCAGTTGTGACTTCCCATTGTTGTAAAGAGATAACAAGAACAACAAGAATAACAGGCCTACTAATACAAAAAAAAACCAAACTCACCTAGAAGGAAGTCTGAATGAAGAATAGAAAGGGGACATAATAAGGCCAAGTATTACATAGCCAATACAAGCAGGCCAAGCAGATAACAAGACTTGATAATAGCCAAGAGCAAGAAAGTTGAAGAAAGAAACAGAGGGATCAATTCTGGCTGCATAGGACCAAGACTTAAGAACAAATGCATACAAAGTCAGAATTGAAAAGACAGGAACAAATCTCTCTTCTAGCACTGATGATGTTACCTAGTTTGGTAAAGAAACGTCTGCAATAAAGCAACCAAGCTCAGAGACCACCAGGGATCCCACAGTTCAATCCTGAACTACAAATATTCTCTTCTGTCGGTAAACAATGCTAAACTAAATAGACCAATGGCCAAAGAGTAACTATTTCATGCAGTTATTATGTAAGGAATGGGGATTCATATTTCTGACATTTGCTGTGAAATGATTTAACATTTAAATGACAAAGGCTTTACCCTATCAAGATGCTCGAACTAAAATAGGAAAAAGAGTGAATCCTGAGTCTTAATTCCCTGAGTCTTAATTTCATATTGCTTCTAAGTATTTTAAGTTTTATTAGGCTTCCTAGAATTATTGTGGCCACTGCTGCTGCATTCTAGTTAGAAAGCCCATACGTTGAGTTTTGAGTAAAGGAAAAACAACTCATGTAAAAGCTAATCGTTACATGCAGCCCTGATTGGGATTGAAATATGTTGGCTAATATGGTAAGTGTGAGTGGAAGGTCAAAGGGGAGCCATATTGTAAACATACATGCCAGCATGAAGACAGGACTGAAGATAAAATTAGAACCAGATGCTTTCCCATTTCTCATAAGGTTTTGAGGTCACCGCCCCGGTGTCTCCAAGTCCCTCAGCAGGGAGAAAATATAGCATTGCTCTGTGCCATAGAGGGAGATGCAGCACTTATAAATTTGGTAAGGTACATTCAATTCTGAAGCATAATGTTTTCAGCTGAAGAGGAATACACTTCTTTCAGAGACATCTGTTTTTTATCAAATAAAACTGCTTTTGAGTCAGGCCTTAACACAATGCATGAAAATACAGTTGGAACTTACAG
The DNA here is from genome assembly GCA_009733165.1 of Naja naja. Lineage (NCBI taxonomy): Eukaryota > Metazoa > Chordata > Lepidosauria > Squamata > Elapidae > Naja > Naja naja. The sequence continues at coordinate 264,559,806 of CM019148.1, forward strand.
TGAACTGTAACTGATCTGTCAAACTGAAAGATCAGCACAAAATCACCAAATATGATATCTGGGTCAAGTAATTAAAGTCATCTGATAAAAGTTTGCAAAAGCTTCTCTTTTCTTCTTCTTTCTCCCCCACCTCCCTCCTCTCATTCCAATCTTAAAGGGCTGTATGAAAGATACTCAAACTAGATATTGTTGTCCTCAGAAAGAGATCTGGCAGCAAGCTTCTAAGATACAGTACATACAGCCTGGTTTTTTTCCCCTTGCTGGTTTTTCAAAAATGTTTCTTTCAGCAATGTGATTTATATGGCCACTGCGCTTTGTATGTCTTGGAAGGGGGAGTATAAACTTGGCCCTTGAACTTGCAATCAGATTTGCAATACGATCTTTAACACAAGAAAAGTCCCTACGAATTGAAATTTAGGGACTTGAGAGAGCGTTTTGAGGGAAACTGGATTCTGAGTGATTTTGTGTGTGTTTGTTAAAAAATGGAGACTTGGGGCTTTTATGAGGAGAATTTGTTGTTGTTTTTTTGTACTGTACAGGTAGTCCTCGACTTACAACAGTTCATTTAGTGACCATTCAAAGTTACAATAGCATTGAAAAAAGTGACTTATGACCATTTTTTACACTTACACGCTTTTTAGCAGCCCCATAATCTATGTGATCAAAATTCAGATGCTTAGCAACTGGTTCATACTTACGACGCTTGCTGTGTCCCAAGGTCATGTGATCACCTTTGGCAATCTTTTGCTAAACAAAATGAATGGGGAAGGCAGATTCAATTAACAATCGGGTTACTAGCTTATCAGTTGCAGTGATTCACTTAACAACTGTGGCAAAAAAGGTTGTAAAATGGGGCAAAGTTCATTTTAACAGATTAACAGAGTCAGAAGGGATCTTGTAGGTCACCTAATTCAATCCCACACCCCAGCAGGAGACCCTACACCATTTCTGACAGATGACAATCCAGTCTCTTCTTGAAAGCTTCCAGTGGTGAAGCTCCCACAATTTCTGAAGGCAAGCTGTTCCATTGGTTGATTGCTCTCACTGTCAGATAATTTCTCCTTATTTCCAGCTTGAATCTCTCCTTGTTCAGTTTCCATCCATTATTCCTTGTCTGGTCTACAGGTGCTTTGGAGAATAGCTTGACCCCTTCCTCTCTGTGGCAGCCCCTCAAATGTTAGAACACTGCTATCATGTCTCCCCTGGTCCTTCTCTTTACTAGACTAGCCAAGCCCAGTTTCTGCTACCATTCATTGTATGTTTTAGCCTCCAATCCCCTAATAATCTTCTCTGCACTCTTTCTAGAGTCTCAACGCCTTTTTTATAGTGTGGTGACCAAAACTGGAGGAAGTATCATAGGTGTGGCTTTATAGAGTGGTATTAGTACCTCACTTGATCTTGATTGTATCCCTCTGTTAATGTAACTTAGGATTGCATTGGGTTTTTTGACTACCACCACACAACATTTCACTTAACAACAGAAATTTAGGGGGGGCAATTTTGGTCATAAGTCAAGGACTACCTGTACTTGGTTTTGCTATGCTGGAAAATAGACTGTTCCTTGGGCTGAAAGTAGAACGGACGTTAGGATAGACTTGAGTCAGGGTTGTGCAGGATTATTCAAAACAAGGAGTAGCTGAAAGAATTGACATGGAGCAATTCGTTCCTAAAGGAGCAATTCGTTCCTTCCCCATTTGTGCTAATCTCTGGAATCATCTTTAAAATCTCTGGCTAGGTGTGGCACCCAGCTACCAAGCCCAACAGGGAGAAATGAAATACTTTAAAATGTGCTTTTGGTTGTAGTGGTTGACATGTTGAACAAAGGTTCGGGAGACCCAGATTTGAGTCAATTTTCAGCCATGGATGGAAACCCCTGACTTTAGGCCAGTCTCAGCCCACCTTCTGCAAAGGAAAAATTAGAGGAGTGATGGAGTCTTTTGGATACTACCTTCAGAGGAAAGGCAAGCTAGGAATGCAACGAACAAAAAAACAGACAAAAAAACAAATAAGCAAATGTATTTACATACTTCATATGGCTTTCCTGCTGCTCAGTTTCAAACAACTCACATCAACAACAAGCAATTTTAGAATGGGACTATAATAAACATAACAACATCCCCTTATGGCACCATCCATAGGGGCAGGACAGTCATCATTCTTCAGAAAACCAACAAAGGATATGCAAAGAAGAATTCTCTTCTCCATTTAGTTTCCATTTAGTTTGGCACTCCATCCAAATCCTGTTAAAGGACTCAGATTTCTGAAATGCAGATCTCCTTCAACTCTATCTAGATGATGTGACTTGTGATGCAGTTTTGAATATATTCCTATTCAGAAATTGTATGCTGTAGCTTTGCAACCTTACTTACATATGAATTCCCTTTGCTTGGCTGGCACTTACATCGGGATAATCATGCATAGGATTAGACCAGTGGTGTCAAACTGGATTTCTTCAAGGGCCGGATCAGCATTGTAGTTGTCCTCCACGGGCTGGCTGGGGGGGGAAGAGGGGACGGACGCCTCCTGCAACACTCTGTCAGTGGGGTGGGGGCTTGCGTGACCCTTCCTGTGTCCCATTTTGGCTGTCAGAGTGCTGCAGACCGCCCACACTGAAAACGGGGTGCAGGGGGAAACGGATTTTGGCATTTTGGCTGTCAGGGGCACCGCGGGCTGGTCCTTTGTTATTTCTAGGCCAGGCCCGTGGGCCAGATTTAAGCACCCACAGGCTGGATCTGGCCCGTGGCCTTTGACACCCCTGGATTAGACTGATCAACATCTTAACTGAAAAATGTATGCCTATGCTCTTTGTTTCAACTATTTGTTTGGAATTATTTGTACAGAAACTTATATTCTGTACAAATCCTTGTATTCAGCTTTTTTGACCCATATCTAGTTATCTATAATTATAGTGTGAGATGCTTTTAAACATGACCATAAGTACACTGTATATTTGCATAGAATTAAGCTAAGTAGGAATTTGTTTCATAGTATGTATGCTTAGAATTGCAACCTTAGTATTTATATGGATTCTGGAGAGTCATTTGCTTCTTTCTAGTCTTTTTTCTATCTCCTTAGTAATGCACATTTAGTAACTGTTAACTTATAGGACTGTCCTATAAACCCCATTCAAAAAAATAAGGTCTGTTAAATTCATTGGAGTTTATTCCCAGGTCAGTGTTTTTTAAGGATCTGAAATAGGAACATACAAAAAGTCTTGTTGGCTATTTGTGAAGGAAGATAACTTATAAAGCTTTTATTGCTGTGTAGAATTAGTTCTGAAATAATTGTAAATTGTAAATACAGTACATACGTTATTGCAACTTTAATTTTTCTTCCTCCTCAGCTTCCTTCCTAAACCCTACATTGACTATCTAAGACATGCTTCTAGATAGAAATAAGGAAAATGCTCATTCTCAGTACTTTCTCTAGCTGTTGGAAGTAGGAGGAGGAACTATAAGAGAGCTTAATTATTTTAAAAACTGTATTATAAAGTATTTTGGAAGCGAATGTAAGAGCTATGTAAACAAATGTTTTTGTCATGATATATACCTTTCTGATTTATTCACATACAAGTATAATAATAGCTTTCCAAAATATCAATTCTCAGGAAGTAAGGCAGATAATGCAAATCAAATTGGACAATCATTTGTCTGAAATGGTATAGGGTTTCCTGCCTGAGCAGTGAGGTGGACTCCAAGGTGCCTTCCATCTCTGTTTTTCTCTTACTATTTTGAAAAAAAACCAGTTAAATTATCTTAATGTGAAAAGGATCTGTAAAGCTAGTTCTAACACATCTGAAGGTTCCTGGAACTTATTTGTCCGTAGAGCCACCCCAAACTATTCCTGAAATAATATAGATTACTCTGGTTGAACCAGAATAAAAATAACATTTACTAGCCAACCCATACCCCAAATGGGTCATCGTTTCATAAATACTTCCTTAATTAAACAAAGTATTAAAATAACCAAGGACGGGCAAAAAAATCCATGGAAATAAGACTGACTTCTGACTTCCTGCCTGCTTCCCACATGACCACAGCCAAGACCCATCGATGCAGCAGCAGCTGGTGGCACTGAAGCAGCCACAACTTTCCCAAATGTCATTTTCTCAAGAGTCATGGGAGCCAGGTTTTGGACACATTCTGTAAGGTAGCCCATTTGAGGTACCATGGTTCAAAAATTGCTGCCCTATGATGCACTAGTTTGCCCAGTTAAAGGTCATGACAATGAGCATTTTAGTAGTACAGATATATTCCTATTTGCTACGAAAGCTACAGTATCAGGAGTAGACAGAGGCTTTGAGCAGACTTGTCCAAATAGCAGTCAAAAAATTAAAGATTAGAAGTGTATATTTAATCTGGCAACTTTTTTGTGTATCCAGGTAGAAATGACTAATTGGAATTAGATCAAATGCAGACCAGATAAATCACAAGGATATGGTAATTATATTCAGGAGTGAGGCCAGGGAAAATATGTTGCCAGAATACTCAAGAAACAACTTTCTTGAGAGAAAAAGGAAAGGCATGTTCCAGGTCATGCTTGAAACATTGCCAAGCCCATCAGGGATGCCCACCCATACCAGTGAGTTCATAATTCTTAAACATCTCCAACAACAGTTTCCCGTATCACACATAAAGTTGCATCCCAACTCTATGAGCTTCAAGAACATAAGCAGCAATGATCCTGCTACTCTTAGTCCCGGGCATCTCTATAGACCGGGGGTGTCAAACTCGCATCGTCGTGTTATCGTCACATGACATATTGTGACTTTTTTCCCCTTTGCTAAACCGGGCATGGGTGTGGCCAGCACATGATACATCCTGCCTGTGGGCCACAAGTTTGACAGCCCTGCTCTAGACAGTCCTTCAAATTCAGTTATATTGCTCTTAACAAGCAGTTTAGGAGTATCACACAGAAAGAGACTTAAGGAATGGCCATGCAATACTACACTCCAAGGAGCTACAGTATCTTCTAGGAACACCAGATTCAACACCCAATCTTGGGTAGCGAAGACCCTTGAACAAACAGCTAAAGTAGAGCCCAACAACTATAAATACAGAAAATTGCAACTACAGCCTCCAGAACTTGTTGCATTGGACAGTAGTGACCAACTTTTGTCCAGGAAAACATATGTGCCCCTTACTTCCATGCATTTGATGCAATTCAAAATGAAGTTCCTTATATGTGCCAAGATCCATACTGATACAGTTTTCCATCAAATATTGGTGAATATTACTTTGGAACAATGTGTCACTGGTGTTTAGCAATAAAGGGAGGAAATAGGAAATTGCAAAATAAAGTTTTCATGAATTTTGGGGGGGGAAATGTTAAAATACAGTAATGTCTTAATATAAGCTCCATAACCTGCACAAATGGAGTCATTAATTTCCCAGAGGGACATTAAATTTAGCATCGAACAGTTTTGTTTGGGCTAAACCAACTCCCTTTAGATTTCCAGAAGTCTTTCAACTGTTGCAGCATAACCGTCTAAAAAATAAGCAAACAATGCACATAAAAACAATGCATGAACTACTTGCTGGGCAGTCAGTTGACTCTCCTGAGACTGAGGTACAGTAATGCTCTACAGAGAACCTGGGAAAACAGGATCTATGTAGGAACTGTCCCCTCAGCAGTTGTTGCGTTCTTTTGCAGCTATTTAGAGTGTGGAGGAGATAAGGCTGCTTCAGCCTGTTCAGGGTACAACTGGTCTCCAATTGCAGCCCTTACACATTAGAAAAAATACTGAAGGAAATTAGGAGAGAAGGGACTTTATTGGTGGTGGCTGGGAGGATTAAGAAATGGCTAATGTATGATAGTTATCCTATCCTATCCAGTTATCCCATGTCATGGAAGGGATTAAGATTAGATTAAGTTGTATTGTATGAACACAAACATTTTGTTGTCATTCACAGTTAATGTGGGATAAAAGAACCACTTTGACAACAACATGTTCACATCTACAATTTACATTTTTGCCATTATCAGTGCCAAGTCTTCAGGTTATGATTGCCATTTCTTATTGTTTGTAAGTGACTAATGGGTATAGAAGGTCAGCTCCCATTTTTTTGGAATTTCTGCTACAAAACAGGTACCAGAAAGATTCCAGTGAATTTGATGATGTTTCAGTCCTGTTAACACATTGTATCTCTTACACTTCCCTGGCATCTTATTGATGAATGAGAAGGGGACTTAAATTTATTACGAAGCTTTTCCAAAATCTGTGACATGTTTGGGAAAAGATTCAAGTCATGCTTTCAATGCAGATTCCGTTTTAACTGGAAAACCAGAAGGACCACACACAGACATTTCAAAGGGATGACGATGAAGTGTCTAGTCCTTGATCTTGTTTTAATATCTAAAAGGAAAAACTAGCCACAGTTGGGAAAAGAGGTGAAACAAAAAAAAAGCCTTCCCACAGGAATAAGGCAGCTCTCTGTTCTTGTGCTCCACCCTGACCATTTTTAGATTTATTTGAAAGCCAACTCAAACTGCCGATTGATTCAAGATCAAACCGCAAAATGGTTGCTGGCACTTTTGAGGGCTGTATATTTAGGTGCCACCCACCCAAGATGGAAACCCCGCAAACCAACTCTGTATTATTATCATCATTTGTGTTAAATTTATTACTGCATCTGGCATCAACAGAGCAATTTGAAAACCAACTAGCAGGTTGAAAGGCAAATGGAATTTAGATTGAAATCCCTAGTTTGGAGAGTCCCACTTTTCTTCACCATTCTACTTATCGTAAAGCTTTCCATTGTAAGTTCAATTTTACCTTTATTTCAGTTCTCTCACATGTCTATAGTTTTTCAGGTAACAGTGTTTATGTGCTTCTTAGACTTATTTATTGGTAATCCACCAAAGGAAGCTCAGAGATGTTTTATTCAGAAATTTACTTCACATCCATCTCAAGTCTGTGCATTATCTGTCCTAGTGATATATTTTGTTTCATACTCAGCAATTTATCAGAACTGGCAGATTGGAAGATTCAATGTTCTTAAGTTCTTAAGACATTGTTTGTATATATTACTTGCGTAATTCATTTTTGCTGTATTCGACAGACAGGAAATCTATGTTTTCTTTGTTAATTCTGTTTCTGTCAGACAAATAGTCCCAAGTTTCTTGATTATGAAGCATCATCATAATGATGAAAGTATATATTTTACAGTAATAGATATCCACACAGTTACCAATATGGCATATTATGCGTGTTTATGGAATAAGAGCATTGCTGCAAGTTTCAAATATATAGTATTGCTGCCCTTCCAGACCTCAGGTCAGTCATGTGATAACTGAGTGCATTGTAACTTCAAGTTAAAAGCAGTTTAAGCAGGATTTTATTCAAATAACTTTCAGATTTCAGTTTTGGGTGTTGTGGGTTGTTTTTGTTTGTTTTTGTTTTTAACAGAAAGAGCTATAGAGTATGAAAGTTCCTGCTGAACAGCAAGGAATATCCTCTATTTTGAGCCTTTTAAATAATAATCTTTATTTGTGGCTTCTTTTCATTCAGTGGAGATGTAAATACAGTGTCTTCGAGGTAGAGATTATTTTGTGTATATAAAATACAAGGCAAAATAAGATTTTAAAAACCCTTATTGCCTGTTCTCTATTTTTATTTTCCGCTTCTCTTAGGAAGGAAGAGTGGGTGGATGGGTGGACAGATTTCAAATTGTTCATCACATATCATTTCACCTATAGAGTACAGTGTTTTAGTTGTTTATCACATGCAATTTTCAAATTGCTACATCTTTCCAATGGCTGTTTATATAGCTATATGAAAAGACCTGTGTTCACTGGGCAGTGAGCTGGAGGATTCACATTTTATTTCCATAATCTCTGCTTCCACTGTTGGAAAAAGTGAACATCAGATCGTGGAAATGGCTGTCAACATACCATATGTAAAACTTTATTAATATTTGTGTGTTAGAGACATATCACACCTTTTTTTGTATTCACATGTACATGCATGAGGATTGTATCATCAAAGCTTCCAACACCAAAAGAATAGTGAATATCATAAGTAACCTATAAATATATTGGAGCAGCTAAATGACTTTTTATTTGTAATAAGAATGAAGATGTAAAGTTGGGTGTTGCATGGAACAACCAAGATACATGAGTAAATAGTTGATTGCTATTTTAATAGCTCAGCAAATCAAGTGCTGTTTTTGAAAAAGCGTCCAAGAATTATAATCCACGGGAATGTCAATAATGACAGGGGCATTGGGGTTGATCCTGAAGCCGCACTAATCCTTAGAAACAAAAAAATATTAGGTGAAACGTCTTACCACTTTCCTCAGAGTAAAGGCTAGTCATCTCACTGGGTTTTACTCTAGAGTACACATAGATCAGATTGCACTATTAAATTCCTTTCTAAAAGTTTATTTGGAGAACTGGATTCTGGCAATCCAGCACTGCATTTGATGAACTCGGTTAGATTATGCTAAGCACACATTTCCATTTTTGACCCTTACAATACAACTGTCCATTTAGAGTTCAAAGACAATTTAAGGTGGATGAACTAACCGCCTCGATATTTGCTTTCATGATTTGTCTATAGATATGATGTAACCATTCACTACCACTGGGTAAAAAAGAAAAAAAATTCTTAGGTTCAGATCTGCTTCATTAACTACCCATCATACTGTATTTCCTGAATCTGTAACCTTGTGGACATTTTGGAACTACTTCAGCATGACTGCTCTGTATTACATTAGTTGAAAACCAGGCACTATTCTACAATGAAATGTTTCTAGAGGCATATCTAAAAGGGAGGGAGGGAGAGAGGTTTACCAGTGTTTGAAAGTGATTATTGTCATTCTACTTTATAGAATGTGCTGTGCCTTGCAGCAGGAGCACTATAATTAAACCTGGTTTTATTTCTCTGTAAGGGTTTTCTACTTTCTATTTATTGCAATTCATTTTTTTTCTTTTGAAAAACTTTCAAATGAGATTTTTTAAAAACAACAAATGTAATAATAGGTTGTCTGTCCAATCTTGTACTTGTGAACATAGTAATAAGCAAATCTATTTATACATTTTTCTTCTCGTCCCCAAGCCCACAGCTGATTTGCTCATCATATGAAGAAACTCTTTATCAGTATTTGACATAAAACTGGGCATTGCCATTCTAAATTTTTTTGTTTATCTAGAAAACTCTTGTGTGTGTGCACATACATGTATGTGTGTACATGCACACTGTCCCGCATTCTAAACGTGCACTCCTACTCCTAATTCTAATATTAGATCTACACATCAAGTTGCAAAGAAATACTGCTCAGCGTGGTGCAGTTCAATTTCCTGTTACTCAGATTAGAGAAGTGCTAGAGAAATGCTGTATTTCTGTTCTCTGTTGTATATTTTGTGTCTTATAAATCCGCAAAGTACCTTGGAGTGTACTTTTGACACCACTAGCTCTGAAGCCTTCATTGATTTCAGGAATTCTAGGAGTTGTGTCTCAGAGTTCTAGGAGCTGCGATAAAATCTTTTGTTTTCTGCTCTTAGCTTTTCAAAGAGTGGTTCCTTTGAAGTCACCGCTGTGTTATTGATCTAATGCAGAGGATCCATTCGATCAGAAAATATATTAAAGCAAAATTTCAAAAGACAACAAATATATTAATTACTATGAATTCATTAGAAGATTTGCTGCAGTGCAAAATTATTTGTATTTCTTTTAGTTATTATCTGATCATCTAACTAACCTTTATTTCAACTATCTTTGGTTGTTGCTGTGTTTGACTAAACCAAACCATAGCTTTTTTGTTAGACAAAATGATACAGAGGATATCAACATCTGTTAAAAAAATGAAAGTCAAGCGATCAATTAGACAGGGAATCCCTTCGGGCATTTGGTAGATAGAAATCGTCAGATAACCTGTGAAATATTTTATATTAGCACTTATTTATTTATGTATATATCAGACTTCTTTTTCTCTTATAGAGAAACCTACTGCTAATCAGAAACCTACTGCTAATAACTGTACTTGTCTACAGGTGGAAAAATGTGAACAAGTAAATGATTGTAAGGAGGGTTTTTACAACGGCAGAGATTGTTGATGTATCTAGCCATAAAATCTTTCCGTATTCATGTTTGTTTTTGGGCTAAAAAAAATTAAACAGTGGTCTGGCTGCTAGCACAACGTGTTCTCTCTCTGTTCCCTTCTTGACTTCCTGTTCTTTCATGGCTGAAAAGGGAAGGAGGAGTCAGAGGCTGAATTCAATCAAATGCAGGTGGAGAGTTTGTGCTAAGTAGCCAAAACAAACAATGTGCATTCCTTTACTATCAATTTTTTTAAAGATTGGCCTGATTCTGAGGCCATTCATAGCGCACATAGGCTCTTCTGCTGGGACTTTCACGTGCACTGCTTCAGATTAAACAACATATCCTCTTCTTTAAAAGTGGGGGCAAGGGGAAGGAGGGACAGTTCATGTTACTGCTTTTAAAAGGTTTCCCTCAAAAAGAGGCTTTTATCATCTTTGAAAAGAAAATGTGTGTAATATCATGTAATGTAATGATCTATGCAAAAGATTGGCAGCAAAACCTAGGCAAAAAATTAACTAGCTTCCAGCTCTGTTATAAACCCAAAGACTCCATCCAAATTTGTGGAAACTCTCATTATAGTTCACCAGTATTTCTTGGGCTTCATTCCATTCAGCTCTTGAAATGATTGCTGATTTTTACATTGGAACAAGGTGAAATTCAGTTTCCAGATGAGTTTTTAACTTTGATCCATGGGTATAACCCAAGATTCTGCCTGGAAAAAAATAAATGGTAGTTTGCTTCAAAGGTCTGACCCTCAGCCAAGGCCGGGCTCTAAGCTGAGACACCTGGACAGAATTTAGAGAGTGACACCAGACATTCTCTTGGCTGCTACTGACTTCAGATCACGTCAAGAACAACTCTCTGAGCTTGGTTGCCATGCAACCTCATTTGGGGCATGTTCAAGACACATAATCCTTTGAAATGGGGTTGCACAGCAACAGTGGGTGGTGTCCTGGTTGACAGCATTTTAACTCATTGCACTGTTTTACTCAGAGGGCAGGGCGTGGTCCCTCCCTCGGTCTAAAAAAGACAAATTCAGGGACAGTCACAAGTACCATCATTTCTGTGGAATGTTTATGAAAACATTCTCAACAAAGGAGGAGCGGTGGGAGCATTGGGTGTGTTCTCTCAATACTCATACATCCATGTACTCTTAAGAGTTTTTTTTAAACAGAGGCTTTGAGGATTTTCATAACACTTTCACAAATTCTGAACTGTTGCCTTTCTTTTTAGTATTAAATGTCTAGCTAGCTGGCAATTGCTTGCTTTCCAGGGATTTTTTTTTAAAGAGGGTCACATTAAACAATGAAACAAATCTGCAGATAAGGCTACCAGAAGCCCGCTTAAGAGGATGATTTAAAAGACAAATCGTTTGCTAATCATACAATTTATCATGCGGTTTTATCATTTATGTTACTCTTTAAAATGCAGAATTAAATGTAAAGCCTATTTATCAAAATGTTGATGTTCCTTTGGCTGTGTCCAAATTGCAATCATTCTTCAGTGTTTCAAATGCTGCTTCTACCAACTAGAAATGTTAAATTGCTTTCCTGACAATGCCACTATTTCTATTTATTTATTTTTCTTGTCAGTAATAGTTTTTTTCCTGAGCAATACTTTAGATATAGAAATTAGATATAGAAATCAATTAGAAATTATTTTCAGACATGGAAAAACAACATGCATTTCTTTTTTATAAATAGATAAATGCATGTTGTTTTTTCCATGTCTGAAAATAATTCTGAGTCAACCTGGGTGTTTTGTGGTAACATATATTACAAAAATATATATATTTTTAACTGTATTTGCATTCAAAAGCCATTATAAAAAAAAGAGTTAACACTATTTAATATTGAAAGTAGTGGGGTTTTAGCATGCTTAAATCTCTATTGGACAATGACTATTTAAAAAAACAATGAACTATGTTGAAGATCCTAATATAGGAATTACTACATATGTAATGCAAACAATTAAAATTCATATTAAACAATTAAAATAATATTGCTGAACTGGCTTATATTTAATTTATGCATGCCTATTTCACATAGGAAATAATAATTTCATTGTCCATTTTAACCTTTAAAACCTTGGAATTTTGTATATAAATTGTACAAAATTGTACATTTAAATAATACCGTATAAACACTTTAATGTCAGATGTGACGTAGAAGCTATGGCAGATGAATAAGAACAGCACACAGCCTTCATTTAAAAAGTGATTTAATGGAAAGCATTATATATAAAAAACATAAATTATACAAAGGTGTGAATTGTTTTTTTCCTTTGCCTGTTTTTAAGAATAATTTGTAGTGATTTTGTCATCCATCTTTTACCTTTATTGCTACATTTTATGCCAAGTACTAGACTTGCTAAAATACATCTTTTTTAAGATTAGACTCTCCAGGATATTTGATGTATGCTTCATCCAGAAGTGGTATTCAGCCAGTTCGGACAGGTTCTGGAGAACCAGTAGTAGAAATTTTGAATAGTTTGGAGAACCGGTTAATACCACCTCTGACTGGCCCCACCCCCATCTATTCTCTGCCTCCCGAGTCCCAGCTGATCAGCTGGGTCTTCTTTTGTTGCCCTGCACAGGAGAACGGAGCTGGAAAGCACATTAATGGGGTGGGGAGGGAATGGGGATTTTACAGTATCCTTCCCCTGCCATGCCCACCATGCCATGCCATGCCCGCCAAGCCATGCCACACCCACCAAGCCACACCATGCCCACCAAGCCATGCCCACAGAACTGGTAGTAAAAAAAATTTTGAATACCACCAGTGGCTTCATCCCTCCAAAACTTGATTTCTCAGAGGTAATCATGTGTGAGAAAATTGCTTGACTTTTATTCATTTACAAAGCCAGCATACCATTTATTCATTTTCAAAAATGCATACATAAATATTTAGATTAGGTCAATTGCGTAGCGGAAAAATGTATCGTATTAAGGACATTTATGAGCAAAAGTGTATTCAGAGATACATCCACAAAAATCCATGTGCTGTTTTTTTTTAAAGCAAAATAAAAACTGGAAGGATGAGAAAGCAGAATGCACAGATTCATTTGTTCTTCGAGAAGTAAGCTCTGTTGGACTCAGTGGAATTTACTTCTGAGTAAATATGCAGAAGAATGCTGCTATAAACTGCCTGTGTGTGTGTGTGTGAGAGAGAGAGAGACAGAGACAGAGACAGAGACAGAGAGAGAAAGACAGAGAGACACAGAGAGAGAGAGTGCATGTATATGTTGGCATGCACTTTCAAAGCAATCTTGTCTCTTTGTAATTACCTGAAGAACTCTCTTCTCGGCATCAGTTTTGGAAAATGTTTTGCCACTGTCTCCTTCACAGGGATTTCACTGGCCCAGAGTCATCAGCTGGCATTGTGCCCAGGCCAGGACTAAAACTCAGAATCTCCTATTTTCTAGCCCGGTGCTTTGACTACTACACTACACTGGCTGTCATAAACTACCATAAGCAAGTTATATTCATAAAGTCATATTGCCTTTACACAAAAAGCTGCTCCACCATCCTCCATCTCATAATCATCTGCTTCTTGTGAGAATATACCTATCACTGGGGATGCATAAAAAGTGATGAAATGTTACCTTCAGCTGATAGTGGAGATGCCTGTAGACCAGGGGTGTCAAACCCATGGCGTCACATTGTTGTCATGTGATGTATCACAATCTTTTTCCCCTTCACTAAACCGGGGGTGGGGGGGCGCGTGATGCATCTGGCCCACGGGCCATGAGTTTGATACCCCTGACTAAGAGCAAGTACAGTTACTACTCGGGTTACAACCATTCATTTAGTGATGGTTCAAAGTTACAACAGCAGTGAAAAAAGTGATATATGACCGCTTTTTGCACATATGGCAGCATCCCCTAGTCACATGATCAAAATCAGGTGCTTGGCTTTTTGGCGTGTATTTATGTAGGTTGCACCATCCTGGGGTCCTGTGATCACCATTTGTAACCCTCCTCTGAAGAAAGTCAAGGGGATCGATTCACTTAACAATTGCAGTGATTCACTTAACAACTAGGGCAAGAATGGTTGTAAAATGGGGCAAAATGTCCACTTTGTTTAGCAACAGCAACGTTGGGCTCAATTGGCAAGCTTTGGTGGCTCAGGCTGTTAATTGCCTGCTCTTAAGATCCAGCTGTCTACAAGTACTGTAGGCTCGAATCCCACCAGGCTCAAGGTTGACTCAGCCTTCCATCCTCTCAGGGTAGGTAAATTGAGGACCGATTGTTGGGGAATGCTGACCTTGAAATGCGCTTGTAATAAGCAGGCATATACAATGGAATGAAGGCTATTGCTGAACACATCGGGTTGTGCTCCAAAAATTGTAAGCCACCCTGAGTCTTGGCATATAAATGTAATTTTAAAAATTGCAGTTGTAAATCAAGGGCTACCTATAGAATCTTCAACAGAAGAGTTTTCTTCTGCTTCTCATTACACACAAATGCATCCCTTCTCTACTGCACTGGGGCCATGTTTTATCTTCTTCATAAGCCTTCCCTTACTCTGCTCTTCAAGCCTTACCCCTCCACTTGCAGGCAAGAACAGTGAGCATGGAAGCAGAATTCATCCTTTCCTGCCAATTCAGTGGATTTGTTTGTGGTGTCAGTTGCTCCTACTCATTAGTCTAAAAATTCTAGCAGAAAAGTCTTGTTTTGTTTTGTTTAGTTTTATATTGTATTGTTTTTTTTAAGTGCTGTGCAACCTCCCTTTTCAAATCTGGATTGAGAAACGGCAGAAATGTGGCCAACATTCCTGGTGAATAAACAGAGTGCAAATGGTTGCTGTATAATCTAACGCTTTCAAAATGTTATTTTCTAACCCTTTAGGTACAGTTAGTCTGTACACGTGGTCCTTGTCACTGTTGATTCAAGTTTAGGTGTCATAATGTACGTGGTATAAGGAAAAGGTAAACCTTGCTGTGGAAAAACCTAATGTTAACTCAATCATCTGTTCCTATTGTTTTTAAAAACTGGATTACATTTATTGCTGGACACAACTCCTTTAAGTGAAGAATGTTTTCTTTTCTACATACACCACCAACGTACAGGTAGTCCTTGACTTACAGCGGTTCATTTAGTGACCGTTCAAAGTTACATTGTTGAAAAAAATTGACTTCTGACCATTTTTCACACTTACGACCATTGCAGCATCCCCGTGAAATTCAGACTGTTGGCAGCTGCCTCACATTTATGACAGTTGAGGTGTCCTGGGATCATGTGATCACCTATTGTGACCTTCTGACATGCAAAGTCAATGGATAAACAGATTCACCTAATAACCGTGTTACTAACTTAACAACTGCAATATTCACTTAACAACTATGGCAAGAAAGGTCATAACATGAGGCAAAACTCCCTTAACAAATGTCTCGGTTAGCAACAGAAATGTTGGGTTCAGTTGTGGTTGTAAACCACTATATTTCAATATTATACTCTTCACTCTTTTTCTAAAAATAAGGGATGATGTGTCCTAAGTACGCACTCACATTTTCTATGTAAGCCCATTTAGGGATTCAAAATGTAACCAACCTGGAGTGTCTCATCCATGATCTAATTGAAAATATGGGTGTTTTTGAAGAGTAATCATTGGTAGTCTGAACCACCTGCCCCCCTCTTTTTATGGCAGAGGTCTCCAACCTTGGCAACTTTAAGACTTGTGGACTTCAACTTCCAGAATTCCTCAGCCAGCTTTGCTGGCTGAGGAATTCTGAGAGTTGAAGTCCACATGTCCACAAGTCCACAGGTCCACAAGTCTTAAAGTTGCCAAGGTTGGAGACCCCTGTTCAATGGCATTTCTGGAATGCTAAGAAAATGGAAATAGCAACAAGGCTGCCAAATACCAAATTCTTTGGTATTTTCTTTCTCCATTTTCTGGAATGTTTTTATTTCCCCTTGCAAAAAGATTTCTTCCCAAGATGTTTTTTTTTGAAAGGGTGCTTTAAAAAGAGAAAAGGCAATTTGGTTATTGATTTCTTGGGGTGGGAGGGATTTCATTGCACATCTTGGCAACACTTCTTCATTGGTTCCCTAATATGTCTTGATCTGCAAACACGGCTGCCCTGAGATTCCCCTGACTGTACATGGGAGAAAAGAATGATAGCCGTTGAATGCCCGTGTTAGATTAAATCTGAACTTCTTTTGATTGAATGAGCTAATTCTTTGTGTCAGGGTCTGACAACAAAATCTTAAAAGCCAACGTGGCTTTTTTTTTCACACCCAAATATAACTCAGCTCTATTTCTCTCTCTGCCTCTGCTTGTTTTAAATGATGAAAATTAATCTACAGTATCTGAAGCTGCATTATTTCTAAAAGTACAGATTTTTGGGGTTTCTAAGTTACAAAGGGTGAGATAAATGGATACAGTTATGTTTCCCCTAAAAGGATATCTTATTATGAACAGCCTCCCTTTGATACAATACACTACCAAAACTAGTGCTCTAGATCAGAGGACTTCAAATTTAGTAACCTTAAGATTTGTAGACTTCAACTCCCAGAATTCCCTGGCCAGCAAGTCTTAAAGTTGCCATGTTTAGAGACTCCTTCTCTGGATAAGGAACAAAAGGAGTGCAGACCTGTCTCTTTCTTCATTGTGAGGTGATTACATCATCAATTGGAATAGTATTTGCCCATGTTCGAAACTTGGGGGCACTAAAAACAAATCAAGCCTCTTATAGTAAATAGTTGCAGCTAAAAAAAGTTTAGCTGAAGGCCACCCAGAGAATTTAAATAGTAAATAGGAATATGAACTCAAGTTTTTCCAGATACTTGTGAATGTAATAACCAAGATAACTGTCTATAGAGAACCGCAGTGGGATTCTTACCTGCCTGAATTTTGTTGTTCCTGGAATTGTAGCTATACAGTAGGTTTCTCATGCTCCTGAATCTTAATGTTTTCCCTTACAGTCTGGCCAGTTCTGGAATCATCTTCTATATATAGCCATGGTGGAGCAGTGGTTAGAATGCACTACTGCAGGCTACTTCTGCTGACTGTCGGCTGCCTGCAATTTGGCAGTTCAAATCCCACCAGGCTCAAGGTTGACTCTGCCTTCCATCCTTCCGAGGTGGGTAAAATGAGGACCCAGATGGCTGACTCTGTAAACTGCTTAGAGAGAGTTATAAAGCTGTATATAAGTCTAAGTGTTATTGCTATAGATGGTCTTTTAAGATGTAGATAGAGGAAGCCAGCTTCCCAGAGAGTGGGTTTACTGAGTCAGCAAACAGAGAGAGCAACAGGCTTAGCAGAAGAAGACAAGAAGGAGGCACTTTCTTGTTTATTTTTTATTACTGGAACCTAGAGACCGAGATAACTGCGGTACTCCTATAATCTGCAGGGGGCTGTGCCATGTTTGTTTTTTTCCTTGAAGATTACAAGAACTGCACATGTTACAAGAGCTGAATGATTGTCCTCCTAGAAGAGAAGATAATGGGGTCAGAAACAAAACTCCCTATTTCTCAGCTTATCACAGAAGGATGTACAATTCTTGAGCTGGACCCTGAGGAATCTTTCGAGGGTCAATGGGACCAACAAGTCTTATAGAAAACTGGATGGAGCAATGTGACACAAAGGTACAGGCCTATCGAAAAGAGTTCTTAAAGTTATGAGCTTCAGAATAGGTTTCAGGGCTTTACCTGTGATGCTAACTCTGGATTCCTGGATGAAGAGCATCTTCCATATGTTTCTGGGATTGGAGAGGCATGGGCTATCAGGTATGGACTGGAGGGAAGATATCTTATTCTGTCAATATATGCTGGCATTCAGAAGTTCCCTATTCAAATGTACTGAAACATCAGTCTATCAGCCAGCCAGCCAGCCAGCCATTGAAGAGAAGTGTGCAGCCTTCCTGAGACATATCTTTGTGATCTGAAAACAAAAGTCACAAGGCTTTTTAAGCCTCTGACAGGTGCTTTTCTCTACTGATCCACATAGGAACAAATGACTCAGCCTTCAAGACCCTACAAGGGACTATGAAGTGGTGGGCAGGAGACTGAAGGAGCTGTTGAAAGATATGGACCAGGAAGAGAGAAAGGAATACTGGAAATACATACACAATAGTGCCAATGGGAATGGTTTGAACAGTTCAGTAACCAGATGTATTTCTGAAGTGAACTGGAAGTATTGGATATGCTGAGCGTAGAGAAGAAAAGTCAAAGGAAGACAGGCTTTGAAAAGCTGTCCTGTAAAAATGCCTGAAGGCAGAGAAATCTTAAATTTCAGCTGGACATCAGGAAAAAAAAATGAGAAAATTTTTTTCCATCAATTATTTTCACTACAGTTCCTGCATGTTCATACAACTAATGAAAGAGTGTTTTATGTGAATAAAAGACTGGTGAATAAGAGCAAAAAATCTTGTATGTGTGATGAATGAGTGGCTTCTTATATCCAGCCCAATAATTTCAGTAGGGCCCATTATTGCCACCGCACTAGGACACAATTGCCATAAACTACTTCAAGCTCCAATTTATTTTACACATTCGCAGAATGAATGGGAGGCAGGGTTGAACCTAAGTGAAAGATTCTTTATTCTCCTCTTTTATTCTTGAGAAATAATCACATAATTAATAGTAAACAGGTTTGAAAGAAATCCTGGTATTACTGTAGTCAAATAATGATTAATTAATGGTGTACAACTAATTACAGAGTATTTGACCTTTTAACTTCTCTTCTTTGTACAATGTCATAGCTATTTGGGTTTTTTTTTTTTTTAGTATACTCTTATTTCTATATAATTAATCTTCTACATTAAGCTCTCTAAATAACTACCATCTGGGATTTAGATTGTAACAGATCAGGGGCTTGGTGCATTTCATTATTCAGGATAGAATCACAGGGAACAAAATTCTCATTATTTTATTTTTAAATGTAAGTCCGCCTCAGCAAGATTGTTAAATTGCTTTACTTATCTTGATCATGATCTGGCTCTCTCTCTCTCTCTCTCTCTCTCTCTCTCTCTCCCTCCCTCCCTCCCTCCCTGTCTCCCTCTCTCTCCCTCCTTCCCTCTCCATGCCCTTGTTGTTCTTATTAACCATTCCATTTTTTCCATAGTTCTATTGTATCTCAAGTCTCAATATCCTTAGTCAATTCAATTCAGAATTAGAGCTGGAAGGGACCTTGGAGGTTTTCTAGTCCAACCCCCCTGCTCAAGCAGGAGACCCTATACAATTTGAGACAAGTGGTTGTCCAGTCTCTTCGTAAAAACGTCTGGTGACAAAGCACCCACAACTTCTGAAGGCAAACTGTTCCACTGGTTAATTGTTCTCACTGATAGGAAGTTTCCCTTAATTCCAGGTTGCTTCTCTCCTTGATTAGTTGCCATCCATTGTTTCTTATCTTGCCTTCTGGTGCTTTGGAAAATAAGTTGACCCCCTTTTCTTTGTGGCAGCCCCTCAAATACTGGAATACTGCTGTCATGTCACCTCTTGTCCTTCTTTTCTCTAAACTAACCATACTCAAATCCTGCAAACATTCCTCATGTTTTAGTTTCCAGACCTTTAATCATCTTAGTTACTTTTCTTTGTACTTTTCCCAAAGTCTTAACTTCATAATGTTGAGATATTTATGGGAGTGTCTCCTGCTGATATCGAGTGCCAACCGCCCTGTACGAGCGCACAGACAGGGGCTTCTCGGGGTGCCGTCGGCAAGCCAATGCCGGTTGGCGGTGCCCCGGGGACGGGCCTACTCTGTGGTGGTTCCCGCCCTGTGGAATCAATTACCCCTGGGACTGCACCTGGCCCCTGACCTTCGCACCTTCCGTCACTCCCTGAAAACTTGGTTATTTGAACAGGCCGGGCTATGCTGACCTCCTGGGGGGGGTTAAATTTTATAATGTATACTGGGGTTCTAGCGAAATTGGGCTTGTGATTGTTTAATATTTTTTTAAGTAATTTATTGTTCATTGTTGGTTTTAGTTGTGAGCCGCCCCGAGTCTTCAGAGATGGGGCGGCATACAAGTCCAAGTAATAAATAAATAAAATAAATAATGTGGTGAACCAAAGTGGATGCAGTATTCCAGGTGTGGCCTTACTAAGGCTTTATACAGCAGCACTAATAGGTCACATTATTTTGATTCTATGCCTCTATTTATACAACCAAGGGTTTTATTAGCTTTTTTGGCTGCTGCCACACACTGCTGGCTCATATTTAAGTAATTGTCCAATAGGACCCCCAAGGTCCCTCTCACAGTTACTGTTTTGTGCATGTTTCTTTTCCTTGTTGCTTTTATTCTTAACTTACTCTTCACATGTTGGCTATATACATATTGAGCTGCATATAAATTATATTATATAGATAATGTATATAAATAACCAACTTGCTTTATTTTTATTTTTATTTTTTATTTTTATTTTTTAGCAGTCCAGGGCCATATGGGTTGGATATGCCTGATTTAGGAAGTCAAATCATCAAAGTTGGGGGTAAGGAGAGCAAGAAAGGAATGATTTGAACAAAACAACAGGGATGCAGCAGAAGAGGGCAAATATGCACCAAACACTTTCAGTTTGGAAAGCAATGCCATTACTCTGTTCCACCAATTAAAAATGGGTGGGGTACTGTGGCATTTTATAGAGTAGCACTGAAGGGCTTTTGAGGCTTTGATTAAAGTGAAGCTCTGTTTTGAGGTTTCACATAGCCCTGACCTTAATCTTTAAATAAATATTTAAATATTCATGCAAAAGTGATAAAACTCCAGAAGAGCTGTTACAGCAAACTATACAAACGACTAGTCAGTAACCAGTCCCTTTGTAGCAGTGAATCCATACCTTGAACTAAAAGTTAAAACAAAATTATTGGACATTTTTTATTCACATGGCATCCTGTATTCATTTCCTATATTCTCAAAGCAGAAATGGAACGATCTGGTGACTCAGGATTAACATAATTCTCCGGTAGCAGCAGCACATAAGGAAGTACAAAGCTTTCATGCTAACTATACTGAGTTTACAGAAGGACTTAGATCGTTAAAAATAAAATTATCTGTTGCTAGAAGTACATAGGAGACTGGAAAGGTTTCACAAAATGATTGTCTGAAAAAGATAAAAAGCAGCCAACAAGAAAGAGCAAAGCTCCCAATTAACAGTAGTCCATGAAGTGGCATTAGTGAGGGACTTTAGCTTCAGATACATCAGCCCAGCTTGTTCTTATTATAGCGTATCCCGCTGCCTCCACAAAATAAGGGAAATAGTCAAACAGTCAGTTTAAGTTGTCTATCATGCTATCTGGGCCTTAACTTAGGACTGTTTGTGCCCTGGCGTCTCCACCCTTCCCCCAGCCCCCCAAAGATTTAATTATTTCACATTTTTCTTTTATTTGGAAATGCTGTGTACAGGGTTATAGACAAACCAACGCTGAAAAGGCAGCCAGAAGGGCAGAACAAACCTAAAAACGTTTGTTGTTGTTATTAGTTGCAAAGTGGTGTCCAACCCATCGTGACCCCATGGACAACCTTCCTCCAAGCCTTCCTGTCCTCTACCATCTTCTGGAGTCCATTTAAGCTCATGCCTACTGCTTCAGTGACTCCATCCAGCCACCTCAAACATTGCCTATATCCAATAAAGGTAAAGGAGTCCCTGAGGATTTTACTCCACTAGTCATTGCCAACTATAGAGGACGGTGTTCATCTCCATTTCAAGGGCCATTGAGGCAGCGCTGTCCCAAGACTTTTCTATGGTCATGTGGCAGCATTGTTACCTTCCCACTAAAGTAGTACCTATTTATCTACTCACATTTGCATGCTTTCGAACTGCTAGGTTGGCAGGAACTGGGGCAAGGGCAGAGCTCACTCCATCGTGTGATGCTTGGGTCTCAAACCTGGGCTGCTGGCTTTCCAGCCAATAAGCACAGCACCTTAACTGCTGAGCCAGTGTCCTGCAGCTGCAGCCTATATCCAGTGATTAATTCAGAAAACAGGACAAGGCATTAGTCAGTGATTCAGAACAGGTATGATGGAGGCAGGGTAGGGTTTGACAATGAGAACAGCAAACTTTATAGCAGAATTTTATGAGGCCAACCAAGGGTTGACTGGATGGAGGGGAACTTAGTAGTGGGAAAAGGTGTACAACAAAAATTGAATTATCTTAAAACACCTAAATGCAAAATATGTCTTCCTGCTATTGTCTCTTGCCTTCTTGACCACTTCTATTCTGTTCTATTCTTGACCGCTTCTATTTTATTCTATTCCAATAAAAAATAATAAGACACTTTTAAAAAACCATATTATAAAAATGGCATAATTATTCTGCATTCAGCAGAGAATGAATAAAAAGGACAGTTATATTATTAGGTTTGCTTTCCAGTTTTCTTTAATCATGTCTAAAGGTAAAGGTTCCCCTCGCACATACGTGCTAGTCGTTCCCAGCTCTAGGGGATGCTGCTCATCTCCATTACAAAGCCGAAGAGCCAGTGTTGTCCGAAGACGTCTCCGTGGTCATGTGGCCAGCATGACTAAATGCCAAGGCACACGGAACGCTATTGCCTTCCCACCAAATGGTCCCTATTTTTCTACTTGCATTTTTACATGCTTTCAAACTGCTAGGTTGGCAGAAGCTGGGACAAGTAATGGGAGCTCATTCCGTTACACAGTGCTAGCGATTCGAACCGCTGAACTGCCAATCTTTCTGATTGACAAGCTCAACATCTTAACCATGGAGCCACCGCATCCCCTTTAATCATGTATACATTGATGTAACTCAGGAGCAGTATATAGAAAACACTCTTATATCCTTTAAGGATGTCAGTTTTCCTAAGTGAAAAATTATCTTTCCTCTTTGCAAATCAGCCTTCCAATAATCTCAGGGCATTACCAATGAAAACAGAGAGAAAATGTTTTAATGACAGATGTCCTTACCAAAACTAATGTTTGGTTTGGGTTTTCTTTTTCCTTTTTTGTTCCATTCTGTAAAAGCTCTCTTTGCATTTTGCAGACAGAGGCCCTTTCTACATGCAAAGGATGCACACTGCCCTTCCATGCCCTAATAACGCCATGGGGTTTCTGGAAGTCTTTGGAAGCCAAACCTATGAACTTCACCAGCTAATTGGCTTGGCTTCTGATCTAGAGGGAATACTGCCAGGACCGTGTCACAGCTGTTTCCCTGGAGCTGCAAGTGGAGCAGTTTCATTTTGGTGCAAAATCTTGGCTCATCTCAATTGCTGGCTCTGAAATTCCTCCATTTCTCAAGAAGCCAAGATTTCCTGACACTTAGTCTTTTTTGCATTTGCCTCTCCTTTCTTCCCTGCTGATTGAAGGAATGGGTTTGCTGCTCACCTAACAACGGCTACTTCCCTTTTTTATCTCTTCTCTTGTCATAAAAAGAGAGAGTTTGAATGGTGAGAGTAAGAAGGCCTCTACATTGGCTGCATCCTGGTTTTGGCACGCCCACATTGGTTGATGGCCAGTGCCAAGAAAGAATGTAGGGAGAACTGTTAGAAGCTTCTCTGCTCCTGCAAAAGTCATGGGTATGTTGAAGAGGTCTTAGAAGAATTCTGTGAAAGAAAGCAACTTAAAAAAGTAAAGCTGTTTTGCTACTTAGGAAATGAAAGTTTATGTATGTAAGGTTGATGCATACATGGAGCAGAGCATATAGCCATGGTGGCGCAGTGGTTAGAGTGCACTACTGCAGGCTACTTCTGCTGATTGGCAGCTGCCTGCAATTTGACAGTTCAAATCTCACCAGGCTCAGGTTGACTCAGCCTTCCATCCTTCTGAGGTGGGTAAAACGAGGACCCAGATTGTTGGGGGCAATATGCTGGTTTAGAGAGGGCTGCAAAGCACTGTAAAACGGTATATAAGTCTAAGTGCTATTGCTATATAGCCCAGCTCTAACAATCTGATATCCTCTGAATGGCCTAGATTTGCATTGTCCATAATTCAATAATTGTCTAGTCATAATGAGTGGGGAATTAATGAAATTGTAGTTCAGCAAATTTGGGAGCACCAGATTGGGGAACTCTAGAGCAGCTTAAAACACAGAGTGGAACGTGTTTGAATCAGATTTCACCTTACTATTGATTATCCCATGAATTAACAGTTTTCAACAAAATTATTCAATACTAACCAACATGAGAGGCAGCTATTCTCTCTCTCCACTTCCCTGTACACTTTGATTGTTCTGCTTTTTTCAACAACAGAAATTGCTTTTTTTTTCTTGGTAAACAAATTGTTACAGGTTCATGAACTTAGTGTGAGAGAGAAAATCCCTCTAGCCAGATAAACTGCTTACGTTCAGAAGATGTTTCCCCAGGGCAATACCCTTTGCCAAGAAGTTCATATTTATTTACACAAGTCATGGAATGAATACCTAACTCTGCTATGTTAGTTGTATAGTTCTTCACACATCAGATTGGACACTCTGAAAAACATGTAGTAACAAATAAGAACATTCTGCACAAAATAATGTCCAGATGAATTGAGCTCTTTTATGTAAACATAAATGTGAAAGTTAACTCAAAAGTCATAGCCAAAGTTAGGTGCATTAAGAGATTGATTCATTTGAAGGTAGAATTGGGGGTCATTCAATATTTGGAGGGAGCCAAGGGCCAGTAGGTAGAATGATGGAAAGTACATGTGACTGCCTTATGCAGAAGGAAGGAGCAGAGATTTTCCTTTTTACTTGTAGGATTTTTTTATTATTATTTTTATATATGTATGTATTTAACAGGCTTACATAGCTGACTATTTGCCAAAAAGAACTCTGGGCAGTGAACAAAACAAAAATATGCTATAAACAAATGCATCATTTAAAACAATAAACATTATTGAGTCATTGATAAAATTCACATTCATCCAAGGCCTTTCCAGGCAACATTGTTTCACGCAGAAAGTCAGCATCCAGAATTGTACCTGGGAACCCAGTGGAAGCCAGTGCAACTCATATAACAAGGGTGCTCCAAAAAATATACCTCAATGTTCCTACCACTGTCTATGCCACTGCAATATGGACCAGCCACACTTCTGAATATTCTTCAAGGGCAGCCCCAAACAGAGCTCACTGCAAAAGTCCAATTGGGAGATGGCTCAGGCATAAGTAACCATGAGCAGTATCCTTCAATCTAGGAAAGGACACAAGCAATTCACAAACTGTATTGGTGCAAAGGCCTTTCTGACTGTAGCTGTCACTTTGAGCAGGAGCCGTGAATCTGGGAAAAACTCCAAGTTGCACAACAGCTTTACTGGGGGGAGAGTGGGGCAAGTATCACCCCAACCAGAGTTTAAGTTAACAAATCATTCAGTATGGAGGACCCTCAAATCCACAGCTACTCAGTTTTGTCAGAGTTGAGATAAAGCTCATTAGGCTTACATCTCAATTTTTATGTTTCCTGGCTTAAATCCAGAGATTGCTGGATTTTAATAGTGCAATTATTAGAGGTTGAGGAGCCACAAAAATGGGGCTTGTTGATTGTGCCAGAATTTTTACAAGTTATGGCATACAAACATCTTTGTTGCTCTTCCATTGAATATAACTATGACTACTATTTTAACTAATGGGACATCACAACAAATTAATTATTCATTGTTAATTAATATTGGAAGAATAAGAGCTTGTTTGGAGTAGTGATTAAGGCATTCAGCTAGAATAGGGGTGTCAAACTCAAGGCCAGGGGGCAAGATCCGGCCCATGGGGTGCTTAGATCTGGCCCATGGGGTCACCCTGGAAACAGTGAGGGACTGGTCCACAGTGCCTCTCCCAACAAAAACAGGCTCCTGAGCTCTGTTTCCGGCTACAACAGCCTCCTGCAACCCTCTGGCAGTGAAAACAGAGCTCGGGAGGGCTGTGTGCCACAGGCGCCCCGGATATGAGTGACATCAAGCAGGCCATGCCCACTCTGGCCACACTCACCCTGGGCCCCCAAGGTCAAACACAACCCTGATGCAGCCCTCAATAAAATCAAGTTTGACACCCTCAGCTAAAAACTGAAAGATGTGAGTTCTAGATCCTTCTTAGACACAAAGCTATTTGGGTGACTATTTGGGCCAGTCACTCTCTTTCAGCCCTAGGAAGGAAGCAATAGCAAACCACTTCTGAAAAACCTTGTCAAGAAAACTTCAGGGATTTGTCCAGGCAGTATCCAAGAATTGGATACAATTGAACAGAAGGAAAAGAAATGTAAGTATAGTGGGCATTTTTCAGATGCTCAAGAAGGAAGAAAAGAAAAGAAGAATACTCAGCAAATAAGGCAAGAAGAAAAAACATTTATAATGCCAAAGAAAATAGGATAGCTGACCCTATTTTTAAGAGACGCAGCAAAATCTTTCTTTCACTCAATGCTTTATAGATAACTGTGAATACATGTAGATGCTTATATTGCCTAACACTTGGCTGACAGAATTATACAAGACATAAAGTGGTTGTAAAGCAGCAAGGAAAAGATAGATGGAGGAATGATATGATGTATCTGTAACCAATATCCATGACAAACTACTACTACTTCTTCTGAATAATGCTACTTCTCAATAATGCTTCTTTTCTATTGAATCTCATTATTGCCTACCAGTAGCATTGCCATTTTCCCCAACACTGAGTCCAAGTTTGAAATAATTACTCCCAAACTATTTATATATAATGTTATATATGACCTGTGAAGGATGAGTGGAAGTCTGATTCTATGCCAATTAAGATAGCCATATTTCATTACGACTTTTCCAGCTAACTTATCTATAATTTATTATAGAAAACTATATATTCAAGGAAAGACAAATATTGAGAGACATGAAAACGGTTATTACATTTAGGTTACCAAACATTAAAATGTATGCAGTTAGAGAGAAAGCAGTAAAAATGTAAGAAATGAAAAACAGCATTTAATATATTATAGCATGCATGCCTCCCTTATAACCTAATTTTTAAAAAATCAAGATATCTCTTCAGGCCCCCATATAGGTTATTGCATGGTTAGTGGAACGGATGGACCACAACAGAATCTGCTAACTCAGGTTGTAGAAAGGCCTGGCTTGAAGCAGAAAAGTAGCAGTTGGGCAAATGATTCAAAACTTTTCACCATATTCTCCTGTTCCACTCAGTACTCCAATTGTGTATTTCTATTGTCAAAAAGGGAAAGTAAGGAGAAAAAGTAAAAACAAAAAATAGCAGATGTCTGATTCTTAAAAATACTAAGCATAAACTGAATATTTTAGAGCAGTGATGGCAAACCTTTTTTGGCTCCTGTGCCAATAATTGCGCATGCGCTCCCGTGCCAGCACCCAGAAGGCAATCCGTGCTAGCACCCCCCCACACCCCCTGCACACGCAATACCCTCGCTGCGCATCTGCGCATGCACACACAATTCCCCTTTGCTGCTCATTTGCGCATGTGCATGCGATTCCCCTTGCCATGCACCACACATCTGCACATGCACGCGCAATCACTCCCATGCACCATCCATTTGTATATGCATGTGCAATCCCTCCATGCACCTCACATCTCTGCGCATGTGCGTATGTCTCCCATGCACCTCCGCGCCCCCCCACCCATGTGCACCAGATACCTGACAATCAGCTGTCGGGCGGTGGCAGTGGGGCTTTTCCAGGTGAGCTCACGTGTGCTGGGGGAAATGGCTCTGCGTGCCACTTCTGGCACGCGTGGCATAAGTTTGCCATCACAGTTTTAGAGCATATTAAGCATCCATTATTTCAATTGTAACCAAAGAGCAGTTTTAACAAGGATGTGTGTGCCATAAACCAACACCATTATTTCAAAGTGGTAAAGTTTCAGTCTTATAAAGATTTTATAAGAAACTCTGGTACAGCCTGAGCCGTGTAGCATTACTTGGAAATGAGTAAAATAAAGTATAATATGCCAAGGATCCTGGATGAAAAATAATTCCCCTATTTATTTTTCTATCAACTTTTTTTAATCTTGGTGATTTCGGGTAAAGAATGGAAGCGCTGAAATACTACAAAACACCCAGGTTGCCTCACACGACCTGCCTAACTTCACAAGTTTCAAATCCTTCAGTTGAGATACGTAAAAATAATCTGATTAAAAATAATCTTAACAGATGCTTCCAGTTGATTGTGTCCAAATTTCACTGTGTAAAAAAATTAGGGCATATCCAAGTTGTTATTTGTGGATGTCCCTGTATTCCCACTGCTCTGCCGTGGAAGTGGACAACATAGGAGCTAACCTGCTGCAATCCAAGGGAACGTTCTGTTGACAACAAGTTTATCCCATGAAATCAAGGGCACAATTAATACAACAGAAAATCTGTTTGCAAGCTTTATTTTTTAAAAAAATTAACAAACAGAATAGCAATGAATAATTTTGGTATGAAACTATAGATACAGTAACCACATTGGAAGCCCCTGCCTTACCGCACTAAGGCTAGGGTAACTTAATCTGGTGTTGATAACAAGGGTGATCCTGACCAAGTTTCTTTTCATCTTTATAGTGAATCTCGCTTATCTTTGATCTGCAACTGATGAAGGGATTCCCCAAGAATTTAATAATTTTGTAAAGCAAGAGATAAATGTAAGGGGTACCTAAAAAAACAAAGATAGAAGTATACCTTACTAACAGTTGCAAGCAATGCCAGGAACAAGCTGTATCTCCAAAGAGACAGGTTTATACCACTTAAAGTTGTTATGCTGTAGTTGCATTGAAAACTCCAAAGGCCATTTCAGGCCAGCCATTAAAAAAAAAAACTCAGATAGGGTTGGGAAAATATGAAGATATTTTGACTCAAGAAATATATAACAGATGCTGTCACATGGTATGTTCCTCTTGCTTGAAGCTATGAAGCTATTCTGCCTTTTCTCTCTAATGGTACTAAAGCTGTAAGGGGAAACACATGGAGGAATATTCTAGAAGACTACAAAAATGTGTTTAGACACAAATAATCCTGGCATTTGTGTGTCTCAGGATAACCAATTTGAATGTTCAAGGTTCAATAACCACCTAAGTGGCTGAGAAAAGGGTAGTATAGAAATACTCTTCCAAATTACACTGTGTAATTTTGAATCTTAGGAATTCATAGAAGGCACAGCGTGGTTTTGCAATTACTCTTGTGCTGCTGCCTAGAAATACCTATTAACGCTTGTATGCATACTGCAAAGTTTTCACAAGGGAAAAAATAAAACAATTAAAATAATTTGGAGACAGTTAAAAACCAATTTGCTGTAATATTCCAGGCTGCTGGAACGGAATAAGTTTATGCTACACTGTAAACACTATGTTCAAATCTAGACTAAACCAATTCTCTTTGTCCAGCCAATTCCACAGGATGTTGGGATGTCTAGCTCAGAATGAAAATTCCATTTTTTTTATTTTACTAATGAATAGAAAAGAAAAAAACTACTTTAAAGATGTCTTTAGCACTTCACTTGGCCAACATATTCTTAAACATTCTAGCTAATCTTGCTGGGGACAGTACCATCCATTTTTTATTTTACTAATGAATAGAAAAGAAAAAAACTACTTTAAAGATGTCCTTTCTTTATGCCCGGGGTTTGGTTGCACTTCCAACACTTGGCCAACATATTCTTAAACATTCTAGCTAATCTTGCTGGGGGACAGTACCATCTATAAAACATTTTGTATAAGTTTTCTTTATATGCAGTGGACGTTGTCAATTTATAGTTTCAGTCTCACAGCTTTTTGCCATTTCTCCAATTCTATCAAATACCCCAAAATTTTAGCCCATGCTATCATGGTTTCCTTTACTTGCTCCTCTTCCTTTCTAATAGTCAATAAATAAGTATAGAATTTTTTAATCAGTTTCTCCTCCGGACCTATTAAATTTCCATTGGTTCTTTATAAAAACCATATGTTTCAACATCTTTATAATATCTAGATTGTATCTGTACATGCAGCCACCATGCTAAATTTATGCTTTGGCTATTCAATTCCTATTTGGTTTTTAATTCCCCCTCCTCATTTAAAATATCTTTGTATCTTACAATTTTTCTCATATCTATCACATTTGGGTATGTTAGTGCCTCCGTCGTGGAGAGCCAGACTGGCATTTTCAAATAGTGCTTTTTCCTTGATTTTTGTCCATATTGAGAGCATAGTGTTGAAGGCAATTCTTCTTTTGTTTGTGTATACAGCATCTCACAGAAGTGAGTACACCCCCCTCACATTTTGTAAATATTTAAGTATATCTTTTCATGTGACAACACTGAAGAAATGATACTTGGCTACAATGTAAAGTAGTGAGTACACAGCTTGTATAACAGTGCAAATGTGCTGCCCCCTCAAAATAACACAACACACAGCCATTAATTTCTAAACCCCTGGCAACAAAAGTGAGTATACACCTAAGTGATAATGTTCAAATTGGGCCCAAGTAGCCATTTTTCCTCCCTGGTGGCTGAGCTCATTGTGCAGGTCAGTGTGGTGGGGTCAGCCTATCAGTGCTCAGACCATATGCCAGACACTGCATCAAATTGGTCTGCAGGGCTGTCATCCAAGAAGGAAGCCTCTTCTAAAGATGATGCACAAGAAAGCCCACAAACGGTTTGCTGCAGACAAGCAGACTTAAGGACATGGATTTCTTGGAACCATGTCCTGTGGTCCGATGAGAGCAAGATAAACTTATTTGATTCAGATGGTGTCAAGTGTCTGTGGTGGCAAACAGATGACAAGTACAAAGATAAGTGTGGCTTGCCAATAGTCAAGCATGGTGGTGGGAATGTCATGGTCTGGGGCTGCATGAGTGCTGCTGGCACTGGGGTGCTACAATTCATTCAGGGAACCATCAGTACTAATATATACTGTGAGGTACTTAAACAGAGCATGATCCTTCAGAGACTGGGCTGCAGGGCAGTATTCCAACATGATAACGACCCCAAACACACCTCCAAAACAATCACTGCCTTGCTAAAGAAGCTGAGGGTAAAGGTGATGGATTGGCCAAGCATGTCTCCAGACCTAAACCCTATTGAGCATCAGTGAGGCATCCTGAAATGGAAGGTGGAGTGCGCAAGGCCTCTAACATCCACCAGCTCCGTGACGTCATCATGGAGGAGTGGAAGAGAACTCCAGTGGCAACCTGTGAAGCTCTGGTGATCTCTATACCCAAGAGGGTTAAGGCAGTGCTGGAAAATAATGCTGGCCACACAAAATATTGACACTTTGGGCCCATTTGGACATTATCACTTAGGGGTGTACTCACTTTTGTTGCCAGCAGTTTAGACATTAATGGTTGTGTATTGCGTTATTTTGAGAGGACAGCACACTTATACTGTTATACAAGCTGTATACTTACTACTTTACATTGTAGCCAAGTGTCATCTCTTCAGTGTTGTCACATGAAAAGATATACTTAAATATTTACAAAATGTGAGATACAAAATGTCCTGTGAGATACTGTACATGTAAGATAAGATATAGATTTCACAATATTAATGCTATAATATACTGTTGTTCCCATGTGTGTGGGGAAGTCTAACAAATCTTAGGAAAGACCAGAAGACCAGAAGAGGGCAGGAAAAAAATCCCTAAATTCTGGAGAAGAGAAAAATATGAGAAAAAAAACTCAGATATAAAACTCCACCTTAATTAAGCTAGGGAACTGAGCTAGAGAATTGTTTGTTCATAAGCCCTTGGGATGCTATTACCATAATCTAGTAGCCACAAAGAGTTCCAAAGAAATTCACTTCCCAAGTCTGCCTGTCTCAAAATACTTCACACCATTCTTGGAGAATTCATAACATCACAGAGTATTTATCCAGAGTGTGCACATTCAAGCCTTTGGCTACTTGTTAGAATCAGTTTCACACAGATGGACCTACTTCTGAACATAAATGATCTCATTTACACCTCATTTAAAGAAAGAAAAATTATCTATAGCTTCTTGGGCCTTAGAAGCAAAAAGCATCTCCAAACTGCTGTCAGGCCATCAGAAAATTGCTTCAGAATTTCAGTATGCATAACTCTGTTCAGATTTCAATTTGAAAGACTTCTGTGAAGTTATTTTGATTGATCCCATTTCCTAATACAACCCCACATATAAAGAAGAATTATCTACATCTGGTGTAAAATGGAATATTAAGGAAACTTAATAATGAGTGACATCAGCTATTTCCATGTGGATGGAGTCACGCTGTTTAAGTTTGCTTCTAGGTGCAGCTCTAGTGCTGATTGTCACCTACAAAAGTTTTATTTGAGTTGGGACCTGGGTAGATTTCTGATAATTTATTCTAAGTAGAATCTCCTCTCTATCCCAGCCGTTCCACTCCAAGATCTGCTGAAGTAAATAAGATCCAAGATCCTCCAGTTCAGAAAATAGGATAGGTGGAAACTCCTTCTCTGGAAAAAAAATTCCCCCTTTCACGTATTGTATTTACAAAGATTGTTAAAACATTGCCCTTTCAAAGACCTTTTAGAGAGCTAATGTTTTCATAGTTAATCATGGTAATGTCTTCTCAGTAAGTGAGATTTACTAAAAAAAATCTTAAGCAAATGCTGTAGAAGAATTATATGTTTCTATTTTTAATTTTTAACCCCAGTATCACCACTATAAAATGCCAAGAACAGAAAGAAGAATAAAGTTCTAAGCATTCCATGAAGTATCAAAAACATTCCTAAAACAAATTAGGGACCAGTCTTGAAAATGGAATACCACTTCAAATAGATTTATTTAATGAAGTCAAAGTTCCAGTAAATGGCATGTCTGATCTATTTTTGCACTATTGGGCTGAATTTAATGCCTTGTTCCTAGAATCCAGTGATGTCACCTGGCACATTTAGTGAAAGAGCAAATATTGCTCAAGAAGAATCTGTGAGTGTTGAGCAAGCCTGCTTCTACTCTGCATGCATCACCATCTTTTTAATGCTTTGGTTTGCTGAAGATAGGCAGTTGCACTTTGTGGAGTGAAGGTAAAGTTAGGCAATGAATTGGTTAAAAAAAGATTTGACTGTCAATTGCCCTGTCAATTATTGTCTAATAAAGGTCAAACATTCTTAAAGCATTAACTTTATGGGATATCTTAGAGTTGCTTTCTCCAACTCCCCTTAATTTCTCACTTAACCCCCCTGCTTCTCATTTTAGGCAGTATATTCAGTTCTTTCAGCCATTTTCAAAACTTGACTTCAGTCTTTTAAAAGAGACTAACTGAAAGGCAGTTTGTTTACATGATGCTGATGTTCCCAGATGCCTGCAGCAGAGGAATTGCCTTGGGTGCTAGAAAATTGGAGTAGAAGTACCCCTTACTTTCACACAAGACCAGAAATGAAATAATAAAGCTAAGCTGACCTGATAGCATTCTTAATGCCAAGGGCTCTTTGATCCGTGTGACCATAATCAAATTATAGGCAGTCCATGGACTTGCCCAGTGATGGTTGACCTGTTAAATGACCAGCATGCCAACTCTAACTGAGGGGCAAATTGAATACGAGAGTGGACACAGAGGTCATGCCAAACATCTGTAAAATAAGAGATGGTCATTTAAAGCAGGGGTCCCCAACCCCTGGGCCGCGACCCATTAGGAACCGGACCATGCCAGCAGCAGGTGAGCACATGTGCAGCCCCACTTGCGCAAGTGTTGGTCACCCACACAAATGAAGTGCACAAGTGCATGCGTGTACTTGCCCCTCATGCAAAATTATCCCCTCCCTCCCACAACAGGCCACCAACCTGGAAAGGTTGAAGAATGCTGATTTAAAAAAATAGCAGAAGTAAGTGCATGGAAATTTGAAGTTTTATCTGAAACCTTGTCCTCTGAAACTCAGAGATCTGTGCTGATCTCCTGGAAAGGGCTTTCCAAAACCAGGATGAGAGCTACATGACATAAAGTTAAGAGCTACATCCAGCCCCGGCGCCACAGGCTAGTTTAGCAAAGTGGTTTTCAAACTTGGCAACTTTAAGATATGCAGAATTCAACTCCCAGAATTCCCCAGCCAGCATGGAGTTGAAATCCACACACCTTAAACGTGCCAAGTTTGAGGAATACTGCTTTTAGTCCTTCAATAATGGAGATTACAGTTGCACATTTGTTGTAGCTTTATTTATGTTGAGTTTTCTTTTAGCACTGTACGTCTTTTTTGCCTTGATTCTCATCTACTGCCTCTTTTGGCCTCATTCTTTAAAGGGAAAGGCTATGCATCACTGAATGAATAGGTGCAGTTTCAGATCTATAATGGAGAGCTATCAAAAAGGAAGTTGATTCCAGCAGCCTTTTTGTTAATTCATTGTGCAGCGGTGTTCATGGTATGAGTGTGGGAAATGAAACCACAGAATTGGATTCAGAAATAAGGGCCAGCAAAAAAGAAAAGAAAAGAAAAGAAAAAAAGAAAAGTGTAGCTGCCACCTCTTGGGAGAGAAAAACCTAACTCTAATATTACAATGCCATTGTAGGGAGCATCCTGGAATAACAGTTAAGAAAGAAGCCATTAATTAGCTTTCACAATCAAAGCCTTCTGTTATGTATGAGATTGCTATATGCTTATATATTTGTTTTTATAGACCTGAAT
This sequence comes from Naja naja, assembly GCA_009733165.1. Classification (NCBI taxonomy): domain Eukaryota; kingdom Metazoa; phylum Chordata; class Lepidosauria; order Squamata; family Elapidae; genus Naja; species Naja naja. The sequence continues at coordinate 264,594,268 of CM019148.1, forward strand.
CTTGTAGTTGGCATGCAAGATTTATGATGATGATGATGATGATGATGATGATAATAATAATAATAATAATAATAATAATAATAATAATTGTGTGACTTTTTGAGGATTTAAAAGGTTTTATATGAGATCCCTAATTCTGAAGTCTTTTTTTTTTAGTCCAAGTTTTTTTCATTCATATATAAACATTTTGAATATAGTATATTGTTTGGGCATATCATTTTACAAAAGAAAAGAGAGAGAGAGAAAAGAAATAGTAACATATATGCTAATAACAATAGTAGTGGTACAACAGAAAGATTTTGACCAAACTTATACTTATATTAGCTAATTTATAATCCTATTGATTATATTGGCATACATACAGTCATAAACCATGTTTATGTTTATTTATTTATTTATTTGATTAGTCAATTGCTTACAAGATAATAGGTATAAGTATAAACATAGTTATAAATACATGGATACATATAAGAAAATAAAAGAAACAATAGGACATCAACAAGGTCTTAACTATTCAGTTTGTATTTTATTTTCTGATTTTTTTTTGCCAATGTGTAAGACAGAGCATTTATTTGTTGAGATTTGAAGTTGCCATTTGTTTGACCATTCTGATATATAGTCAAGGTCTTTTTGAAGGGTAGCAGTATTGTCTGTGGTGTTGAATAACTTTACATCATCAGTGAAGAGAACACAGTTGCTCTTAATATGATCACAGAGGTTTAATTTATACATAGCAATAATATTTCTTCATCTAATTTCTACCTCTTATCTCTAACCACTCATAAAATCTATTCCATATTAAATAATATTCCGTATCTCCTTTATCTTTTATTTTCAATGTCAATCTTTCCATCTCTGTACAATCCAATATTTTCCGAATTATATCTTCATCTGATTGAGTGTTCTCATTTTTCCAATATTGTGCAAATACAATTCTTGCTGCTGTCAGTATATGTAAAATTAAGTATTTATAGTCCCTTTATCATAGCTTTCTGGTATTATACCTAACAAAAATATTTCTGGTTTCAAATGTATATGCTGCTTCATCATCTTAAACAACTTTAATTCAAGGCATTTTACTCTTCATAAATAATTCTTCTCCCCCAGTTTTATTTCAGTCTGTGACTGGCAATGCTTAGCATTTAGTGTGATTCACTGTAGATTGCTTAAAATGTATTTAGATATCTGAAAGGGAGCTTCCATCATTAAGTGAAAGCTAACTCATAGTCTAGTTGATATGAAAAATAGTCAAAATTAGAATGGTTCAGGGTCTGCTGGAATGGCGAGGTTGTTTTGGAATTTTTTTATGTTGTGTTTGCAGAGGACTCATGCCAAGAAGTTATTCTCTCTGGAAATGATAAATAGCAGTTTTGAGAGTTGAGTGGCCTGCACTGTATGTCTTCGTAACTGGTGACTTAATCACACGTATTTGGTGATGTCTGTCACAATATGAAAATGGAGAATTTATGGTCCTAAGTCATAAACTCATTATTATTTTGCTGCTTGGGGCTTTTAAATGTTGTCTCCAGAGTGTTTGTTTAAAATACACTGCAAACATTTTTTTTTTAAAAAGGCTTTGATTCCATAATTGCTGTGGAATTTCTTTTACAGAAGGTTAAGCTGCATAGGGTTCCCAGTTTCAGGGCTGAGTCCACATATTTGTGAATCTTGTATTGCAAGTTATCTCTGCCCCAATAAAAATCTTTCATCCCTTCTCTGATCTTCTACCTGTCTCCTATAGTCTCCCATGTGCCAAGAGAACAAGAGGGAAGATAGGTCAGAATTTTTTTCTAAGATAATATATTGATTTTAGGGTTTCACAGCTGGTATCTTGTTGGTTTTCAGGGTTTAGTCACTGTGATCTAGACCAGAGGTCTCCAACCTTGGCAACTTTAAGACTTGTGGACTTTAACTTCCAGAATTCTGGAAGTTGAAGTCCACAAGTCTTAAAGTTGCCAAGATTGGAGACCCCTGATCTAGACAACAGATTTCCTGACAACTGTGCAACTGTGGCCGGCATCTTCAGAGGTAAACTGGGCTTTTACACAGAACAAAGGCAAGTGAATGGGGTGTCTCTCTTTTTAGTCAAGTGTCCTGATTCTTAAGGTCTTCAGCCAAGTTTGTCTCTGATTTGTTCTTTACTTGTGCTAGATCCTGATTAGTCTAAGCAGCTGATCCAATCCCAGTCTGATCCTTGTCCAGTCAAGTTTTTCATTGGCCCATTTTGGGGAGCTGATTCCTGATTGGTCCCACATTTTGGTAGGACCGTGGTGTGGCAGAGGAAAGGTAACCGGGACAGGTAAACAAGGTAACCAAAAGAAATGTTGTCTCTGCAGTTTTTATGAAGGAAGAGTGTTGTTTCCTGGCAGTGGCTCTCTGCCCAGTTCAGTATGATTCTTTGTGCTCAATCTCTGCCAGATTTTGTGTGCCAGAAGAGGAAGAAGGGAAAAAGTACAGTTGATTTCCAGTTTGAGCCTGATTTTTTCTGCAGCTGTCTCACTTTCAGATAAGAGATTTTGCTCAGCAGTTTACCAGTGTTAGGGAACCTTATTTCAATGAAGTATTTTGAGCCCCTGGAAGATGTGTAATGTTAGTTGATTTTGAATTAGTTAGCTGTGCATTAACTTGCTGATGGTTTTCATTTTTCTGATCTCATTACAACTGAATGGCTTTCAAAATATCCAAGAATTTGGATTCCAGACCCTTAAATCAGCTAATATGGTGCAGAATTTTGGTTGGTTAAATGCTGTTTGCAGCATTAACTGATGTTAATGCTTGCAGCCAAAGCATTTCTCCCAGCTAATTTTTTTTTTTTTTGCAAAACAGTGCATATCTGTTGTTTTTTAAAGTAGCCCTATCAGCTTTGCAAAATTCTGTTTTTACCCCGCAAATGTTTCTTTGCTATTGGAGTAGACTTCAGCCTGTATCTCATTGTGGGCATATTTTTAAAGCTGAAAAGCAATCAGCCTCTTAAGGGTGGTTGCAGATTTGATGCATGAATTGCTTCATGATCACACATTATGTCAGTGGGACAACTCGCCTGCTGTGCTGGATCAAAGCCTCGTTACAATGCCCTGTACAGTGGCAAGTGAAGTTCATAGGGATAATTTGTTAATTCACAAAGATGGTGGCTTATAATAATTTTTTAAAAATTGAAATAAATGTTTTCCAAGTGCCATTTTGGTAGCCTTGCCTCAGACAGATAATTATAATCCATAACTGCTGAATCTTTCTTCTAGCATTTCAGTTTGCTCTTAGGTCATTGGGGATTTAGTTTTTTTCTCCTTGTTGTTGGGGAATGGTGCTAGTAATATAATACTGTCTGTGGCCTGTGGCAGCTGATTTAAAACTTTTGCCATGAGTGGTAAGCCCCACATTAATGGTAGGCTTAATTAGCACAGGTGTTCACTGTATGAACCCAAGCACTTGTGACCTGTGGGTCAAGTTCATGTCATCTTCTACACATGGAAAGCTTCTTTATCCAGCTCTGATATACAAACCTGTCCCAATAATGAAATTAGCCATAGAATTGTAAATAGATTGCAGTTGGGGGAGATGAGGAGCTAAACCTAATTTTGACCTCTTCTATTATGTAATCACTGCTGTGCACAGGAGAGATGGGTTCAGCCTCTATTGGCTGCTTATGCATTGTTAGATGGGAAATTAACCTTCCAATGATCCAAAATGTTCTGGGAAAGTAGGCAAATGGTGTTTGGGAATCCAAACATTAACTAGATCCAAATTCTTTGTGTAAAAAAAAGCCATTTATTTTTTTTAAAAGATGGGGGAAAGTGCCATTTGAGCCTGTTGTTTAAGACACGTTGAGCTTTAACTGCTTCAATTCCTGCCGGGTATAGCCAATGATCACATGGATTGGCAATACTATTGTTTATTTAACATATTTTTGTTTTGGCCACACTGGCACACAAGACATTTATAAGCTAAAGAGGAATAGGACAAGAAAACCCTGCCGATAATGTTACTTAGTCTGGTAACGAAACATTCGAAACCAAATTGAAACAAGCTTAGAGAGCAAACCACTGCCAAAATCTAAAACCTGAGTTATCAGTATTTTCTATTATTTTAACATATTTCTATATTTTATCCTATGTACATGCATCTTGAAGCAGTTTTACAAAATGAAAAATGCAGTGATAAAAACATTCCTCCAGTGGGGCTATGTTTAAGACTGATATGCTGGGGTAGTGACGTGAATTTAGATTTGACCCTCACCTGAATTTTCTCATACATCTTATCCAAATGTATAATTCAAAAAGTCCAGTTGGTCCTTGAAGACAAAATCTGTATTGTACAGGATTTTTTTCAAGAGAGAAGCAGATAATAGTTTGATACCAAGAAATTTAAGGCCAATGTCAGGCTTGAAAACGTCAGCCAAATGCTAGGCTATGATTGTGTGGAGTTAAATAAATAATTTAGCCATTCCAATTTGCATTATTTCCCCTTGGATTTCATTTCCAGCAACTGTACTGCAGTTAAATCCAGACAGTGACAAAAGACTTTCAAGTCATAAAAGTGATACATCAAACCATTTTTGCTCTTACTGTGTATACATATTTCTTTTCTGATAAACTTATCCATCTGCTCAAACGTGTTAAGATACCTCAAAACTTATTTTAACCAACATAAAAGCTTTGTGGCACACTGCCCAGTGCCACTTGTTTGTATAGCTATATAAATGGACAAATAAATAATAGGATGTCTGTTCATATCACATTTAATTAAATCATTTATACCTTTTTTAAATCTGACATAGTTCCATATATTAATCTTTCTGTTCTTCCTTGAGTCTACATTGAATCTTAGTTTATTGAACAAAGCAGGTTCATAATATCACAGGTTCAGAGGTAACCTGCTTACAAAAAGCTAGTATTTACTACATCAGAGCTATTTTATGTTCAATGTGCTAAATTTGTTAACTATTGTTATAAAAAAATAGAAGTCCCTTCCATTGATGCCAGTGGCAGAATTTCTAGACCCGTGGTGGCGAACCTATGGCATGCGTGCTGGAAGTGGCACGCAGAGCCATTACTGCCGGCACACGAGCCCTAGCCCAGAAAAGGTCTATTGCGCATGTGCATGCGCTGCCCACCTGCCAGCTAATTGTCAGGTATCTGGCACGCATGCGTGGGGGCGCAGAGACACTTGCATGTGCACAGAAGAGCACGGCACGCGGGGGGTCATGCGTGCATGCACAGAAGCATGCCATCCGGGTCGCCGGGTATGCTCAGGAGGCATGCGGGGGCACGCGCGCATTGCCTTCTGGGTGATGGCACGCGAGCACAAGCAGACAAACGCGCATGCAATTACTGGCACAGGAGCCCAAAAAGGTTGGCCACCACGGTTCTAGATTATATTGCAACCTTTTTTTCCCTTTGTAATTTGTAGCTAGCATTGTTAAAGTGTTACTCCATGTTCCTGATCAGGCAGAAAATTTGGTGTCCTGATTGTAAAGTCTTCTCCTACCACAGTAAGGAAGTTGGCAAGTGATTCTTCCTTTTCTGTTTTAATGAAAGCAATTGGTGGATTTCCCAGCTTCATTTTCCCTCCCACAAAACATCACTTTCTGGTTGGAAACAGCCATCAAAACCCTTCCTAACATGAAATGTGAGTGCTTGAAACAACATGTAGAGATTCTCAGTCATCCAGGTCATGGTTGTCCCAAAGATTTCTCTTTGGAGAGGTGATAGGGCTTTCTTTCTTTTTCCTTTCAAGGAAAAACCACTTGTCAAGGTAGGAACATTTTTGAAACCACGTCCAAAGTAGAATGGCTGATCAGATTCAGGCATGCTAAAGAGAATAGCATTACTAGTAGTGGGTTCAATGTTGCTCTTGTAGTCGGCAACACCCTATAGTAGCCCCTAGAGCACCAGGAACGAGAAATGATTTAGTAAAACCCTCCCCCAGCCCGCCCCAAGTAATAAATAGAGTGAAAATTATAGTCATGCAAGACCTCTTGTTGGCAGAAGCAGAGGAAAATCTGTAATGTATTAAGTGGCGGACGAACCTGTAACATACACAGCTGGAAGAACCTGCCCTTTTCCTAGCTTGAATCAACCTTCTTTGGAGCACTGGATTAATGCTCTCTGAAGAGCACTAAAACAACGATGAAGAAAGGGCTGAAGCTTCATTTATAAGACTGTGTAAGATCTGACCAGTGCTTTAGAAGGCTCCAGTCAGATGGGTCTTGTAGCCCAAGCCAATGTGGCCATAGAGGGCTGTGACCAGAGGGGAAAGGTCATGCTCACAGCAATCTTGAGTGTCCCTCAGTTCAGGGGTGGGATTCAAAAATCCCAGCAACTGGGCAGCGAACTGGTTGCTGGGTGGGCGTGGCCTATCAGAACTTCCTGTTTCCAGCTTCCAGAGCCTGGGGAAGGCCATTTTTGCCCTCCAAAGAGTCCGGAGGCTTCCCCAGGTCTCTGGGAGGGCAAAAATGGCCTCCCTCGGGCTCTGGAGGCCCACCGGAAGCCGGAAACAGGCCCATTTCTGGACTTCTGGAAGGCCCATTTCCCCCCTCCCAGAGCCTCTGCACGGACCCTGCATTTACCTCCATCAAAAAGGGGCCATGTGGAGACTCCTAGGAGGGCAGGGGCCCAGTGACCGGGCCAGTCGGTTCAAATACCAGTTCGGTGAACCAGATGTAACTTTAACATCTGGTTCGCCCAAACTGGTAGAATCCCACCCCTGCCTCAGTTACTAGACCCATCCCACTCCTGATCTTATTAGCAACAGTGATGCAGATCTACAACCAAAAGAAGAAGAAAAACCCACTAAAACTGGAAGAGTTAAAGCGAACTTTAAGCATCTCAAGATATGGACTGTGGATGAGATGAAGGAAATGGCTGTGTCATTCAGAAATAGTTAGCAGGGCCTTTTTGTTCCGCTGTTAGGGAGACGTAAAATGTTTCCTACATCGTTATGAATGTTATGTTTAGCATTTCAAAGCAGTCTGTTTCATAATAATGTAAATTATCAGTCTCTTGCTGCATAAAAGAGACAGGAATTCTGCTTCCAAGATATTTTGGAAACACATGGTAATGCAGTACTATTGAAAATACAGTCTTGAAAATTATCATTACAGAAACAAATGATTAGGTTTTCAATGCATTTTAAGCCACTTTCTTTGGGGAGTCCTATGGAGTTGGTGCATCCTTTGAGTGTCTACATTTTGCTTTTCTATAAATTGATGTGCTAAAAATGTTAGCTTTAAAAGATTGCAGTTATTGTTGCAGCATTTTAGGCCTTTTTCTTATATTAACCTGAACTACATAAAAAAGAATAGCTCCTTCCATCCTTTCTTATCATATCAGAATAACAGGACTGTAGGAGAGTGCCTTATGCATTGGCTCACTCCTTCACTATGGGGCCACGGTGGCTCACGTGATAAGATGCTGAGCCTGCGCACTGCTGAGGTCAGCGTTCGATTCCCGTGAGCAAATAAACCACGCAGGGACAAGAAAGGAGCCTCCCTCAATTGCTGACCAGCATTCAGGCATCCCGCGGGTAGATAACACCGCCCCCAAAATTTATTTCACAGAGGCAGGCAGCCACCTCAGTGATCCCTAGCTAATACATGCTGTAGCTAAAAAAAACCCTAAAGAACTAAAACATTGCTTCTGTGACCCATAGCACAATCAGATTTTGTTATGTATGTAGGTTTGAAGTCATTGGTTTAGTTTGAACTGTTCTTGTAAAATGTTGGAAATGATTGGTTTAAAAAATGCGGGAAAACCCTGCACTCTGATTGGCTGGCAACTGTGGCTGCTGGCTATAAGTAGCAGCCACAGCCCAGCCAAATTGGGTCCATTCTGAGCTGTAGTCACTAATAAACTAAGAGCTTGAAGCACTCCGCATCTGTCTCTTCATGCAAACTTAACACTGGCGACGAAGGTGGGATTCCCCTGAAGAAGACGGCAACGGAACAGAAGGAGAGCGAGATGGCTGCACTGAACACCCCCAGCCCCGCTCGATCCGATGGCAGAAGACTGGGAGCGTATGCACGATCGTTTCCAAATGTATCTGCAGAGAAGGAAACGACTTCTTAAGAGCCCGCCACAAGTATTTAAGAAGACAGGGGGGCATGCGAATTTAACAATTTAGAAGAGGCCATGCGATCGATTTGTTCTGGGCCTTAAAGACAAGGTGCTACAGAGCAAGTTATTACTGAAACCTAAGATCACGCTGAAGGAAGCAATAGAAGAGGCCTCTTCAGCAGAAGCTACCAAGTCCTCAGCAGCAGCCATGAAGAAAATCAACAAGGCCACAAGCCATCCTGATGTGGAAAAGTCCACAACAACTCATTGTGAGCAAATAGATTCTGAGTCAGACTGTAGTGAGGTGGAGGAAGGAATTTACAGACTCAGAATGGAGCGGAAAAAGAAAGACCTGGGAAGAAAGAGGCAAGATTTCTACTGCAGAGGTTGTGGGGAAGCCACCCCGCACTGAATGCAAGTTTTAGACACCATTTGCCTCCGTTGTGATAAAGAGGACACCTAGCAAGAGTCTGCAAATCATCCAGAACCCAACAGAAGAAAGTTTGCTACAAGCAAAGACAAAGAATTCAGGCCCAACAATCTCAGTGAGAAAATGGGGCGCAGCACAGAAGCAAATGGGAAGAATGAAACTCATCAAACAGTAACTATTGGTCATTCATCACCTTTAAGAAGCAGAAAAGTGCATGTCAAGGTACTTATTGAAGGAAGGCCTTGCCAAATGGAAGTGGACTCAGGCTCATACCTATCTATGGTGTCATGGGACACTATTCACAGACTTCTTCCCAACATCCAGAAGAAGCACTTCAAGAAGCAAGCATTGACTCTTAAAGACTACCAAGGGAACAAGATTCCAGTAGTTGGAACAAGAGAATTCAACGTGAAATTCAAGGGCCACACCAAACGCCTACCACTGACCATCGTGGACAAGGACCGCCCAAGTCTGCTGGGCCTTGAGTGGTTCAACCCGTTGGGCATCGAGGTGACTGGCATCAATCACGTGAGCAACACTGAGTGGGAAGAGGCCTTGAAGTCTGAGTTTCCAGAGGTCTTCAGCGACGGATTAGGCAAGTACTTGGGGACCCCATCACATTTAACCTAGATCCCAAGGTACAACCAATCCGTTTAAAACCCAGAAGGGTCCCATTTGCCTTAAAGGAAAAAATTGATGCACAATTAGATAAACTAATAGCCCAAGGGGTTTTAGATCACTCCAGGTGGGAGACACCCATAGTCACACCAGTCAAGGCTGATGGGTCTGTGAGAATCTGAGACTACAAGGGGACATTGAACCATGCGCTACAACAGAGCGCATATCCAGTTCCAGTAGTGCATCATTTATTACACTCTCTTGGAGGGGGCACAGTTTTTGCCAAGTTGGACCTGGCACAGGCATATCAACAATTAACAGTTGATGATGCCACTGCTGAAGCCCAAACCATTGTGACCCATAGAGGGTGCCTTCACCAATGCAAAAGAATTGCAATTTTGATGTAATGCCACTTAATCTTCCAAAGCCTTATGGAAAGAATGTTTACAAGAGTTGCCAGGGGTGGTGCCCTATTTTGATGATGTTTTAATTTCTGCTGAAAACGACACTCAATTACATGAGAAGGGAAGTCTTAACTAGATTCAAAAAAGCAGGGTTAAAAGTCAAAGAAGAAAAATGCACACTTAGAACAGATAAAGTGGAATTCTTGGGTTACATGATTGATAAACATGGCATCCACCCCACAGAGGCAAAGGTTCAGGCAATCAAAGAAGCCCCCAGGCCAAAATGCAAAACAGATTTGCAAGCATTCTTGGGACTCATTAACTTCTATCATATGTTTCTACCTCAGAAGGCAACCATTGCAGAACCCCTACATAGGTTGCTGGACAAAAAATCTGCTTGGGTCTGGGGGAGGAAGGAACAAGCTGCATTTAACAATATCAAGAGACTAATCACGTCTGATGCTGTGCTGATACAGTTCTCTGAAACTTTCCTGTTGTTCTGACTTGTGATGCCTCCCCTTTTGGAGTGGGGGTTGAGCCACATGCTTCCCAGTGGGAGGGAAGCCCCTATTGCATTTTACTCTCGCACTTTGACTAAAGCAGAGAGAAATTACAGCCAACTGGACAAGGAAGCCTTGGCAATTGTTGCAGCTGTCAAGAAATTCCATGAGTATTTATATGGGAGAACATTTACTGTTGTCACAGATCACAAACCTCTTTTAGGCATTGTGGCAGGGGACAAACCAACGCCCACGATCCTGTCACCAAGAATGCTGAGATGGACTGAATTTCTTGCTGCTTATTCATACAAACTGATCCACAGACATTGGGCATGCAGATGCTTTGAGTCGCTGCCCACTTCCTTCACACATTGAGGACCCTGTTCCTGAGACTCACACCTTTTTTCTAGAAACTGTTGCCAAACTTCCAGTACATGCTGCTCAAATTGCCAGAGAGACTGCCAAAGACACTTTATTGGCTCCTGTCATAGGCTGGATTAAGAAAGGTTGGCCACTTCAAGATCTACCTCAACTCGCCCAACCTTTTAAATCCAGGCAAACTGAATTATCTGTATTAAGAGGATGTATTTTGTGGGGTAACAGGGTGGTTATTCCTGCAAAACTACAAAAAGAGGTTTTGGAAATGTTACATGAGGGTCATCCGGGAATTGTCAGAATGAAGGGATTGGCCAGGAGTTATGTATGGTGGCCAGGTATTGACAAAATGGTTGAAAACTGGGTTGCATCTTGTCCCAACTGTCAGGTAGTCAGGCCTGCCCCACCTCCCCCACACAGGAATGGGAATGTCCTAGGGGCCCATGGTCCAGGATTCACATTGATTTTGCTGGCCCTACCAGAGGGCACACTTTCCTTATTATAGTTGATGCATATTCCAAATGGCTGGAGGTTATCCCTATGGCATCCACCACAACTGAAGCTGTCATCAAACAGCTTAAAAAGCTTTTTGTAACTCACGGGTTACCTGATGTGCTTGTTTCTGACAATGGCCCTCAATTTACATCCAACCTTTTTGAATCATACCTAGCACAACAGACATGCCCTGACAGCCCCTGGGCATCCTTCAGCTAACGGCCAGGCTGAACGTATGGTACGATTTACCAAGGAAAAACTTCAGCAATTGGGTCCAGGAGATATCACTGAGAGAGTTGAAAACTTCTCAGTGTTCAGCATATCACTCCCAACCCCTCAACTAATTTAACCCCAGCTGAATTGTTGATGGGTAGGAAACTCAGGTCTCCCCTTGTCCACCTCCATCCCACTTACGCACCCAACGCACCACTAGATTCCACTAGTAAAATTCACTTTCACTGTGGGTGATTCTGTTTATGCTAAGAACCTCATGGGTGAACCATTATGGATTCCTGCTGAGATAACCCAAATCACAGGCCCCAGGTCTTACAGGGTACAAACGGAGGATGGTGTCCTCTGGAGCAGGCACATTGATCAGTTAAGATCCAGATTGCCTCAGGAGCATCGCTTTTGCTCCTCTCTGGTTCCCATACCTACTGCCTCTTCTAGGGGAAGGGAGGATTATGAGAGTAATCAGCAAGTAAGAATCAACCCCATGTGTAACGAGCTAACATGACAGGAACCATCCCAAAACCTGTCACAATACCAACAACCATTTTCACAAATGGAAGATTGCACATCACTACCTGATTTAGGTGCTGACATTGGGTTGGAGATGGATTGGGAGGAGAGACCAGGTTGTAGTAACCAAACAGGTTCTACCATTACTACAAGTCCAAGTAAGGAAATGTCAGCAGACACATTTCCTCTCTCACAAGGTGAGAACCTTAAAACATCTGAACCATGTAGGTCTCAACGAACGTAAGAGCCCCACCTATTTAAAAAGAATACATTAGATAGGTTGGGGTTTGAGTATGGACTGAACCTAGTGGGGAGGGGTGTTATGTATGTAGGTTTGAAGTCATTGGTTTAGTTTGAACTGTTCTTGTAAAATGTTGGAAATGATTGGTTTAAAAAGTGTGGGAAAACCCTGCACTCTGATTGGCTGGCAACTGCGGCTGCTGGCTGCGCAGCAGCTGCAGCCAAAGTGGGTCCGTTCTGAGCTGTAGTCACAAATAAACTAACAGCTTGACGCACTCCGCGTCTGTCTCTTCATGCAAACTTAACAGATTTTACTACTTTTTCCTTTTACTTAGAAATTATTGATTGCAATGGTCTGTCTTTAAACAGACAGTCTTTAAGTTCAATTTCAAAGGTAGCCAGCAAGCTCTGATGTATTCTACATTTCCCTATCTGATTTTATTTGTTTTTATTTGTACACTAATTTTATTTTTACAAATAACTCAAGGTGGCAAACACTTGTGAGTTCATTGAAGCCTGGGACTCCACAATCAATAGACACATTGACCTACAATCAGCCTATGAAGCCCGTCAGAATCCAAATTTAACTGCACAGCCAGCCAGAAACCAACCCAAGCAATCCCCACCACCAGCAGTTCACCTCCCAGTGATCGTGTTCTGATGTAACCACCCTATCACAAGGCCCATCACATGACTCTCATTGATGACTCATACCTGACCCATCACAAGACCTCACACACCCACACCTGAAAGCCCTTATAAACAGAAGAACACTGACATCCTCTAAACTAGTGGTGGTTAACCTTTTTGGCAACAAGTGCCAAAATGGGAGCGTGCGCATGCGCGCACCAGAAAGCAGAAGAGTAGCTCCCCGATGCACAGAAGCACCGGAAACCGGAAACTTAGCTTCCATAAGTAGCACACCAGTAGCACATGCACGCCAGCCAGCTTGTCTTCTGGTTTCTAATGCACATGCGTGCATGAAGATCAGCTGGCCAGCACACGCATGCACTCCAGGGAGCTGCTCTTCCAAGTTTCCGGTGCTCCCCCGTGCACAAAGACCAGCTGGCCAGCACACATGTGCGCGCCGGAACCCAGAAGAGCAACGGCCGACGGCTGGCATGCCCAGAGAGATGGCTCTGCATGCCACTTCTGGCACACATGGCATAGGTTCACCATCACAGCCCTAAACTCTGCTGAAGATGTTACCTAGCCTGGTAATGAAATGTTTGGAAACCAACCCACAATCTTGGAGAAAGAACCTTCACCCTCCTATCCAACACACTTTCCTTCTCCCATAATAACCTTGTGAGGAGAGTTGGGATAAGAGAGAGTGACTGGCCCAAGGTCAACCAGACGGCTTTCATGGCTAAGGTGCGACTAGAACGCACAATCTCCCATTTTCTAGCTTTAACACTAGACCAAACTGATGTTTCCCACAAAACCTAGCCTCGTGACAATATTGGGAAGAGAAAGCAACCAATTTGGAAGCTTTCATCATAATCATGTATGCAGATTGCAGAAGCCACAGCGAAAAAGACTCTCAGTAGAAATGGTAGTAGCAGAAGAAGCCTTAAGTGCGAGATGCTTTATTTATTTCTATCCTATCTTTTAATTCTATCCTATCTTTCTATCCATTACCAGCATACTATTAAATCCTAAAAGCTGAACACCAGTAGCATAAATAAAAGGAATAAAAGCTGTATCAGCTAAAATTATATTTATGGAGGGAGTAACAAAATTATTAAGACTTTGAGGTTTACTTTTTTAAGAAAAAGGTCTTGAAAAATCTCTTTCCAATGCACCAAACAGCATTTTTGGGTGTCTCACCAACTGTGGGGCCACTACTAGAAAATGTAATCCCCTGGACTGTTCTGCCTCTCGAGTGTAAAGAAATGTGAATATTCTTTTGAAATATTACCTGTTCCAAAACAGCAGCAATGTTTCAAAGAAAGCTTGTAAGATTAAAATCACAAGAGGGGGAACAGCTTCAGTCATAAAAGGTTGCAATGCTTTGATATTTCCTACCCTGTTTATGCCATAAATCCTGCTCTTGTACCAGTAATGAAAATTGTAGGTATATAGCTGTGAGAGGACTGAGATCCTCCTGCCCAATCCCTATCCATCAATTAATGACAGTATTTAATCCCACTATATATGGATGAACATCGCCTAATACGCACAGCACGCTGAGAACTTGGAGGGGTTGATGCCCTTTCCACAAGGGTCTGTCCAAAACTAAGAAGTCTTATGGGGAATTTCCTAAGTAATAATAGGATTGTAATGGGAATAGCCATGATGCTGGCCATTCAGTATGGTCTCTTTGCAATCTTATATTATTTGGATGGAGCCACTTGGCTGCAGAAAGCACATTTCTACTGTAAAGCACCAGTAGCGAGTAAAAGAATCCAGATGACTCAAGAAATTTAACATTCTGCAAATTAATGTAATGTTCACCATACAGAATCACTAACCTGCCATAAAATATCCCTCTACAGATTTTTCACATTGTTGGGCCTTTGTGGATACAAAAAAGGGCAGTAATAATTTGTGTTAGGTGTATACATCAATTGTTATGTTGCTTAGTGATATCTTAAACATCTTTTTAAAAAATGGGTTCATCTCATTCACTTTTTTTTAAATGGGAAGCTATGAATCCAGAACTTCAGAAAACACTATTGTGCCCAAATTAATGAAGACAGCATTTATTAGCGAATTGAAGAGAAAGAAGTGATTCAGTAGTTTTTTCAGAACATGAGACATAAAATGTAACCAATTAAGCTTACCATAAATTTAAATTCAGCTTGTAAGGAAGCTAATGGAGATAGGAATTGATAGAGGGTATGCTTCTCAGCATAAGCAAAGGGCTAAAACAGGGTTCTTCAATCTTGACAGCTTTAAGACTTGTGGACTTCAACTCCCAAAATTCCTCCCCCATGTTAGCTCAGGAATTCTGGGAGTTGAAGTCCACACGTCTTAAAGCTGTCAAGTTTGAAGACCCCTGGGCTAAAAGAATATTTAGCAATTAAGTTGCAGAATGTCCCATTAGGAAAAAAAAGATAAATATTCATATACCGGTAGATGCCTTGGCCTAGCTTTTGATATATGCTAACAAACATTCAGTGTATTTGAACTAAAAAATAGATCTATTAAGAAAGACATGGTGATTGAAAAGCCTCACTTCTGTGTAGACCACATCTTAGAGGGAGAGAGAAAGAGAGAGTATGTTTTCTTCTCCCTTTTAAACACAGAGACTCATTTAGCTAATAACAACCAAGTGAGACAGACACAGAGTGTGAAGACCTTCTGTCTCCTAGCATTTGCCCTCACGGTCAAAACAGTTCATAGGTGCAAAGAAATAATGCAGTCTCAGGCAGAGGCTTCCTCAGACTTTCCAGCAAGACCAGGCTTTTTATTTTAGCCATCTGTTTGAAGATTAGCACAAATTTTTACCAAACAGAAGAATTACTGAATTAGTAGAGGAATAATTATAAATGGGGGATGCACTGTAACAGGCTAATTCACACCTAGAATCAGAGGTGGTATTCAGCAGGTTCTGACCAGTTCTGGAGAGCCGGTAGCGGAAATTTTGAGTTGTTCGGAGAACTGGCAAATACCACCTCTGACTGGAGATTTTACAGTATCCTTCCCCTGCCACACCTATCAAGCCACACCCCAGAACCGGTAGTAAAAAAATTTGAATCCCACCATTGCCTAGAAGGCTTAACCTAAGACACAGGTGTCAAACTTGATCGTGTCACGTGATATATTGTGATATATTGTAATGTTTTTTTACTTTGTGGAGCTGGAGTAGGTGTGGCCTGCGTGTGATGCATCCAGCCCGCTGGCCGCCAGTTTGACAGGCCTGACCTAAGAGGTTCCATGAACCATTTTTAGAGGATATGTCCTCATAATGTTCCGTTCAACTTAACACACAGCCCACTGTAGAGGTATCTTATAATTCTATTTATCTGTTCCACATTTTCCCAAAGCAAGTCTTGCCGTACAAATAATCTGTGAGGATTCTTTGATGATGTTCATGAGAATGAGATAAGGGTTGGAATCTGTACTCCTTCTGTTGTGGGCACGTGCACTGCCCTGCATGTTCATTTTGGCTTGAACTGCAAAAACGAAGAGTGCTACGCTTATTTTTAAAACATGCATTTAGCAACCTTTTGAAAAAAAACTGTAAATCTATCCTAAAAAAATGTATCTGAAACTCTAGTTGATTTAAACCATGAAAAAGACACAGGTACTTCCACCTGAGAACTGTTTATGGTTGACTGTATTCCAAATGTGTATATTGTAGGTTACCCTTAATTTTTGGCAGCAAAGAATTACACACAGCTATACTTTCTACTGGTTTTATTATGGGGATGGGGAGAACAGAGTAAGCCAGTGTTTCTCAGCCTTAGCAGCTTGAAGATGTATGGACTTCAATGCTTGCTGGGGAATTCTGGAAGTTGAAATCCACACATCTTTAAGCTGCTAAGGTTGAGAAACACTGGCTTACATTTTGCTTGCACTAATGCTAGAGCCTCAGTGGTGCAGTGGTTAGTGCTGACTATCGGCTGCCTGCAATTTGGCAGTTCAAATCCCACCAGGCTCAAGGTTAACTCAGCCTTCCATCCTTCCGAGGTGGGTAAAAGGAGGACCCAGATTGTTGGGGGCAATAGGCTGACTCTGTAAAACGGCTTAGAGAGGGCTTTAAAGCACTATGAAGCGGTATAAAAGTCCAAGTGCTATTGCTATTATGCATAACAACTACTTCCTGTTGTTGCCAGCCACATGTATGTGATGCCAGCGCTGCCATACTCATGCAGTTTGAGATATATGAAAGCCAGAATGAAATTGACAGGAGTCCTTTAAAGCCAAGTAACAGGTCACAGTTGTTGCAGAAAGGTGCTCCTGGTCAGAACATCTCAATCTACCCACTCCCTTGCAGCACTGGTGACTTCCTTTCATTTCACTCTGTGCCTGATTGACAGGTCACCCATATGTGGTAGGGAGTATTGACTGAAGGGGCAGGAATTCCTCCACTGTGCCTGTAAACTACTAACTGGACTGTTTCTAAACATGTACATCATCCTTTTTGGGGTCTTTGAGTCACGTGCAGCAGCAGCACACAGGAGAATACTGTCATTTTACAGTCTATGGCCTTTAGAGTATTTGAAGGACATAAGTTTGGTGCTCTTTCAGAAGCACGCTAAGCAGGTTTTAAAAAAATTAACTGATGTGGCCTTCTTCACATGAACATTAGACAAGCCTCTATCTCCAGTATTCTGCACAGTCACCCAAGCTTCGAGTTAAGGATAGCAACCAGTGGTGTTCTTTTCTGCTAGCAGGTAACTCTCAGTAAAAGGGGAGATGCAGAAAAGGAAATCTGTCAGTCCCTGTTCTTAAATTGTCTCACATTAAAAACATAAGAACACCACCAGTCACCACCACCCTTTTCATGGAGACAGAATAGGCCTCCGCTGTGGGGCTATACGTTGGTAGGTTTATCTGTTGACTGGAGGACTGTACATTTCCATGGCCATAAGAAGATGTGACTCTCTCTCTGTGACTGGGATGCAGGTAGTCCTCGACTTACAATGATTTGTTTAGGGACCATTTGAATTTACAACAGCACTGAAGAAAGTGACTTGCGACTGTTTTCACACTTATGACCACTGCAGCATTCTCATGGTCACCTGATCAAAATTTGGATGCTTGGCAACTGGCATGTACTTATGATGGTTGCAGTGTGGTAGGGTCATGTGGTCAGCTTTGGCAACCCTCTGACAAGCAAAATGGGGTAGTCAGAGTCACTTAACAACCATGTTACTAACTTAACAATTGCAGTGGTTCACTTAACAACTGTCGCAAGAAAAGTCATAAAAATGGGGCAAAATTGTTTAGCAGTGGAAGTTTTGGGCTCAATTCTGGTCGAAATCCAAGGACTACTTGTATATAATCATGCAGGTGTATGTCTGCCTTTACTGGAGTCTGTTCTTGATTCTGAAACATGGCTGACAAGGACGGATTTTCCATGCATTTGTCTGAACAAGAAGTGTTACACATACGCATGCATGGGAGTTAATTAAACAACATTTGGTGTCTTGCAACTGAATGTATAAACTGGCTTTGCTGTGGGCAAGATGACTTTTCAGAAGCCATATTATGACATGGATCGTGATGTTCCACTTATAAAAATTAGACTTGGGATGGTTTGTTCCCATGTGCAGATGTTATTGTATGAAAAGATGTGCCAGCTAATGAACATGCAGGTGTTATCAATCCAAGGCTGCCACTCGAATGATTCAGAACAGCGTTTTCCAAGCTTGGCAACTTTAAGATGTGTGGATTTCAACTCCCAGAATTCCCCAGCCAGCAAGGGAGTTGAAATCCACACATCTTTAAAGTTGCCAAGTTTGAAAAAAAACTGGTTTAGAGTTTAGGGTTCTAAAATGAATTCTTAGCAAGTTAGTTATAGCGTCTCAGTTTCCACTGAAGATTAATTCCAAAGTCAGAATTCAGTAACATTACAAATGTTTCTCGGATAACCAATTGTAAAATGAGGCTGAAGTCACTCTGAAAGTGAAAATAGTTCAAAAAGGAGGAGGGGGAAGCAAACAAAGCAAGCATTTTTCTTTTATACACTTTAAAAGCAACCTTCTTGCCTGGGAATAGTGAGATGTGAAATATAATGTACGCAGGGACTGAACTCACACAACGTGATACATGGTATGTTTGCTTTAAAAGATGGGAACAATCCCAAATCTGGTTTGAATTAATAAATGTATGTGTGAGACACAGAGGAAGGGGATAGAGGGAGCCATTGTCTTAGCCAGCATCTAAGAATATAACTATCCCAGAAAACATCTGCCGGCAGCAGCAAGGATGTTAAATGCATTGGATGGGAGTGGGTGGGGGAGAGGAGTATTCAACACGCTAGAGACCTGTGAACATTTTATCTTTGAGCCTTTTTTAATTAAAAAAAAATGTCTTGACGTCTTCAGGACATACTACGATGAACCAGAATAGCTACTCAACAGTGAAATTATCAGCAGGCGCAGGCAGGGGGTTATTAGTCATAGCTTTAGTATCATACTGGAATGAAAGCCAAGGATTCAAGAAGCAGAGCAGTCCACTTTGGAAACGGACCAAAGTTTTTTAGTGTGTGGCGGAGGGGTGTGCGTGTTCAGTAAGTTCTTTTATTCCTGTTGGAATCATTCTGCTTTGCTTTGCTTTTTTTTAACCCTAAAATGTCCGCTGCACTAAGTTTATAGTAGGAAATGAAAGCTGAGGGGACATTGTCATTTAACAGCGAAACAACTTGCAGCACCTTTAAGAAGAGGCGGTAGCTGCTGAATAACTGCAGCTAAGGAATCATTTTGCTCCCAAGTAAGAAAAAAAGGGGAGAGCTGGTACCTTGGGAAATGAATCATATTCCTAGGATACATATATGAAGAAAGGGACAAGACACCAATAGCTAGGATATCTCACTGGATGTTTAGACATCATTGTCCTTCTTTTAAGACCACTGTAAGTACTGGATTCTTATAAGAGAGTACATTAATATTAGCAAATAATTGTTTTCTTTTTTTATAATAAACTTTATTAAATTTTATTACATTAAAAACATAAAACATTATAAGAAAAAGAAAATAAAACAAAAAACATATAGACAAACAACATAAGACATAAAGCATTGAAAAAACCATTAAAAGTATATCACTCAAAGACAACTACTTGTGGTGATAATTATATAACAATCATATGTGCAATAATAATAGATATTAACTTATACGTAAATATATTTTTGTTCTATTTATATTCTATATTTATTAATTATCTATCTTTACCCTGTCTCCGATCTATCCAACTATACCATTTTTCCCATGCTTTGTAAAATATCGAGTCGTCTTTGTCTTTCAAACTCAACGATAGCTTGTCCATTTCGGCACAGCTCATAATTTTTTGTATGACCATTTCATCTACAGGTATAGGTGGCTGTTTCCAGCATTGAGCAAAAGTAATCCTGGCAGCAGTTAATATATGTATTAGTAAATCTTTTGTGCTTTTTACTTTTTTTTTTAAAGAATTCCCAATAGGAGGAGTTCTGGTTCTAGGTCTAATTGTTTTCAAGGTGGTCTTCAACTTACAGCCACAACTGAGCCCAA
The DNA here is from genome assembly GCA_009733165.1 of Naja naja. Lineage (NCBI taxonomy): Eukaryota > Metazoa > Chordata > Lepidosauria > Squamata > Elapidae > Naja > Naja naja. Next base: position 264,614,287 of record CM019148.1, read on the forward strand.
AATTTCTGATGCTAAGTGAGACATTTGTTACATGAATTTTACCCCATTTTACAACCCAAAGCTGATGACATGACCCTAGCACACTGCAACCATCATAAATACATGCCAGTTGCCAAGCGTCCAAATTTTGATCACGTGACCATGGGGATGCTGCAATGGTCATAAGTGTGAAAAACAGTCATAAGTCAATTGTTTCAGTGCTGTTGTAAACTTTGCTCACTAAATGAACAGTTGTAAGTCGAGGACTACCTGTATATTAGCATGCAATATATGTAAGGCATAAAACTTTCAGAGCCAGCTATGGAGATTTCTTACTCATCGGTCTCTTTTGTCTGTAGATGATAAGATGAGTCACTATATAATCCATGTATCTTTTCCCATGAGGTTAAATAGCCATGGACACTTCTATTCTCTCAGATAAGTTCAGTTACAGTCACAAGAAATCAGTAAAGAGTGTTTATTTAGAAGACAGTTCTGCTTGGCAGCTGTTTGCTTTTTCAATGAGGACTTTTTTCCAATAATTATTTTATGCTAATGGGGTAATATGTCGATCCATAAAACACTGCTGATGAACCTATGACACGCATGTCAAAGGTGACTTGCCACAATATTTTGGGTGTCATGCTAGCATTCACCAACACTTGACAACTATTCTTGAACGCATGCCCCATTCTTCTGTGATTTGCAGAGGCTGCACAAGACTGCAATGTGCTGTTGTGCATCATATGAAAGTTCTGGAAGTTGCATGCAAGGGCCATGCCATCATGTGGCCTCTGGAACCTCCTAAAAACATGCGAGAACAGAGTGTGCATTTGTGCGACTTGGGAGGCTATGCAACAATGAAGTGTGATTTCGTGCAGCCTCAGAACCTTCCAGAAGTCCCATGAGAGGCCACACTCTTGTGTAGCCTCCAGAGCCTCTAAAAATCACACAAAGAACAGGACATGCTTTTGCACTGTTGTGAAAACTGCGGAGGCAGCCAGAATGGCAACCAGAACAGCTTCATTTTGACTATATTTTTAAAAACAAACAGATATGTAAAAGAACTGTTTCTCATTGGTTTGGGGATGGAGGTGACATACCAGCAGAGTCAAGTTAGGCATTTTCTGAATTTTTGATATGCCGAACCCAAAGATTCTCCATCATTGCCATAAGGAGTCTGAGATGATGATGCAACCGTCAAACTCCATGAAATTATGCAGAGGATCCCAGCAGATGAACTTAAAAACAAATACAGGTAGCTCCCTAACACAGGTAGTCCTCAACTTACAATCACAATTGAATCCAAATTTCCATTACTGAGCAAGACAGTTAAGTGGCTTTTGCCCCATTTTACAACCTTTCTTGCCACAGTTGTTAAGTGAACCACAGCCATTGTCATTAGTAATACAGTTTTTAACTGAATCAGCTTCCCCGTTGACTTTGCTTGTTAGAAGATCGCAAAAGCTGATCACGTGACCCCAGGACATTACAACCATCATAAATACATGCCAGATGCCAAGTGTCCAAATTCTGATCACATGACCATGGGGATGCTGCAACAGTCTAAGTATAAAAAATGGTCATAAGTCACATTTTTTTTCAATGCCATTGTAACTTTGAACGGTCACTGAATGAGTGTATGGTTGTAGGTTGAGGACTACCTGTCAAAGGTTTTAATCGTGTAAGGATGTTGATGTGGAAGGAAAGTTATACAACCACTGTGTCCATGGGATAACAAATGTGAGAATACGTGTGCATGCATGCATTCCTATATCATGCAAGTCAGTTTTGCTCTACACAATCTACTGATTTCTAAAAACAGTATAAGAGGCACTTGTTCTTATGTTATTCTCTTTGGAGAACACTTAATTCATCTTTTGTATATAAATGTTTCACTGGAAAGTGTTAAAGAATAATCTCTGGCCTTTCTCCTTTTCTTTCTTTCTTTCCATTAGACTGGGTGTATCTAATAACTGTTCAGCCCAGAAACTATACATCTTGAACAGTGTCTTAGCTTGACAATTCCCATATGTTTGTAGCAATGCTTGATGTGTCTACAAGTTTTCACTGCTCGCTATAATTGCTTGAGGACTTTTTGAAACAAGAGATTAATTTTGTACAGTGTTATATTACTGCCAAAGTGAGGACGTGGGAGTGTGGATGTGGGTGTATGTATACACACACACATACCAACACATGTATGAATGTATGTTTGGCAGATGATAGACAAGTGGCCAACATTCCGAAAACCCTTTCTAAAAGCAGACTGAATAATTATGGGTGTATCTTCATCTCCTGGCTCCCAAAGGACTATTTGGGAAGGTTAGTGATCCCAGCATCAAAATTTGTACTTTGGCTGGGGGAAAATACAGTTCTTGAATCAGTGCACGTCTTTATGGCTAGCAACCCATCATTAATTTTCTACACCGTTCGCATGTAACTTTGGGACCTAAGGAAGCCAAACACATTCAATTTTGAACTTGTGTAGATGACTGTTGTCTTGTTTTCATTGAGATGAGGGAAAGTCACATGAACAATATATGAAACAGCACACAAAGCAAACTCCCTGGTCTGCAGATTTAGGCACTTGGTTGACTTGGTTTCATATTGGGAACAGTTCTGCATTATTTCATCCAACTTCTTGCTTGTCCACACAACTGCTTTTAGTATGTGTTAATATTGTAATGTTCACAAGGCTCCAATCATTGTCTCTCTCTTCTTTTTTTCTTACCACTTTTCCTAGCCTCAGCCAAATTGCTTTGTCTGTATTAAAGCTAAAGTCAGGGCATCCAAGCGTGATACATTTTTAATATCCTATACTGCTGTTTATTCTTTCTCCTCCCTTTTTACCCCTTGTCCTCCTCCAGTGAATTGCACCAAAGAGTAGCTTTGCATTTCCAGTAAGGCATTCTGAAGCAGAACATGTGCATTAAGTTTCTTCTCCACCCCACCCTGCCACCATTTCATGTTCTGGTTCAAGACATCTGATCAACATGAATCTTAAGGATATCTGTGACTCAGACCATTTCTTTTCGGGGAAGCAGGAAAAATATAACGGCCTTATAAGATAACATTTTGCTTTATTCTTCTCCACCTTTGCTGATTTACACTAGTAAGGAAAAATATTTTAGCTTACATAAAAATATAGATTTGAGCTGTAAATGACAATGTGGCATAGTCACATTTAACTTAACATATGACTGATTGAGAAGGGGTGGAGTATTATTAGAACATGAATTTTCTTATGTCCAAGAGGTATGTCATATTGTTACTAAAGCCTTATAGAACCATCTCTATCTCACAGCAAAATTTGATTTGGTAAATGAAAGGAGTTGCAGAAAAGTTCCCTTTTCCAGCAGAACAGCATTTCAATTTTTTTTATAATACTATAAAAGGCTGCTGAGCAGCAAAAATAAAATAATGAATTTTACAATTCTAGTGAATCCGACTGTATAAAACGTGAGGCTCCTTTGGGATGACTAATGCACCAGCCAAGAATCACTTTCCTCATCATTTGTATGAAAGAGGCAAATTAGCCTGAATTATTTTTATATCTTATTAGTACAGCTTGCTGTTTAACTGAAAGGTTCAGGGCTGTCCAGAGGAGCTGACATTACACTGGAGTCAGCAATTTTTTCTGCCTGCTTTGCTTTTATTACACTTGCTGGCACTGCAGCTAATTTTATAATCAAGTAAATGTGTTTGAAAACGTTATTCATTGCAGAATGTAGGGTACAGTGAATCTAAGATATACTATAAAATATCCTCAGCATATTTGTTCAAGAGTAATTCTTACTGATTTCAGTGTATCTTGGTTCCATGTTAAGGGCGTATTCAATTGCAACCTATCAGGAATTAATTTTATTTAAAGGATACAGCACCATTTTGCTTTCTGTAGTACTATTGTGTTCTTAAAATATGGTGTTTTCTGTTTATTATTGTTTTCTAGCACTGTAAGTTCATTCAATTAATCAGTGGAACAGATATAAATTGCATCATAGTGGCAAAAGGTATTAAAGAAAAATTTTCTCCAAGGCCTCTTTCTTGCCACATATATCAGGAAAAGTTTGGTCTAAGGCTTCAAACCTCCTAGCCATGGGGCTCTCATCCCAGACAATAAGCCTTGCAACTCAAAGAAAATTGACAGTATTGGAAGTTTCTTCAATGTCACAAAGCGCATATTTTCATTCACTTTAAGGGGTATCTTGAATTTTCAGGGCACTGTCTTACCGCCAGGCATCAGTGTTGCTGCATTACTGGATGATGCTACAGCAACAGCAACATCTTTGTCACCTGTGCCATCTTTGTCATTGAGTTGTGGCAGGAAGCTGTCATAAGCAGTTTAAAAATAGGGTCATGTGACTTTCTGAGGTCTACCTAATCTCCAGCAGTTGAAGGAGGGGCTGGTCTCCACTAACTTTCAGAGCAGGAAGCAGTTGAAAAATGAAATAGGATGGGCAAGGACTAAGGTGAAATGGCTAATGTATTTGACTGACACCAGAGAGATCCAGTTTCTACTCCATCTGCAGCCACATCAGCTCACTTGGTGACTTCCAGCCCAACCTACCTCACAGGATTGTTGTGAAGAAATATAGGAGGTTGAAGCACTATGAATGTGCCTTGAGGTCCTGAACAAAGATGGGTTATCTTTGAGCTGTGGTGGCACAGTGGTTAGAATGCAGTACTGCAGGCTAATTCTGCTGACTGCCAACTGCCAGCAGTTTGGCAGTTCGAGTCTCTCCAACTCAAGGTTGACTCAGCCTTCCATCTTCCGAGGTCAGTAAAAGTTGTTGGGGGCCGTATGCTGACTCTGTAAACCACTTAGAGAGGTCCATAAAGCACTGTAAAACAGTATAGAAGTCTAAGTGCTATTGCTATAGATCCGTGACAGTGAACCTATGCCACGCATTCCGGAAGTGGCACACAGAGCCATCTCCCTGGGCACGCCAGCCATTGCCTGTTGCTCTTCTAGGTTCTGGTGCATGCATGTGCACTGGCTAGCTGGTCTTCACATGTGCAGGAGTGCTGGAAACTGGAAAAGCAACTCCCCGGAGTGCATGCACATGCCGGCAAGCTGCTTTTTGTGTGCGCATGCACATTAGAAACTGGAAGACCAGGTGGCCAGCATGCATGTGCATGCCAGGAAGCTATGCTCCCGATTTCCAGTGTTCCCACCCATGCACGTCAGGAAGTTGCTCTTCCAGTTTTTGGCGCATGCACTCCCATTTTGGCACTCAGTGCCGAAAAGGTTAGCCACCACTGCTATAGATGCATATGCATTTTGAGTGCCAGAGGAGGAGTACAGAAAACAATAAAAATATCCAGTCTTTCTTCATGCACCTTAAAGTTGTTGCTTCTTTAAGAGCCACATAATGAGTCAATCCCTTGCTGCTGGGTAGGGGAGCAACGGATTATGAGCCTAGCTGGGAAACTGTCACGGTACATTGAAAATGAACATTATGCACCGCAGCAGCAGCCAGGTATCATGGATCCTGGATTTTGGACACATTCTGTAAGTTAGCTTTTTGAAGCACCTTGGTTCAAAAATTGTTGCCCATGATGCACTGCCAAGTTAAAAGTCATGACAACAAGAATTTTAGTAGTATATAGATATCAAGCAAAGCCATTTATAAATGTTAAAACCCACCAATAAAGCAGCCAAAGCAATTGTAATCTAAGTCAAGTCATAATAATCAGAAGACCCAAAGGTTCTTTTTCAGGAGGCAAATGGACTTTCTTGTTTTTTCTTTGAAGATGTTTCCCTTCTCATCCAAGAAGCTTCTTGAGCTCTGACTGGATGGTGGGGAATGGAAGGATTTATGTTCCATGTAGACAGCTGGTCCTTTGCCTTCTTTTAGAGAGTCATTGAGGCCACTTGGAGATTTATCTGTGTCCTCAGGGTCACCTGAGTAGTGCAAATGGATTGTGGAGCCTTATTGGGCTGCAGGATGTTTTCTGCCCTGTGTCCATTCACTGTTGAAGGCAGACGCAAGCTGTTGGGGATGAATCTGTGCTTCTGCATCTCAAACTGAAGCGCAAATGATTCTTGTAGTCTGCAATTTTTCTGGAAATCCGTTCATACTCCCACAACCATTTGAAGGGTGTTCATCCCAAAGTTCACAGCTAAAGGTCTATGGAGATTCTATGTATTTTCTGATTGCCAAAGGAAAGTGAAGAAAGAGAATCAAAATAATGTAGGGAAGGACTACATAACTGTCTCATTTTCACCCATGATTTTTTTCCCACAATCTGTTCCTATCTTGCCCCAAAAAATGTATTGCTCATTTTGGTACAATATTTGTACTTTTTTTGTATTTTTCTGGTGGGTAAAGAAAAGCAATTTGCAAGTTACTTTTTATTAGAAAGGGACTAAACTACTCCAGTTTCTGAAACGCATGGCTTCAGATTTCAGTTTTATTTGGTCTTCAGTATAATTTATTTTGCATATGGCATATCATCCATCGATTAGCAATATATATTAACATACATATAGTACAGTTGTGGAACCTTCATCTGCATATATCTTCAGTATATGTTGAACTAAGGGACAAATATAAGAGCCTTGGTGGTACAGGCTGTTAAATGCCTAGCACTTAAGTTCCAGCTGCCTGCAATTAGTGCAGGCTCGAATCCCACCAGGCTCAAGGTTGACTCAGCCTTCCATCCTCTCGGGGTAGGTAAATTGAGGACCCAAGATTGTTGGGGGCAATAAGCTGACTTTGTAAAAATGCCGCTTAGTAATAAGCAGGCATATACAATGGAAGGAAGGCTATTGCTGAGCGCATTGGGTTGTATCCCAAAAATTGTAAGCCACCCTGAGTCTTCGGAGAAGGGCGGCATATAAATGTAATTTTTAAAAAAATTGCAGAATATTTTGTATACTAGTATTAGCAACGGTAGTTTAACATCAGCAAGCATTCGCTTCATAGCAGAGATTTGTGCAGAAACTATCCTTTTAAATTAGCTGTGAGGCTGTGAAAGGAAATTCCAAGATTTCAGAGGATTCAAGCTCCCCTCCCCTCCCTCAGCCACTGAAGTTCATTAGGTAAGTTCATTAGGTTCAGTCACTGTCTCTCAAACTCACAGAGTTATTGTTGCAGGGGGAAATGAGAGAGGGGAATGTTACATACTCTATCCTGGGCATCTGAAGGAAAGTTGCTGCGTAAATCTAATGAATAAAATGAAATAAGAGCTCTGGAAGCTTGCTTATCCCATTCTATGCTACCCAAAAAGTATTCCATTATCAGATTTGGGCTGCAGCAGGTTCTGACCAGTTCTGGAGAACCAGCGGAAATTTTGAGTAGTTCAGAAACCAGCAAATACCACCTCTGACTGGCCCCGCCCACATCTATTCTCTGCCTCCCAAGTCCCAGCTGATCGGCTGGGTCTTCTTTTGTTGCCCTGCACAGGAGAACGGAGCTGGAAAGCATGTTAGTGGGGTGGGGAGGGAATGGAGATTTTGCAGTATCCTTCCCCTGCCACCCCCACCAAGCCACCCCCACCAAGCCACACCCACAGAACTGGTAGTAAACAAAATTTGAATCCCACCACTGTTGGGCTGGAAAACTGTGTGTGATTATTGAGGGGCAGCTCTTTGCTGTTCTCTAGTGGTTAACTAGATTTTTGTAGCCAGGGCTTGATTGTTCTCATTTTTAGAAAAGTATCTATTATGCCCTGTCTTGGATTTCTCTCGCAGTGCTTTTCCCACCAAACAAATAAATTCACATTTACAGTATAAGGTAATGTCTGTGACAAATCGCCAACACAATCTCTCACAGATACTTCGGTTGCAATCCTCTCACCACTTATTTTGGAATTAAGTGGCTTGAGGATTGCAATCTTAGTTTTGCATTGTGAGGGAGAAAAACCCAGCTGCAATGTATCCTCCAGCACCTTGTATTTTTGTGGTTTCTGTATCTGCTTCCCCGCAAGTGTCCAAATTATTTGACAAAAACAATATTCTCTTTTGGTTGAAAAACATTTGAACTGCACTTGAAATTCTCCAGGTTTGTTGACATTTTGCTCAGACTTATTATCTTTTACTGTCCAGAATGATGCTTGGACGATAACCAGACGTAGAGAGATTTATTCCTGTGAAACTGGTTTACGGCTGGCTTGATCACCTCTCATGGGTCAGGGGTCAGGGGGGAGAAGAGGGTTGGGGTACTCATTCCTAGAGTAAGGCTATAATCTGGATCTGTGATCAGCTACTAATTGTTTTAGTGGAGAGACCCATATTTAAACCCAATCATTGATTGAAAGGTCAAGAACATTATCTTTACCTCATTCATTCCAGCAGGTCACTTCCTGGGTTTTTTTAATCACTTCCTGGGGAAAAGTTTGCATGTGTGCATATTTGGCTACATTTTGACTAGTTTACATGGGAGAAAACATCACAAGGTGATTTTACGCCATTGGGGTTATGTTGAAAACCAGATAAAGTCTTTTCCCCTGATTCCCTATACCTCGTCTGTTTAATTATTTCTGACATTTGTTTTTAGTTTGTCAAATTGGTGTCATTTTTAGCCTCTCAGTATGCTGCCTCCTTTTCATTTTAGGTTCCTATTATCCCTAGAATTAAGTAGAAGCTAAATCCGAGCATGAGAACATTAGATTCCCTTATTCTATATTGTCCACCATAGCCATTTTGAGACAAAAGGCATCCTTTCCATTGTAAGTGGGAAAAGAATTAGCAAGGCTTTTTATTCTGCCCTCCTCTAACTACAGTGCCAGCTAGCACAGTTAAGTGAAATGTAGGGGTAGACTGTCTCATGCCAAGTAAGCCTTGGTGCTGCTTATTCTCCCATGCTCTCTTATCCTGGAAGAACAAAGCAGGGCACCAGGGGCTAAAGATATTACCCATACTGCTATTGAGTGGCTCAAGTTCCACAAATCTCTTATTGCTGGGATCCCAAAAACATCAGCCTTCCCAGCAGTCTCTCTCTCTCTCTCTCTTTCATTTCCCAATTACCATCATTTGTTTTGATATTGTATGTAGATAGTTGAGAGGTCAGCTTTCCCCCTCATGCCAGCTTTTGTTCTGGTATTTCAGCTATGTGCTCCAGGCATGGAGCTCCTCATTTTAAAATGGGCACACTCTCAAGGGCAACAAAGCATCCAGTCTAAGAAGTCTTCTAGATGACAGTGTGGCTTTTGGGGTTCTTTTGCTTTTGTTTATTTTATTTTTTCATAGCTGAGATTGTTCTCATGACATCATTTACAAAAGAGAGAGATTTTTAACTAAAGGTGTCCCAATCCAGATTTAACAGTGATTGTCAACATTCTGGGATTCACCCCACCTCTCACTATAAAAACTAGTATTTCTGCTTTTACTTTCTGCTGTTGTGGGTGCTAGTGTCATGTAAGGAGGGGATTCTATTGTGAAATATTCTGTTTTCCTATCACTTTCCAGGGATACTTATTGCCTTCATTTTATACAGGCTTCCTCAGTCGCCTCTCCTTTTCTCTTTCCTGCTCTCCTCAACCTGTTCAGTATTTGAGAACAATTCAGGATTAACCGCAGAGGAAATTTCCTCTTTTTTCTCTCAGACAGGTCAGCTTCACATATGCCCAGGGGCAATTCAGCCATTTTTCCCCCCTCATTATTCCAAACAGTGGTGGGATTCAATTTTTTTTACTACTGGTTCTGTGGGCATGGCTTGGTGGGCGTGGCAGGGGAAGGATACTGTAAAATCTCCAGTCAGAGGTGGCATTTGCCAGTTCTCCGAACTTCTCAAAATTTCCCCTACCGGTTCTCCAGAACTGGTCAGAACCTGCTGAATACCACCTCTGATTCTAAAGCATCTCCACTCAGCAGTGCCCAGTCATGCTGATCTGCCAAGAAAGCATCTCACAGGGAATTCCTACTGGTAGCTCTCATTATATTACTAATTCGTATTTATATCTTTTAAGGGCCTTGGTGGTGCAGGCTGTTAATAGCCTTGCACTTAGTTCTAACTGCCTGTAATTAGTGCAGGCTCGAATCCCACCAGGCTCAAGGCTGACTCAGCCTTCCATCCTCCCGTGGTAGGTAAATTGAGGACCCAAGATTGTTGGGGGCAATAAGCTGACTTTGTAAAAATGCCGCTTAGTAATAAGCAGGCATATACAATGGAATGAAGGCTATTGCTGAGCGCATTGGGTTGTGCTCCAAAAATGGTAAGCCGCCCTGAGTCTCCGGAGAAGGGTGGCATATAAATATGAATTTTTAAAAAAGAAACCTCTAGATCATACCTGTATGATGAACAGGTATTTATTCATCCCAGGGTTTGATTAGTCTAGAGAAAAGAAGGACTATGGGTGACACGATAGCAGTATCCCAGTAGTTGAGAGGCTGCCACAAAGAGGAGGGGGGTCAATTTGTTCTCCAAAGCACCAGAGGGCAGGACAAGAAACAATGGATGGAAACTAATCAGGGAGAGAAGCAACCTGGAATTAAGGAGAAACTTCCTAACAATGAGATCAATTAACCAGTGGAATGGCTTGCCTTCAGAAGTTGTGGGTGCTTCATCACTGGAGGGTTTTAAGAAAAGACTGGACAGCCATGTCTGCAATGTTATAAGGTCTCTTGCTTGAACGGGGCGTTGGACTAGAAGGCCTCCAAGGTCCTTTCCAGCTCTAGTCTTATTAATTAATTAATGATTAATTCTGCAATCACTCAGCCTAATGGTTTTATTGGCTTCTCTTTCGGGGTGGTATAGAGCTGCTCATTCTCCTTGGGTGGAGACATGGACTTCTGCCTCAAAATCCTACCAGACAGAAGTACCGGTGGTAAATCTTGGCTTTCAAACACTGCCTCGAAGTTCACCTAAATGCTGAGTGTTGTTTTTGTTGGTCTTCACAGGTAGCCCAGATAGACCAGAAGCTGAATCTCATCACGGATTTGCTGCACCGCCTGCTTTCCAGCCAGCAGGGAAACCAAGGCAGCACCAAAGCATCTCCCAGGAATGATGTCAGCTCTAGCCTACTTTCCAGCAGCGCCCTCCCAACCTATGAACAGCTAACCGTTCCAGAGGCACTGCAAGACGATGGTTCCTGATGCTGCGGAGATCTGTTTCCTTTCACTAAATTGACACTCAATATTATGAATCTTGATGAGGGCTGGGGAATAAATTTAAGCTCAGAATCAGCCATACAAGCATTGACACGTTACTTTTAAGCTCATTTTACTATCCTCTTCTCTGTTGTTCCAAAGAGAATAATTGAGACAACTACCAAACCTTAAAACCCACACTGTGTTGTTATTCTTTATGCATGTGATAATGCATTCATGAGATCGAATTTCTTTGTGTGTGTGTGTGTGTGTGTGTGTGTGCCTGTGCGTGTAAATAATTCTGCTACGATCGATCACAATATTAAAAGGGTGCAGGTAGTCCTCGGTTTATGACAATTGGGACCAGAATTTATGTTGCTAAGGAAGATGGTTGTTACGTGAATCATGCCTGATTTTACAACATTTTGCCATAGTTGCTAAGTGAATAGTCCCTGCAGTTCTTTAAGGGAATCCTGTGGTTATTAAGCAAATCCAGTTTCCCCATTGAATTTGCTTGTCACAAGCCAGCTGGAAAAGTCACAAAGGGTAAGGGCCTTGGTGGCTCAGGCTGTTAATTGCCTGCACTTAAGTTCCAGCTGCCTACAACTGCTGTAGGCTCGAATCCCACCAGGCTCAAGGTTGACTCAGCCTTCCATCCTCTTGGGGTAGGTAAATTGAGGACCCAAGATTGTTGGGGGCAATTAGCTGACCTTGTAAAAATGCCACTTAGTAATAAGCAGGCATATACAATGGAATGAATATTGCTGAGCACACTGGGTTGCATCCCAAAAATTGTAAGCCGCCCTGAGTCTCCGGAGAAGGGCGGCATATAAATGTAATTTAAAAAAAATGCAATCCCATGATCCTAGGAAATACATGCTGGTTGCTAAGTGCCTGAATCTTGGGTCAGATGACTATGAGGATGGTGCAATGGCAATAAGTGCAAAACTGGTCATAAGTCACTTTTTTCAATGCCACTGTTCGTTCAAGCAGACACTAAACAAATGGTTGTAAGCCAAGGACTACCTGTAATTGGTCCTGACATTAGCAAAAAGACAATTGGTGTATGTGCCTAGAATACTGTGCTGCTGCTGCAAACATCATTCTGAAGTTGTGCACAATCATACACAGTTGAAATAGTTTGAAAATTCCACAACTTTGCTTGGCAAATTGCATCCTTCAATAAGAATAATACTTGAACTTAGTTAATCTGAATTCTATTTATGACTCTGCTGATAGTTATATAGTTTTTGCGCACTAGATTCCAAAGGAGAATGTACATAAATTGCCATTCTATGGACTGGCAAGAGTATACACTGAATAATTTTCCTCCCACACTCCATTTTCCTTGTTTATTCTACACAATATTGTGAAACCTACCACATTTAAAACAAAAATCTGCCTCTCTTCAAGGAAGAATCAGTGCTTTAATCAAAAACTGTATTGTTTGTAAAGAAAGATTTCTTTTGTATAATATTGTAATGGAATTGGGACATTGAAATATTGAATAGGAACTTTTTTAAAAATAGCAATTATATTGCTGCCAAATAATTTATATTCTGTAGTATTTATTACTATCCTGGGTATATTTGTCAGAAAGAGCTTTCAAAGCGCACAGCTTTGTGTATTGAAGTGGGTTTAGTTTATTTCTCAGTGTACAGCAATAAGGTCTAGAATAACTGGATCTCGTTGATCAGGAGTTTGAAAGTGATGCTGTGGGGAAATACAGCAGCTTTGAACTTTATTTGAAAATGTACTGCCAAGCCAGATACACATTCATTTCTTTCTTTTCCTGGCACACTAATACATAAGGTCCAACAGTAATTTGTGAATATTGTTCATGCTAAGATATACAAGCTCTTGAGTTTGTTTGGTTATTGCAGAGAAGTTCTACTTGCTCAATGTGGAAATGGCTCTGCACTCATCTGTTGGAGGTTCTTTCTTTATATCCAAGCTGTTAAACAAATGGGAAGCAGGCACATCTTATATTTCTGCAAATCCTCTTCTGTTAATACAGTTGGCTCTTTTGTAAAAAAAAAAATCCATATGCAGGATGACAAGAGCTATCCGTGTTCTTATGCAGAGCAGATGCTGGAATTTAGCTCTCTGAAAATCTCACTTGATATTTATTTTCTGTTTAAAACAGGTTTCTAGCTCCTTTGGGAAAGGAAATTAAAATTGTATGGCCAGGTAGCATCAGAATCATAGATGGGATGTTTATATTGCCTCTCTTCATCTCAAGCATAAATTGGTTCTCATACTCAGCTGTGAATCACCAAGCACTAACTAACCTTTCTATAAGCATACATATTCCTATTGGGATTCAAAAATCAAAACTGGAGAAAGGGAGTGGGCTTTCTAACCCCAGGGGAGGGGAACAATCAGAACTGTATGAACTGATGATGAGTTCTACAAATACCTATATCTAAGTTTCATTTGTAGTTTCCATGAGGAAAATGTTTCTCTGTCACATAAATACACAGCTTCATGTTTTAGTGCATAGGAATTTGAAACTATAATATTCAGAAGATATAAGTGTGAAAAAGTTGGGATGACAACTATATCTAGGCTGAAAAAATATAGATGTCAACAGAAACACAAAGACAGAAACAATTCTAACACTTTAAAGCAGGGCTAACAAACTTGCGGCCCACAGGCCAGGTGCATCACATGCTGGCCACGTCCATATCCAGCTTAGCGAAGAAAAAAAGTTGTGATATATCACGTGATGCCACTGTGACGATGTGAGTTTGACACCCCTGCTTTAAAGCCTCTAATCTGTTTGGAAGTTTGTGGCTCAGATATTGTCACTATAGATGTATATTCTGTTCCACTGATGATCCTTCATCTATCAGCCTTCCCTTAATGACAGATGAGCCTCTTAATACAGAAATCCTCTTCTAGCTTGATATTTCTGTGCATTACTGAGTATTACTGAAGAAGAAGCATGGAAAGTGAGGTGTAGAAGTCTTTAAAGCATATATGTTTGGTAGCACTACCATTTATTCATGAAAATTAAATCTAAACTGCTGTATGAAGAAAAAAGTCATAAAATTCTATGTCCAAGGACAGCATGGCAACCTGAATAGTATTAAATAATGACTGCACAATTATAGCTACAGAGCTGCTGATATCTAAATGCTTTCCAAAATGTAGTTCTTTAAAAGCCAGCTATCATTATGACTTTTATTTGGAGATGTTAGTTTTCTTCTGATTCACATTGATGCCACTTAGAATTTGCTATCTGTACCTATAATGCTTACATTGTTTCCTATATTACCAGTATTTAATGCTAATTAGAAATTTTTAGTTTTAGAAGGAACTCTTGCATAGAATAACATTTTGAATTTTTCCCTTATATGGAAATGAATATTGAAGGATGCAAGTAAAGGCGGAACTCAACCAAATCCCTTTTGCAGTAACTCCTGTCCTAAAAATTAGAAAACAAAATACTTAGAATCTTAGGTAATTTAAGCCTTTTAAGAATCAGTGATCTGATAGCAATTATATTTGTTTTAGATATTGGAGGGAGGAGGAAACAGAAAAGAATTGTGAAGTACTTCCTCAGGTTTTTGTTCCATATAACTTTACACAACTAGAGATTCAAAAAGGGGACACCATAACTGGATAATAACATTGCACAAAGCCCAAACTGTAGCAGATTTGACCATCTTTTCCTGCTGCATTTCAATATAAATTCACAGAAATAGCCAGGTCACCACTGCAAATGTTTTGTTACCAAATCAACTTCTGGTTGTATGAATTAGCATGGAACACATTCAGGATCAGAGGATGACTTTTTATTATTTATATGTCTCACTGAAATGAAGAAACTGCATATGATATTTCTGTAATGATCTATCTGATGCTGTAACTTGTTTCCAACTGTGGCCATGCAGATGCTACTAAGAATCCCACAGAGACCCATTCTTTGTCATTCACCCAAATTACATCTTTCAACTACCAGAAAACCTTATTTATTTCTTTTTGTTTGTCTAGTTGCCTTTTAAAACATTCAAAATAAGAGCAATCATTACTGCTGGTGGCAAAAAGTGCAGAATTGATAATTGTGGAATCCATGGCCAACAAAAGAGTTTGACCTACTAAAAAGAAACCTGTCAGCCAAATTGTGCTCTTGAACAAATCTGATCTATTTCAGTGGGACTTGTGCAGCAGAATTCCTAGGTTGTGTGCTATGACCCAAATCTATTGTGCTCTGGTACTCCAAACAGTCCCACAAAAATCTATCACTGCCTGTGGCAATCCAGTCACTTCACTTCATTTGTGTACCAAAATATACACCTCATAGCTTTTTGTTCTTGATTGTACACATTTCATTATATTCTTTCAGATAGCAATGCATCTTCTAATCCTCCTTACGTGGAATTTTAAATATATTAAAATTATCTATTCTTCCAGTGTACAGTACATTAGCAATGCATCTTCTAATCCTCCTTACGTGGAATTTTAAATATATTAGAATTATCTATTCTTCCAGTGTACAGTACATTTTTAAGGGTGTACAAACTTTTTAAAAATGTAAATGAGAATTATTTCAGGGCATTATATTTTGTAAGAAATCAAAGGAGAACTGTTAAGATTTTCAGTCTATTTTTAAAAAAATAATGTTCACCATTGTAATTTTAACCTGTTAATTTCTTAATAAAATATAGGACAGGAATTGTACTTTCATTTAGTCTGAATTTCATGCAAGAGTAAATGAGTTTTAAAAATGGGATAAGTATCACATAAATGCAATTGCAATATAAATAACAGAACGAAGATTTATTCTGTGTGTGTTTGAAGTGCTGCAATAAACCAGCAACACAGTATGTTGCAATCCAATATACGATTCATATACTTTATTAGAGATGTCACTCAAAAGTATCTGCATTTTGCACCTTTTATCCTATTGACCTACTGGGGACATTAGATATAGACATAGCAACCAAGAGCTTTGTTCTATTCTTGATACCTACTTTGTTCTACTGAATAGATTTTTAGGCTCTCCTTTCAGCCTGCTTCCTGTAAGAACAATGAAGTACACCTTCCTTCTGTTTTCCCTGACCAGAACACAGAAAGTTATATTGAAGCATGTAATTTAAAAAAAATATATATGTGTCTAATATCTTATTGTTTAAAAACTGGAGAATAAATTGGAGAATTCAAACCACAGTTACCTCACGAATTTCCATATGCAGTTAATGGGACCAAAAGCAGAGAAGGTAGCAAAAATACAGATGGTTGATATCCTTTTAAACATCAGAACATCATACATCATATACAATATCATATATTGTTTAAGCTCTGTGTGTTTTAATAAAATGCCTTTTTTTAACTCCCAGGAACACAAACATATTTTAGAAAAAGAACTTTGCAGACTACATCTCAGCTATTGCCAGCCAATAGCCATGGTTATCTCTTTTCTCCATCCCAGGCCAGCATAGGTATCAACAAGCTTGGGCATCTGGAATTATTTGTAAGCTTATTACTTGGGATCTGCTGCTTCTTGGGATAGTCAAGAGTAAAAGATTAAATAATAAACTGATGGATGGAATCATGGCTGGAGAGTTGAGACAGAGTGGAAAGCTGCAGAAGGCTGGGATAATATCTAGTTGGAATAGTAGGAGTTGAAAGAATAGCAGCAATGCAAGCAGGGTGGGGACAGGTTGTTAAAAACAGATGGCTGGAAGTTGTGATGCCCAGTTTGGTCTTCTCTTGGATCATTTATACTTATTCCTTTCAGAAGATATGTGTTGGTAGAGAGGCGAACCTGGCAATGTTGGCAGGACCAATGCAAGGTGGCAGCTGTTAAAAGGGCAACATAAGCCCTGCCAACATAAGCCGTGGTGGCACAGTGGTTAGAATTATTATTATTATTTTATTAGACTTGTATGCCACCCTCTCTCCCTAAGGACTGTGAACAAGAAACCCAGTAAAAGAAACCCAGTACAAATTACAATAAAAACCATTAAAACAAATACAAGCCTAATCAATATTATACAAAATTTAAAATTAATTAAAACAAATACTAAAACCAACCCACACCCCAAGGTCAGTCCAGACCGCCTGTTGGAACAGCCAGGTCTTCAGGTCCGCAGAAGGAGCGGAGATCGGGGCCAAGCGGAGGTCCACGGGAGTTGGTTCCACAGGGCGGTGGTCCCACAGAAAAGGCCCTACCCCTGGGCACCGCCAGTCGACAATGCCTAACCGATGGTACCCCAAGGAGGCCCTGCCTGTGGGAGCGCATCGGGCCATCGGAATGTGATGCTGGCAGGAGGTGTTCCACAAGTACCCTGGACCCAAGCCATGTAGGACTTTGTAAGTTGTTACTAACACCTTGAATCTTACCCAGAAGGCAACCAGCAACCAATGCAAGTCACTGAGAGAGGGTGTAACATGGGAGTATTGGGACACCCCATCACAACCCACGCAGCCGCATTCTGCACCAGCTGCAACCTCCGTGGTCTGGCAGTCCCATGTAGAGAGCATTGCAATAGTCGATCATTCGGGAGGTGAGTGCATGAGTGACTGTCCGTGGCATCTCGGCTCAGGTAAGGGCAGCTGGTGAACCAGCCGAACCTGGGCAAAGGCCTCCGTCACAGCTCCCACCTGCTCCTCCAAACTGAGCTGTGAATCCAGGAGGACACCCAGGTTCTCAGACCCTGTCCACGGGGCAACACCTCTCCCCATGACCAAAGATGGTATATCCTGAGTAATCCAAGATGCTGCGCAGCACAGCCACCAGTCTTAGCCAGGTTGAGTCAGAGCCTGTTCCTCCCCATCCAGATCTGCATCCATCCAGACAATGGGACACGAGAGAGCATCACTGATATGGTTTGGGGTGGAGATGTAAAGCTGGGTATCATCCGATATTGGTGATACCTCACCCCAAAATCACGGATGATCTCACCCAGCAGCTTCATGTAGATGTTGAACAGGAGGTTGAGAGGACGACCCTGGCACCCACAAGTGAGGGGCCTCAGGGTTGACCTCTGCTCCCCTGCCAACATCGACTGCGAGCAGCCCGAGAGGTAGGAGAACCACCGTAAAATGGTGCCCCCCACTCCCAACCCCCAGAGCCGCCTCAGTAGGATACCATGGTCAATGGTATCAAAAGCCAAGAGATCTAAAGGACCAGGACAGAGGAAAAACCCCTATCCTGAGCCCTCCAGAGATCATCCATCAGCACAACCAATGCTGTCTCCGTGCTGTGCCCGGGCCTGAAGCCCGATTGGTACAGATCCAGATAATCAGCTTCCTCCAGGAACATCGGTAGCTGCTGAACCACCACGCTCTCAACAACCTTCGCTAAAAAACGAAGGTTGGAGACCGGACGATAGTTGTTCAAAATGGCTGAGTCCAAAGCAGGCTTCTTGAGGAGGGGTCTCACCACCGCCTCTTTCAAGGTGACGGGAAAGGAACCCTCCCTCAAAGAAGCATTGACAACTGCCTGGAGCCAGCCATGTGTAACCTCCCTGGAGGCATAGACCAACCGGGAAGGACACGGGTCCAATAAACATGTGTACTGCAAGCTACTTCTGCTGGCTGCTGACTGCCAACCACCTGTAATTTGGAAGTTTGAATCCCACCAGGCTCAAGGTTGACTCAGCCTTACATCCTTCCAAGGTGGGTAAAATGAGGACCCAGATTGTTGGGGGCAATAGGCTGACTCTGTAAACCGCTTAGAGAGGGCTGTAAAGCACTGTGAAGCAGTATAAAGTAGACAATAAATTAGATAAAACCAGATTAAACAAATCAAGTTGCAATTAATACTAAAATCCAGAATTAAAACTCTAAAAACCACCCCACCCCAGGGTCACAGCCGGGTTGATTAAACAACCAGGTCTTCAGGTCCACGGAAAGTGGGAGGTCAGGGGCCAGGCGGAGCTCCAGGGAAGTTGATTCCAGAGGTCAGGGGTGTGGTGACAGAGTAGGCCCGTCATCGGGGACCGCCAGCGGCACTGCCCGGACGGGACCCAAGGAGCCCCTGTCTGTGGGTTCGCACATATCATCAATATAATGACACCAACCACATCACAACTCCCAGCCATGCTGAAGTGCCTGTAGAAATCAGTGGATGGATACTGTGGGAGTCTGAATGGAACAGAAGAGACAAGTTGAACCAAAGCAAAACAGAGTTTTGTCTAGTTAGTACTTTGTCTCTGACTGCTTCAGTATTGTCACTTGATATGGGACACTGCCCCTGAAGAATCAGATCTGTGAGTTCTCCTGAACTCATGGCTCCTGCTTGAACAGCTGGTGATGCCTTTGCCCAGCCTTGGCTGCTGGACTAGTTGTAGTGATAACTAGAGTGCAAGGACTTCACTATAATGTCTCAAGTCCATATTGCTACTAGCTTGGACTGTTGTAATATGCTGTACTTGAGACTGTCTTTAAAAGGCACTGAGAAGTTACAAGTGGTCCAGAATGCAACAAAGCCTAACTAACTAACTGTGCTAACTAACAACCAACATTTGGTGCATGTTGCAGTACACCTTGCTATCAATAAGCTTCCAGGTATATGTTGAAGTACTGATTATTACCTAGAAGCCTTCTTTAGCTTAGCACCGTTGCATCAGGATACTTACATACTCTTGGAATAGTAATGCCATGTTCTAGATCTTATCCTGCAATGATATTATGAAGAATAGTTTTTAACATATAATAGTGCCCTTTCTCTCATATATACAACATTAAATGCATTCAAATCTTGAATTGATAGACAGGAGTGGGGGATGAGGAGAAGTTTGTGATTTAAAGTTGCCTATGAAATACAAAAGTACTTCCTATTCATTTATATCTATTTCTTAACAATGTCATTTATGTTAATGAAGAAAATAACCACTTTATCAGGTCTACTTTGGAGGAAATGTTATCTATTGCATACAAGACTGTTATGTAGGGAGCCATTAAATCAAAATTTACTCTATTGACTTGGGTCCTAAATTGAGTATTCTTTTAAAACAAATTTATAGTCTAGGTTTTATCTCTTACTTGTTCTGTTCTTTGATTTGGAGCCTGGAGTTTGAGTTTCTGTTCCATCAATGAGCAGTCTTCCATTTGCAGGAAGGAATTTTATCCTATGAAGAGTTTTGCAAATAGAAAAGCAATAAGGTAATTTCTGTCAGTCCTCCTGCCCCCAGCAAATCCAGTTCTACCTCCCACACTATGCCAAAAGATTTGTGCACACAACATGAACTAAACATAATTCACAGAATTAATTTTATGGAACCACAAACTAGCCAAGCAGATTTTAATTTAGTGTGGTATGCAGACTTATGCAGAACTCTCCCCTTCACCCTTCCTCTGGGGCAGATTTTAGATAACATAAGGATTTCAGAAAGAAGGGGCTGAAAAAATCCCCTTCTCCCTCACTACCTTCTCCCTCACTACTACTACTAGCCAGCAGAAATATCCCGTTGGTTATGTTCTGTATGTACAAAACAGGGATGGTTCTAGTTTAGCCACATACAAAATAAAATATAAAGACAAAAACAAAACAAGAGCTAAGATCAATTTGTAATTTTAGTAAATTCTACTGCTATTGTATATAAGGTACAAAGCTTAACATAGTGAAAAGAGGTCATTAATTCCTGTGAGTGTTATGGAATGTTTATAAATATTCTAGCTACATCTTTACAAACTTCCAATACATAAAACCTGGGGCAATACAGGACTGTTTCCTATTGAAGAAAGAGAAAGAAAATGAGGTTAAGTTCAGAATAAGAAATCAAGCAAGAGAACTGGGCACAGAGTCATAAAAATAACCACACATTTTTATGGATCTCTACTGTATTTGTATCCCTATATTTTTCAGTCTTTCGGGTATGGCCTAAAAGGAAGGGGTGCTGGTTTGATATTTGGCATCTGCTCTCTACTATGCGAAGAGCATGGGAAAAACGAATAACTAAAGCCATCCCTGAAATCTTGGAGAGTTAGTAGATTTTCCTCCTATTGGTGTTAGAGTTGCTCTGGCGAAATGCCCAAGGATTTAGCCGGAGCTAATCCAACCTTGGCTTTCCAAGCAGGCTCCCTCAGAACAAAGCAAACAAAGCTTCTCTAGGCCCCTTGGTTGGGTTTCTGCTAAATCACTTGGCCAGGTGCAGCATTATTCAGATCAGCAGTCCTCCACAGTCTTTGCCGAGAAGCCAATGGTTTAGAAGCAAGCAGCATCTTTTTCGAGTACCATAGTGAGTTCTATGGGAGTGCAACTGGTGCCTTTCAATTTGGCTTGAGGGCCATTGTCCAAAACTGTTATTTTCCTTCTGCAACCAACCATCTGGCAGACAGTAATGATAAAACACCCTGTTTCCAGAAGCTTATACCTTAACTTATTAAGAAATAAAACATTGCCCTCAATATAATTTTTTTCCTAAATCTTTGAGGGGGGGGGTTTAAGGACAACAAAGTTCCCATGTGTTTATATTTTTAAGGAGCTGATTAATCAGCTTAATTAGATAGCTTGATTTGATATTTGTAAACTCCAGTTGCAATCTTTAATTTGACCCAGAGATGACTGGATGATATGGGCTCCAGACAAAGCTAACATTCATATGCAAGGAAATAACTTGACTGTAGCACAGCTCTGTGCAGTTTGAGATTCAGTCTTATATTCATTTATCTTTATTTATTTATTTATTTTATTAGAATAGAGGGACAGGAACTGTCAATAAAGTAAATAACAGTAAATAAGTGACCCAATGGATGGATCAATAGTGGATAGGGAAATGTTCCTGGAGGTTTAAGAGAAATAGTAGCAGAACTTAAGATGCCACCCTTTTCAGCAGATCTGTTATATGAAAGTTTGACATTTTAATTAATGTAATTAATCACTTAATTTTAATTAAGACTATTAAAATTAATTTGTGTAATTGATTTTAATTACATTCCATACATGTAATTACATTTCTTAGGTAGGAAAAAAACTATTTTGCCTATTAAATTCTGTCAAGTGTGATACACATACACACAAAACATGGGTTTATGTAGTTATATGACGCACGTTTCTCATATTTATTCAGCATTCTTAGCTAGCCTTTTCTGATTTCTGCATTGGAAAATATGCTTTGCACATTGCAAAGCAACTTTCTATACATCATACTATCAAAAAGAAAATAAAAGTATATCCAGCTTCCAGACAAACTTGCATATTTAAAATTTCACCCTGCCTTTGGGTGAAATTTTAAAATATGGACAATTCTCCAAATTATTTTTTTCTGCCTTAGGGGCCACTCTGAGGTCTTGGAGTTTATCAAGAGGGCTGCAGGGCTCAGCAACTTTCCCCTTTAGAGCCCTGAAGGGTGCCAACCTCCCAGAGTGGGATTTGAGATCAGACCCAAGAGTCTAACTCCTCATCAGTTGGATATTTTTAATATAAGCAGTCCCAATCTTCTAAAGCTCCCCCATCCAAGGGGACTGAACAAGAAAGGTAGGGTGAAAGAGACTGCATGTTGAAGTCTGTTCCAATCCATTCAATTCTCTGCCATACTTCTACCTGGGAACACATTTACACAGCCTTTTGACTAATCCAAATAAATTAGCTCCCACCAAGAACAATAGGATGAGTGTTTTCTCTCATTAAAACCAAACCAACAGGTGTCTTCTGCCTTTCACTCTCAACTGGCAGGCCTTTAAGTCTTATCATGGTGCTCCAAAGGGCACAACACTCTTGATCAATGACAACAAAGGTCTCTTCAATTGATTTTTATCATGTTTATTTTAGTTTGTGAACGGATGTGTTTTAATGTCTTATGTGTCTAATGTGTTTCATTAACTATCTTGTGCTGTGTTTTGTAACAGAGATTCTCTTGGTCCTGATAGGAACAGCTACAGTAGTAGTTTTCACTATACAAAGGTTCACTCAAACGTTTAATTCACAGAACTAAAGTAATAACATTGTCTCATAGATGTTAAATGAACTAAAAAGGAACTTAAAAACAAGGGGCCAAGTCTTTTAACACGAGTTGTCCAGATGGGCTATAAACCATCTGGGAGATCAACTTTTATATCTATCTCATTTGTTTTATTGTCATGTTGTTTTCTGCAAGTCCAAAAGATATGATCCTGTTTCCTTAAACCAAAAAGCTTAGATTAAATATATATATACAGACTGCTACAAAAACATACGTGAAAAGTAGTTTTGTTGAGTAAAAGCGATCAAACCTTGCCAATAATTTTTTTTATAACTACATTTGTCAATACGTTTGTTCCAATTAAAATTTGTCTAAAGTAGGTGTACTTTGGTCCATGTAAGGCCTAACTTATTCCTTGCTTCAGATTGCAATGTAGTGACTGAAAAACAAAATCCAAAGTCATATTTTTCTCTCACAAGAGTCTATGGAGATTCTCAGTCATCCAGGTCATGGTTGTCCCAAAGGAAGTTTTTCAAAAGGCAACTGGACTTTCTGGTTTTTCTTTGAAGACATTTCGTTTCTCATCCAAAACGCTTCTTGGGCTTTCTCACAAGAGCTTCTGCAACCAGAAAATGTGGAAGTGATATACAACATTTATAACTCACCTATTGATAGTCTAGTATGAATTCTAGTCAACTGCTCTACAAACATTTGCCGGGCAACAGGTAAGCCGTTCTTTCCCCATTACTCATGATTTCACAGCTCCAAACTTGGAATTCGTTTACTTTCTTTTCATTTAAGGAAACTTAGGAGACTTGATCAATACTTCAGTAAACTCAGTTGTTCTCACTTCTCTGGCGGGCCAGCAGAATTTTGTCCTTATTGGTTTATTTCACTGTACAGGTCAGATATATAAGGGGCTTACCTTTTGGCACCATTTCATTTCTTCTTGCATGAGATATCCAAATTGATAATTTCATGCCTTACTGGCTTTTCTTCTCTCTCTCTCTCCCCCTCCCTCTCTCCCTCTCTCCCTCTTTTGGCTGCTGTCCCTCTTTCTGGCATCTATAAAACTCCCCAAAGGCCTAAGGAGGAGAAATGGCTCATCCCATTGTTTGATATGTAAATAGCTTTAAAAGGGAACATTTCTGGAGAGAAGGGAGAGAGAAATCGGATGTTTCCGTACCATCTGGTGAAAATACCTTTGTGGTTTTGAATGGTAAATGACCAAGGAGATCTCAGAGGCATTTCATTTCTAAATCATAGAGCTGGGAAGATAAATACTGGCTAATTGTTCCTGTCCTGAAATGCAATTCACCTGGACCAGGTCCCGGTGGTAAAATTAGCAAAATGAAAATGGGATATTATAACCAAAGAGGCCACTTTTGTTTTTAAAGTCCCTTTCTGACCACAAAAAAAAAAAAGTGGAACAGATGGTGCCCTGCTCTCCCTCAGCACACATTCCTTTACTCTGTCTTCTCAGATAACTGAGTTATACAGCACACGACCATCTGGTCTATGACACATCTTGTGTCCCACAAACAATAGCCTGGCAAGCCTCTTCAGGGGCGGGGTTAGTTTCTACGGTAACAGCAGCATGTGCAGCTCTTGGCCTCATTCCGAATCAGGCCTCCTTACTTGCCTCTATTCTTTGCCCCACTATTGTTGTGCCCTGAGCTTTTGCTGCTTGGTTACTTCGAGACTGGCCATATCTGGGAGCATTTGGTCCCCCGCCCAGCAGCAGCTATTGTCTCACTGCATTTGGTTCTATTATTGATGTTTTCAATGTCCAATGGCTGACCGAAGCATCTGCTGGAGAATGATAAGACCAGGGCCTTGGGAGAAGGAGTTTCACAACTCACCCCTCCTGACAAAGCTTTGAATTGATGGAGATGGTGGCTCGACAAGCCTTTCCAATTGGCAAGAATTGCACCGCAGCCCTGGCGTGGGAGGGGGGAGAGTGTTGGGGGCGGAGAGAGGAAGAGGAGTTGAGTGGCAGCTGATTTATGTGTTTACTCCATCTTAGGGGAATCTCAGCAGCCAAACGGAAGGAAAGCAACCCTCGTAGAAGCCGTCTGCATGAGCATCGCTCTGCTCTTTCGCAAGACTGATGCAGAGATGCAGGCAGCAGGATCCAAGTTTGTATTGGGGACAAAGAACGGATGGCCTGTTTCCTAAGATTCACATTGTCTGGGAAACTGGAATGCCTGAAACTCAGCCCTGCAATCTCCTAGGGCCACCCCAAGCTTTTGGGGCAAGACAGCATCAAAGGCTTTCTATGTCCTATCAGTTGCAGGGAGACATCTAAAAGTCTCCTGTTATCTTTAATCAATAGAAACACTCCTAGGCATGTGGTCCCCTGAAAGCATCCTTCATTCTTCTGTTCTTGCTGCAGCAGCTGTTCCCTTCACTCCCTTCCAGCCTGTTGTCAAATCTGCACCAGTCTCATCCCTGATTTAGTCACACCCCTGACCTCCACTCTGTCTGTCTCCCTGGCCTTTCAAGAGGGCACACTTCCTTTTTGCTAGCCTGATCCCAGGTAAGATTGAAGCTGTGGAAAGGGACAGCTTATCCACAAGCATAAAAATGTGCCTGTGCAGCTTGTCCTGGATCCATTGATTAAATCAAAGTGGAAGAAAGTCTAGTTTTGTGTGTTACAACTCAAGACTGATGGTAATTTAGGTCACTGCAGGAGATGCCTGTCCAATCTTTCCACCATTTTGTGGACATATATATGCACAGCCTTTTTCCAGTAATAGGCTGCAGATCTTCTTCTCTGCCATTCCTGTCCCAATATTCCTGCTGCACACCTGCTGATATTTTCAGAGGTGTCCCAACCTCTACATCAGCTCTGCCATCAGTCAACTCAGACACACAAACATGCACACACATACATGCTCCTGATCTCCGCTCGTTCCGCCGCGATCTGAAGACCTGGCTGTTCGAACAGGCCAGGCTGGACTGACCTCCTGGGTTTTTTTAAGTATTTTAATGAGTTTTAGCAATTGGGCTTATCGATCTAATTTTGTTTTAAATATTTATTGATTGTTGTACTGTTTTAATTGTGAGCCGCCCTGAATCCTTGCAGAGAGGGGGCGGCATATAAGTCCAATTATAAATAAAATAAATACATGCACACACATCTACCCAATATAATAGATTGTCCATTCAACATGAACTTTTTCCTAAAATTTCATAGCCTAAAACACAGAATTGCCTCATAATTTGGGAACTCTCATTCTATGGCAGGGATGTCAAACACAAGGCCCACAGGCCAGATCCAGCCCGCGGGGCCCTCCTGGTCTACCCAGTGTGAAGAGGAAAGAACAGGCCAGCATGGTTTCGGCCTAGTCTACCCAATGCAAAGAGGAAACATGTCAACAGTTTGGGGAGTAGCATCAAGTTGGCATGCCCACCCAGTTGGCCACACCCCCACACCCTGAAGTCAACCACAGCCTTGATGCAGGCCTCAGTGAAATTGAGTTTGACAACCCTGCTCTATGAGAATTGCTACATACATTACCCTGAACTCCTTAAGAAAAATCAAGATATAAATCTACAAAAAATATAAATAAAGTTTCAGATACTGTTAGTTAAAAAAAAAATCCCAAAAGGTTATTTAAGAAAAACATAACCAGTATTATTCTCCTTCTCAACAGCAAGCACAGGGTTAATTTCAGTATTATAAACACACTGTTAACTCCTCTTCCTGCAAAGAGAAATTTCCCAATTTGACTTCTTGCCAGAAAAGAAAAAAGAAAAAGAAAACCTTTTCAGCTATGGGGCAGAGCTATAGCCATTGTGTCTGAATGCTAGAAATGCTGCTTTGAGCCTGGCAGGACATATTGCTGAAAGTTTGCTAAGCTAGAGCTATCCAGAATGACAATAGTGAAAAGAAGTACAGAACTATTTAAACTGAAGTTGTAGCCAGTAGAGGTTTAATACATAGGACTGATTTGGTTTTTAAAAATTATATTCTTCATAATGCACCTAGAGCTTTAAAAGTTGCAATTAACAACAGGGCTGTCTTGTCACACGTTTACACACTATTTAAAGACCATAAGGTGAAGGAAGGCAAAAGGGACAGTCAGAATGAAAAGAAGTGAAGTAGCATTTTGTTTTAGTACTGAAGTCTGTTTTCCTGTAGACTTCTATATGTAAATCATTGCTGGCAATAATTTTAATTGGAAAAAAAACAGATGGCCAAAAAAGTTCAGATGGCCAAAAAGCAAAATGCATTAGCTTAAGCCTGTGGAAATTTCTTCCACAATGGCCCTGTCCCTGGTTTTTTTTTTTAATGACAAGAAATTCAGTGATAAGATTCCCAGAGCTAATGGCTTCCTGAAGTTCCTTAAAAATTAATAAGTGAATTGTAATAGAGACTAACACGATCCACATCCAAGATAATGCATGGAACGATATTTTGGAACGGGTATGTGGGAGTGCATGCAGATCTTTATAAATACTGTTTACCAATAGTACACCCAATCATAAAACTGAAGCACAGAAAAGGGCCTTGGTGGTGCAGGCTGTTAAATGCTTAGCACTTAATTCCAGCTGCCTGCAATTAGTGCAGGCTCGAATCCCACCAGGCTCAAGGTTGACTCAGCCTTCCATCCTCTCGGGGTAGGTAAATTGAGGACCCAAGATTGTTGGGGGCAATAACCTGACTTTGTAAAAATGCCGCTTAGTAATAAGCAGGCATATACAATGGGATGAAGGCTATTGCTGAGCGCATTGGGTTGTATCCCAAAAATTGTAAGCTGCCCTGAGTCTCCGGAGAAGGGCGGGATATAAATATGAATTAAAAAAATGTGACAATACCATGTTAAATTATTGTTTATTACTTACTTCTTTAGTACTTGTTTTCTTATCTCAATACAAATGTAAGTACAGTCATTGGGTGAAGTATCATCTTCAAAATTTAATCTATTAATTAAGACACTATAACATACTTCTTTGGATTGCCTGCAATATGCTAACACAGAAACTTCTCTGGAAATCCAATGAAGAAAGTGTCTTAATTATTATTTTTTCAATAATTCAATTCATAATGTATTTAATAACGAATTGTTGTAATTTGTCATTTCTCAAATTTTGGGTAATATTCACATGCAGTACAGGCTCCATGAAAAGAGAGGGGGGATACAAAAAGTCAATCTTGCAACCTTGCAATTGTGGATGCCATCTTGTCTTTTATGACACACACACACACGCACACACAGTGCAGGTGCCTCTGGCATGCAGGTTAGGCTGGAAAGTTAGAAAAGCAAACAGGACAAAGCAGTAACTATCCTTTCAGGCAGACAAGATCAGAAAAAAAGACTCCGTAGCAAAACTAGAACTATATGGTGTTTATTATATTAACTAAATAACTCATGTCCTATTGGGACCTCATTAAAGAGAGAAACAGAATGAGCATGAATGAGCAAAAAAGCCGTGAGAGCAGGAGTGACTTCTGATTTCCTACTTTGAGTTTCCTTGTGAGAAACAGGCAGGAAGCATTGACAATCCCCCTTCCCTTCCCAGCAGGAGGCAGGGAAGTGGCTGCTGCTGGGTGGGGGAGGGATTATGAGTCTGATTGGGAAAGCATAAAGAAACATTGAAAATGAAGATGAGATGACCATAGCAGCAACCTAACAGTGCAGCAACACAGCCAGTAGCACTGAAGAAGCCACAACTTCCCCAAAGTCCATGGAGTCACGGATCCCAGATTTCGGATACATTCTGTAAGTTAGCCCATTTGAGGTATCTTGATTCAATAGTTGCTGCCTTGTGACGCACCATTTTGCCCAGTTAAAGGTCATGAGAGCAAAAGTTTTAGTAATGTGGGAAGAAATTTCCTTCTGGAAGTTCCAAGTGGGGGAAAAGATACTGGAAACATGGAGGCTGTTTGGAAAGATAGTTTAATGGTGAACAGGTCACATGCCTTGGAGCTCTTGGGCAAAGAAAAGGGAAGAGATGCTGAGAGTCCCTGAGTTTTATGCCCTCTCTGGGCTTTGAACTTCCTGGGGCACAGGAAGAGTATCCTGATTGGTTGTCAGACTCCCATGGGGCCATGCAGGGGTAGCTTGGTTGAATCTTGCTGGGTGATGTAATCTTCCCAGGTGCCATGTGGTGAGATGAGTAGAGGGCTAATCCTATCATGTCCTGAGAGCCATGTCTTAATCCCGTGATGGCGAACCTATGGCACGTGTGCCAGAAGTGGCACACAGAGCCACCTCTGCCAGCATGCAAGCTGTCGCCCCAGATCAGGTCCAATGGGCATGCGCAAGCGCCTCCCGCCAGTCAGCTGATTGTCAGGTATCTGACACGCATGTGCAGGGGGTTGCGCACGCATTGCATTATGGGTACAGGCATGCAAGTGTGCACACGCGTGCAATTTTGGCACGCGAGGATGAAAAGGTTAGCTATCACTGTCTTAATCCCATCACCATGGAGCTGGAGTGGGGGGGGCAGGGAGCTGCAGGGAGCTGCTTTGTCTTTAAAAACATGTTTCTCCTTTTCTCATCCAGAAAAATATAATATTCTGCCTTTTTAATATTTCCTAGAATATTTCATTCTTCCAGGAGATGGGTGGGTTTCACTTTCAACACTAATATATGAACAATACACAGAATCTTGAGGGCCTGATTGTGCTTTACCTACATTCCCTCTTATATCCAGCAAATCAGGGAGTACCTGCACAAAACTCTTCTAAATATTATCTTGCTTCCCAGGACTTAAGGAATTCTTTATCCCTCTTTGTGTGGATAATAATATTGCCTGTTTCCCTCAAAATTATCTTGCTCTCTACAGCAACCAGCTGTATTGTTAGCAAAACAAATTGTATAGACAAGCTTGAATTTGAGGAGACTTTCCATTTTACTATAAATGTTGAGAGCTCTCTAGAAACTGCATTTAACCTATTAGGATCTATACGTAGCTCTAAGACCATGCACTACCGGACTAGTCATTAGACTATTTTATATACAGTTCATGACTCCATTTATATACTATGTATAAACAAATATAAATTATTAATGAATTATGTGCCATCATGTCAACACTTAGCAATTGCATAGATTGATCTGTCCCCAATCTAATCCTTCAGATTTTCAGTGAAGCACCCACTGCTGCCATAATAGCACTACTAACTATCCTATCTTTCTCTTTCCTTCCACATTTTCCAGCATTATCCACATAGGCTATTCAAAAGAAGTAACACTTCACATAATGGGTCCAAAATACAATAATTTGATCCTGGTTATTTCTGCTTGAGAACTCTGGACTTCGTTCAATGGTCCATTTGTTTGTTTTCTTGGCTCTCTGTGGTATTCTCTAGAGTTTTCTCCAACACTGAAGTCCAAACATCGATGCTCTTTCTATGCTGCTTTTTCCATAGAGCACCACAGGGAAATTTGTTCTTCTTGGATGAGAAGAGAAATATTTTCAAGGAAATAACCAAGAAAGTCCAGTTGCCTTTTGAACACCACCTTTGGGACAGCCATGACCTGGATGATTGAAAATCTCCACAAACGTCTTCATTGTTTCTTTCTTTCTTTTTCAAATTCTGTTTTTTTTTAACTGAAATAGAAATATGAAAATGGCCATTGTTATTGGGATGTTTGGGAGGAAAAACAAAGTCTGTGCATAGTGTTAATGATTTCTACAGTAAAAACGGACAGAATGCAATAATAAATCAAGTAACTATTGTTTTCACACTGAGCATTTTTCTGTAATATCTACAGAATGGCTACATCTGATAACATTTTTTTCTTTGTCTAAATGCAACAGCTAACGTGGATGATAGTGCCCCAACCATATCATAGCCACAGCAGAGGGAAAGAGCAACAACAAATAAACTCTTTTTCCCTATTCCCTTCCCCTGAGGAAAATGACTTCCTCAGAGCTGTTTCTAGCCATGAAGAGAAACAGGAAATGGAGCCGAGGCTGCTGTGGAAAACAAGAATTGCTCACTTGTGCATCTGGATTGCACTTGGTTGGATATGGCTGCCATTGAGGATCAATCTGAGGCCCAGGAACACGTTAGAAGTCTTCGTAGGCAAAATGGTGTTTGGTTCAGGGTGTGCAGATCTTTGAAGATGACCTTCACTTTAATGAGAAATTTGAAAAATCAGGCATTTATTTGCTTCTTACATTGAAAGAAAGCTGATTTGTTTTACCACTCTCCTCTACCGCCTTTTGCAGAATTTGCAACAGCCCCAAAAGGCTTCTTGGTGAATTCTGGAGCAGGTAAAAGAAAGGTTGCTTGACAACCTGTGCATCTTGAAACATCAGGGCAACATTACAACAGCCAGACTCCTCCATCAAAACAAATCAGAACTGCCTTGCAGGTCTATTTTTAGTGAGACATTCAATTAAACACAGCCCACAGTGGAACAGTAATAGATGCAGGACCCATTAAAGAAAATTTAAAAAGCAGAAGAAAATTAAAGAACTGAAATGCAGAATAACAACAACTTTTTTACATAAATAACTTATGAAACGAAGAAACAAAGGGGGAGGAGTAATGGAGCAGAAACCAAGAAAGTGGGGAGGGACCAAATAGATCACTCTGAGAAAAGTAATTCAAAAGCTCAGGGCAAGTTTACAGAGGAATTTTATTCTATCTGTGAAATGGCTGCCTCACTCATAGAGTCTATGAAATGCATCCTCCTGATGCTGATTTCCCATCAACAAACTATTTCATTTTCCTGTTAAAATTTATGCGAGATCTTTGGGATGTTTTAAATGGCACTGTGAAATTAAAGGATAATGAGATCAATTTTATTATGTACTTCTCATTTCACAATTAATCAGGTTATGAAATTTATTTCAGAATGGGAAATGTGCCAAGGGATAACCACATGCTTTCTTTTGGGTTACATCAAGTATGCAGGAGTGAGGCAACAAAGCTGTAAAAACTACTCCCCAAAAACTGGATGAAAAACGTGACAGCAGCAGAGACTGCAAATGCCATATTCTTTATTCTCAAAAAATATGTGGCCTTCCTAGCATCTACTTCTCTTGCAATTCCAGACTTTTACAGTCACATTCTCAACACAGCAAATATTATAATGTACAGTTTGTTGTGTGCTTACATTTTTGAAACCAGTCACTCTCATAATGTTTCATAGTTTCAATTGCATGTGCTAAACCGAGGAGGCAGGGGAATGACCTATGGAAGGAGGATAAATAATATGGGAGAAAAGGGCCTGTAGCTTAGGATAAGGGTGCAAAGTCAGAATCAGCTCCACTTGCAGTAATTCAGTCTGAAGGCAAAGCATAAATTGACTGCCCAGGAAGGACTTTTCATAACTAAACAGTACTAATATGTGCTTTTGGTCATTACTTCAGCCTCACTTCAAAAAAAGAGCAGATTTTATGACTACAGGTA
Organism: Naja naja; assembly: GCA_009733165.1. Lineage (NCBI taxonomy): Eukaryota > Metazoa > Chordata > Lepidosauria > Squamata > Elapidae > Naja > Naja naja. The sequence continues at coordinate 264,646,535 of CM019148.1, forward strand.
GTTCTCATTTAATGTCCATTCATTCAGCAGCCACTCAAAATTACGATAGCACTGAAAGAGGGGTAGTTATTATGGGTACTCATAGTTAAAGCTGTTATGGCATCCCCATGGCCATATGATCACAATTCGGGCACTCAGCAACTGGCTCACAATTGCCATGTCGAAACATCCCACGTTCATGCGATTACCATTTGTGTCTTTCGCTTCTGGCTTCCCACAAGCAAAGTCAATGGAAATGCCAGCAGGCTGCAAATGATGATCATGTGATCTTGGGATACTGCAATTGCATGACATTCATCTAGTGAAAGCAACTTGGATTGCCAGAATTGCCGTCATAAGACACACGGTGACATGACTTCATGCCTTATGGCCATGACTTGTTCATGATAGAGCTCCCAATTCCGATTAACATTGATAAGTGAGGACTACTTAACAGCCTGAGCCATCAAGGGCCTTGGTGGCTCAGGCTGTTAAATGCCTGCATTTAAGTTCCAGCTGCCTACAATTACTGTAGGCTCGAATCCCACCAGGCTCAAGGTTGACTCAGCCTTCCATCCTCTCGGGGTAGGTAAATTGAGGACCCAAGATTGTTGGGGGCAATAAGCTGACTTTGTAAAAATGCCGCTTAGTAATAAGCAGGCATATACAATGGAATGAAGGCTATTGCTGAGCACACTGGGTTGAATCCCAAAAAATTATAAGCCGCCCTGAGTCTTCGGAGAAGGGCAGCATATAAATGTAATTTAAAAAAGTATGGATCTTTAATCCATTTAATCTTATGCAAAACACACTGACTGTACAAATATGGATCAAATTCAACCCCAAAGAAAATATTTTATTGTGTTTATATTGTGTATTCATTCCTACTCCTTAGCCCAACTTTCTAATCTCATGCCTTCACTTAGGACTTGACTTCTCTCTCTGGAATTTGTGGAAAGAATGGTTAGTTAAACGGTTTCCATATTGATGACTACAGTACTTCTCCAGATAACTTTCTGGAGTATAAAAAGCATGGGAGGCAGTGAAAGATATATAAGCAATAGCTTGCTTCTACTACTGTCTGATATCATTGGCTATTGTCTTAGGTCCTACTGTCACAATAGCAAAACAGCACCACCCAGTCCAATGCCACTAAAAAGTGCCACTATCAGTAGTAAGGAAAGACATAAAAGGGTTCAGACTTTTTTTTTAAAATGCATTCTCTTTATCTATCATCCAGCATTGGTTGTACCACCACCCCTTTCCAAACTAGAAGAAAAACATATCCAGGTAATCACTCTTCTCCAGAACACCAGATATTAACTTGAATCTAATATCAACTCAAAGTTTTTTTTTAAATTCACATTTATATGCCGCCCTTCTCAGGAGACTCAGGGTGGCTTACAATCTTTTGGAGCACAACCCAATGTGCTCAGCAATAGCCTTCATTCTCTTGTATATGCCTGCTTATTGCTAGGGCTTTTGCCCACCCCCCAAGCGGCATTTTTACAAAGTCAGCTTATTGCCCCCAACAATCTTGGGTCCTCAATTTACCTGCCCCGGGAGGATGGAAGGCTGAGTCAACCTTGAGCCTGGTGGGATTCGAGCCTGAACTAATTGCAGGCAGCTGGAACTAAGTGCTAGGTGTTTAACAGCCTACACCACCAAGGTTCTTCTCCCTTAGGTGATTATTCTGATACCAATAGCAGTTTAAATTGAAATGTCTAATGATATATGCTTCCCCGCCTCCCAAACACTCACTTATTTACTCTATCTTTTAGGATCCAAACAAATCCTACTATAACCTAGGGGTCCCATTAGTCTAAGTCCTACAAGTTCTTGTCCATGCTGACCTCAGCTCCCCTAATAGATTACCCTTAATCTTGCTTGGACCAAAATTATGGGAAATTTGTCAGAATAGCACTGTCCCATATTTAGGACTTAACATGCAGTAAAACTGTCAGAAATATAAATGTTGATATGCAAGCTGAAAAAAATACTTCAGCTTTATCAACAGGACAACAATACCATTACACTTCTTTGACGGGGACTTAGAATCTCTTCTCTTCCTTTTAGGTTTTTCTAGGGGGAGATTTCTGAGGGTAATTTTTTCTTTAAAAAACCCCCCTGTATTCTGTATAATACAACACCTTCTCCAAAATCTATATAAATACAAGGCATTCTTTCATACATCGTATTATGTTAATTGTACAATGGCAATTTAATAGCAACTTGAAAGACAAGCAAAAATCAGAGATCCATTTGCATGTAAATGGATATTAGAGATGAGAAGAACATGATCAGAGGAAAGCACAGTTAATGCCAGTTCACAAGACTTATTTTCTGATATCATTGTGGGAACCGAATGAATTACCAAACATCTGCAAAGACTAGAGTGTCAATTATGCTTTTATGTACATGAAAACGTCACATGATTGAGTCAGTCATTGGACATGGTCAATTGTATGTTTTTATCTACTGCCTAGCCTTAAAGCTTCATTCCACAGTCACATTAGACAAAAGGACTGTCAGCGAGAGAGATGGATCAGTTTGGCCACTCCTAGGAGTCGCCTGTTGGCATAGACTATGTACACAATGGTGGACAGCTTTGTCCTTTGGTCTGTTCATATCCTGGCTGACTGGTGCTTCTAAAAAATCTGTTTCAGTTTCATACATCAATACATAACTAAATCCAAAGTCCTTCATCATACATTTTGTTTAACCAAAACAAGCAATACCTTCAACTTGGAGTGTAAAAGGCAGGTTTGGAGCTGGCTTTCAGATGTTCTTAATTTTATTAAGCAAATGTTTTGTTTCTTAAACCAAATGCCTTTTTAAATTTGTCTCCAGTAAGTTCAAGAAAAGCTCATTGCATTATCTCTTTGAGGAAAACAATAGCTGATTATCCATGACTAATTACTATTTTAAATAGCTTGGATTTGCCCAAACCCAAGGCTCACTATTATCATTTCTCGGTTTCCCAAACTTTACTAGTAAGTTTCATACAGGGTATGCAAAGTTTTGAATTGCCTCCATAATATACATACATTATAGAAGTCAAGAATTATATGGAGCCTTATGTAAGGAGTGCAGTCTCATTTTACACATAATATAAGTAATTATAAGTTATAAGGTTGCAGTCCAGTGCAAATATGTGGAGATGGTGTTACTTAATGGGACTGACATATTAGCTACCCTATAATATTGCATACTTAGTGATTCGCAATGCAGAATAACATCTAAGACATTACCTGACACTTTTACAGTCATGCAAACATTATTATCACTTCCAGCACCGGTTTCTGTTTGTATTATAGTTTATTTCCCTGTAGCCATTATGAAAGTTTCAAAACACACTTTCAGGTTTTCTTTCACAAGTCCTTCTGCAAGGATTTGTTTAAAATGCTGTATTTTTTTGTCTTTTCTATAGACATTGCCTAATGATTTCTATGTTGTTGCTCTTAATTAAACATCTGTACCTCTTGGGTATGTGTTAATTTTGTTTTGACATTAAAGCTGAAGCTCTGATGTTGCAAAGACATTGCAGTTCCCATTGTTAACCAGTTTTAATTATGTAGACTTTATCTACCTCCACAGCTGGGATCCACATCCTTGTAATTAATTATGCTCTCACGCTGCTTTTTTGACATTAATTAATGCTCCATTTGGAACGGATCCAATTTCTACTGATTTATTAGAAATAAGATCAAACCATTTTCTACAGCAGTCCATTATGGGACTATCCAATATAGGCATATACTTGGGTAACGTCCAAACATGCCAGCAACAAAATGGACCTTATAATCATTGCAGAATCTGTTTTGAATAAAACAGGACAGATACTTAATCCATTGTTTTTTTTAAAAAAGTAATGAGAGGGACTACTATTCTTAATAATACAGGATATAGCTGGGATATCACTGCCACAGAAACTGTCAAGCACCAGGGAAATCAGAAGATCTAGGCAGTTCAAATAGGTATAAAGATTTATTGCAAGCTTAAGCTCTCTATAAAAATCTGAACTCCTAAAGGCCAATTTGACAGTAGATAAGGGTAGAAGGAATTGAAGGTGGGCTGGACTTAGATCTCTTGGAATGGGAAGGGATTCATGACTTAAGATGCATTGACCTTTACCTCAGGCTCAGCCTAGTCATCTCCCACAGAAACTACTGACTATATGGCAGTATGATCATTTTTGCCTATGCATTCCAGCTTTTCAGAATAACAGAAAAAGATAGGCTATTAATGGAATGCAGTTTGAAGCTGTTCCACAAGGCAGACAACTTGTAAAATCCTAAAAAAAGAGTACCTCAGGAGTAGTATGTCCTGTTATTGCTACATAGAGATTGTTAATATACAGAAATGAGGCATTTCATTTTTTTAAACTTCACTTTACTTCACCTTTCTTTCCTTCAAACTTCAGGCCTTTAATAGTATAAGTAATCTTTCTGCAGTGTACAAATTTATTTTACTGTTACAGTATATATGATAAAATGAATCATCAGCATCAGAAGTGGTATTGAGCAGGTTCTGGCCAGTTCTGGAGAACCAGTAGTGGAAATTTTGAGTAGTTTGGAGAACCGGCAAATACCATCTCTGACTGGCCCTGCCCACATCTATTCTCTGCCTCCTGAGTCCCAGCTGATCAGCTGGATCTTCTTTTGTTGCCCTGCACAGGAGAACGGAGCTGGAAAGCAGGTTAGTGGGGTGGGGAGGGAATGAGATTTTGCACTAACCTTCCCCTGGAGTGGGGTGGGAATGGAGATCTTACAGTACCCTTGCCACACCCACCAAGCCACACCCACAGAACTGGTAGTAAAAAAATTTGAATCCCATCACTGGTCAGCATACCATCTTATCAGAATATATTTTAATACTGCTGTTCTACCATTGGATACATTTGTAACAGAGGTGGTATTCAGCAGGTTCTGACCAGCTCTGGAGAACCGGTAGCGGAAATTTTGAGTAGTTCAGAGAACTAGCAAATACCACCTCTGACTGGAAATTTCACAGTATCCTTCCACTGCCACACCCACCAAGCCATGCCCACAGAACTAGTAGTAAAAAGAATTGACATCAATGACATCATTTCTAAAGGTGAGATTGCTTAATGCTTATGAAAAAGTTACTCTAAAACACTAAAGAGTTAAATGGAGCACAGCAGCCTAAGTAAAGGCTTAAGAGATTATGAGCACCATTTAATTTGGGGGCTGTATTATTACATTTTTGTTCTAAGTCAGAGCTACCTTTTTGAAGTCAACAAAATTAATAAATAACTTCACCAGGAAAGAACTTTCCTGGGTTTTCAAAATTAGCAAAATATCATTTTTAATATTTTAGAGAGCTTTGAGGTTAAAACCATAAATCATGTGCTATGGAGAAGATCAAATCTGCTAGAGTCTTATTAACCTTCATGTTATTTTAACCTAGCCTCTTGTGTTCCCTAGTTATATTTATTATGCTTCAAATGCATTCTGTGACAGATATTATCTTTAGTTGACATCATTGCCCCAGTGAAATTGTTTTTGTCTCCCTTACTCCTCCATCTTAAGTGGGGCTACATGGAATTTCCTGTTCTCTCAAAGAATGAATATACAAAAATATAAACAGTGCTGTGCGCACTAAAAAGAAAAACAAAAGCAACATGAAATTTCACTGTGATTTAAACTATGAATAGTTGACAGAGTGACCACTATATCCAAGAATATTAGTATTTATCTTAATACAGTAAGTTCAAGTTTCACAGACATATAAAGAAAGAACAATGAAACTTCACCTTCAGACCATTGAGAATGGTTATAGCCTACCCCTATTCGAGGGTTTTCTAACTGGGGGGACTGACTATGGATGCTTCATGCAAGACCCCGCCTTCCGGTGTCATTCAGATGACATTGGCCTTCTTCATTTGGAAACACATTTAATGTGCCTGTCTATGACTTGCATGTATAGTTATATGCATGTTACCTTCCACAAGAGGCAAGAACTGTATTATCAGCCTTCTCTCCAGAAGATATGGAGAAAAATAACATATGACTTTACACAGAGGCGGCAGGGACTGGGACACCAGTCAGGGTTGAGGGAAATCTGAATGGAGCAAAGTACAGGGATATCCTCAATGAAAACCTGTTCCATAGCACTCAGAACCTCAGACTGGGCCAAATGTTCACTTTCCAACATGACAATGATCCTAAGCACCCAGCCAAGACAACATAGGAGTGGCTTGGGGACAACTCTGTGAATGTCCTAGATTGTCCCAGCCAGAGCCCTAACTTGAACCCTATTGAACATCTCTGGAGGGCCCTGAAAATGGCTGTCCACCAACAGTCACCATCCAAGCTGACTAAACCTGAGAGGATTTGCAAGGAAGAATGGCAGAAAATCCCCCAATCCAGGTGTGCAAAATGTCAACTCGTAAAGCATTCCTGGCAACACAAAGCTTGTTGCATCATGGGGAGAGGAGTTGGGGTTGAATTTAATTAAATCCTCAATAACCAGTACTAGGTTTTAAAAACTCGCATTTGTTATATCAACTTAAAAGCCACTTTCTGCCAGTTTCTAGAAAGAACAGAATAGAAACTTTATTATCACTTACATTAAAATGAAATTTCATTGCATTCAGCTCTCAAAAGATAACTATTATGCATATACCCATATGTATACACACATATATGACGCAGAGAAACATCACAGTCTAGTTTGAATGTACAAGATATCTTGAGGTTTTGCAGATACATCTCAACATTTTCTCCAATGATAATATGTCACCTAAATAGCATTCAGTGCCTTGTTATACTTGGTCCATGGCTCTCTGCCAAAGTGCTGATGCAGATACTACATATTCCAAAAACAAGTATGTAGTATAGCTATAACCTTATGTGGGTTCATGATAAGATACATTTTGGAAACTTCTTCTATTTCCCCGTGAATAAATCTCTACTAGATCTTTTTTTCTGAAATGTCTCACAGTCAGATTAGCAAAAATGTCTTCAGTTTTAGGTAAGTTTTAGGTTCAGCCTATAAAGATAGATTAGTGGTAATTTACCCTTAACCTACAGATCCTAGAATTCTATTGTTTTTAGCTACTGGAACTACAGGTGTAACCCAGAAGCTATAATCAATTTCAGGGGGGTGGGGGAAATCCTACAGCATCCATTCAATTCAGCATCTAGCTTTTTGCATATGACATGCAGAACTGGCTATGCTATAGTATGACATTTTATATAATGGCTATACAAAAATATGATATCATTTTAGCTTTTGTGTGGTTTAATATGTCAGGGTCGTCTTTGAAAACATAGAGAGAGAGAGGGAGGGAGGAGAGGAGAGAGAGAGAGAGAGAGAGAGAGAGAGAGAGAGAGAGAGAGAGCTCAGAGTAAGAATTGTTGATGGAACTCCAGTCAGCCAGCAGCTTCTTCAGCCATTCATAACCTAGAGTGCCGCTGTTTTGAATGACATACAACTCCAACATTTATTGTAACCTGTTATTACATTACAGGTTTTACTCTAATAGGAATTCTTTTTCTCCGGCATACGTTTTAGGTATATTATTATATTTTTCATGGCTTTAGTTTAACATGTTTGATACTGTGATATCCTTCTGTGATATCATTGATTTTTTAAAATTTGTTTGTTTCTTCAAGCCAATTTTTGACTGCTAGCAATTGCCTGAACAAGTATTTTTCCCATTGCCTGATTCCTAGGTCTGAGAGAGAATGACTGGGCCAAGGCCATCCAACTGGTTGTGTATCTCGTGGTGTAACCGGAACAATCTGGAATTGAACACCCTCAAAACCGTAGAAATGGTGGTAGACTTTAGGAGAAACCCTCCCATACTACCACCTAGACAACACAGTATCAACAGTAGAGACCTTCAAATTTCTAGGTTCTATCATATCACAAGATCTAAAATGGACACCTAACATCAAAAACATCATCATAAAAACACAACAATAATTCCTTCAACACCAGGGGTGGGATTCTACCGGTTCTGTCCACTTCTGTAGTACTGGTTGCTATGAAAAGCAGCAAACAGAGAGCATACATAGAACCAATTTTATGTCTGCTGCTGTTTTGGCCCACCCACCCTCCCAGGCTCTTACCTGACCTTTATTTCCTGCATTTTCAACTGCAGCTGCTTTGCGCGACACAGCTGCAGTTGAAAAAGTAGGAAAAAAGTGCTTTTCAACCGCAGCTTGACGCAGCACTGCTCAGCTGTCCAGGCAGCTCAGCAGGTCATAAATTGCACTCGCAACTCGTGTGCACAACGCAGAGCGACAGAACTGGTAGTTATACCAATCTGATCCCATCCCTGCTCAACACTGTCCAATTATTTACAAAGTCTGCACTACTATAACTGTTAAATCTTGCCATCACTCCTTATCACCCATCCCCTCTCACTTGTGACTGTATGACTGTAACTTGTCACTTGTGTACTTACGATTTATATTGACTGTTTCCTACTATGATTTGATTGCTTATTGTACCCTATGACTTATTAAGTGTTGTACCTTATGATTTTTGACTCTTGATGAATGTATCTTTTCTTTTATGTACACTGAGAGCATATTCCAAGACAAATTCCTTGTGTGTCCAATCACACTTGGCCATTAAAGAATTCTGTTCTATTCTATTCTATCTATAGCACGGTCTCATTTCTAGCCTGATACCTATACCAAACTGGTTCTTGATACCACTGATACAGCAGAATAAGCATCCAATTTCATTTATATTGTTTTACTGTTCACTGGGGGTATGAGTGAGTCCTATTGTTGATCCTATTTCATCTCTTATGCTTAACTCATAAGAGGTTTGCAGATTAGCTATCCTTGTTTGATTTTCCTTATTAACGTTTTATTTATTATGTATACTACCACACTCTTTAAAATAATGGCTTGTTGTTTATTTTTTAGAAAGTAGTTTGTTTCTTTCCTGCAACAGACTCTTTGAATATGTTTTACTTTATTGCGTGTTCTACAGTTTTACCCTTAAATCTACATTGAGTAGGTGTGTGTGTGTGAATCTCTGCCACAATGATAGCTCAGTACTTCTTTGATCTGTTACTGCAAATATATTCAAATTTACCTTGACTCCTGATTCCTGTTCTGTATTAGTTCGGGCATCAGGGCCCATAGAGATAACAATTTCAAATGCTGTGCTAAGTGTTAAATCTATCTCTGTTTTTTAAAATCTCTTTAAAAATGTTTTCATTCAAAATTCCATACAGCTGATTTCTCAATGGTTCTTTCCAGATATGCAATGTTTAGACATGTTAAGTTCAATTGCAGATTCTGTCAGTGGACTCATTTTTCTTTTGTTTGTGTTTACAAAGCCTGAAATACTCTGCAATCAGCAATGGCAGCAAAATGTTGTATTATTTTTTTACTACTGCTACAAAGCTGAATTGCTTTCTCTCTCATCATACTCAGTAAAACCTTTTTTTTTCCAACAGCTGTCTCATTTGACTAAAAAAAACTTTCAAGTCTCTTTGTAAACAATGTTCAATCATTTATGGCACTATCAAACACATTCATCTTCCCAATAAAGCTAGCCACCCCACTGTGTTCTTTTTCCCTTTGTCTTTACAGACTATAACAGGTTCAGCCTTATTCTTCCTCTGGTTGGTCCATTGAGTGGTGGGTTGAGTTTTGCTGCCCTTTCCCCTCTCTTCAACAAGACAAGGTAAAGCTAGATCTCACTCCTCATTCCTGTTATGCCTTTTCTACAATCCAATAAAAGGCACACTTGATTCAGAAATAAACTTTTCTGCTGTTTGCTTTAGTGAAATATCTACAACAAATCCAGTGAGCCTGCAAATATTACAACATCTACTGGCAGACTGATGTTATGAAGCAACCATTTTAGATCACAGACATACTTAATACCAATAATCTGATACACTACATTTAGCCCACAGTCTCTCTCTCTCTCTGTTTCACGACAAAGAGATGGAGAAAGAGAGAAAAAATCCTGAGATTTGAATGGGGATTGCAAGATAGCATCTTCTACTGATTGCAGAAGATTCTGTGTTGGCTATATCAATGCTCAGAGACAATAGAAAAAAGAGAGCAGAAAACAAAGGAATATTCATCTAATGCAATAATATATTCCTTCCATCATTACCATTACATTCTATCATTACCTTCCAAACTAATCCTGATTTTTAAAGTTCTACACCACCCTCAATTGTTGATCACGTTTGGTTTCTAGCACAAATGTGAATTTATACATGTTTTGTTGATCATCATTTCAGCCTGTAGTATAAGAAAGCTGTCTTTTAAAACTAATTATTTAAGAATAAATGTTATTTCATGTGTTTGTATGGGTGCATATATGTAAACTCCTGTGTAAGCAGTTTTAAATAGTGGGGGGCACAATTTTCAGAATTGTTCACTTTCTCTGTGTGATATATTCTGGATAACTTTGAGGGCCAGGTGATTGATTATTAATTACCTAGAAATGGACCACTAAATCTAGATCCATATGCCATTCTCTGATTTAAAAGGATAGCTGCTCTTTAACTAAAGCTTGCACAAGTGAATTTTATATGTCAATTGCCTATTTCACAAGAAAAGTTTAAAATGCAATGAACAATTCATAGGATATCATTAAAATATTGTAATTATAGCAATCAGTGCTGAAACTGAGCCAGTAGAGGGAGCACATACAACAGTGTGTTTTTATAACTTCAGAAAACATACCCTGGCAATTTGCTGATGGGCACTAATGGAGTAGAAAATAGAAAAACACATTTTGAATAGAATATAGAATATTCTTTATTGGCCAAGTGTGATTGGACACATGAGAAATTCGTATCCAGTGTCTACGCTCTCAGTGCACATACAAACTACAGTGTGATAAAAATCATAAATCATAAGATACCAATAGAAGAAGGTAATAGAAAAGATGAGAAGGATAATAGCAATACAGCCCTACTACTTGAGTAAATATCCCTAGGCATAAGACAATGCTATGAGAATTAGGTGTTTAGCAGAGTGATGGCATGTGGGGGTCTTTGTGTCTGGTTGCTTTGGTATGCAATGCCCTATAGTTGCATCCTGAGGGGAGGAGTTGAAAACAGTTTATAGTCAGAATGTGAGGGGTCTGTATATATTTTCTCAGCCCTCTTTCTAACTTGTGTTGTATACATGTCCTCAATGGAAGGCAGGATGGTTGAAATGGTTTTTTTCTGTAGTCCCAACTATCCCCTGAAGTCTGTACTTGTCCTGTTTGGTTGCTGTTGCAAACCAGAGTTATAGAAGTACAAATGACAAACTCAATAATTCCTCTGCAAAACTATATCAGCAGTCTGAGCTTTCTGAGTTGACGCAGGAAGAAGATTCTTTTTAGATGCCTAGAGTTTTTCAGTCTGAGAATTCCATTGAAAACTCCAAAGGTCATTTCAGGCCAGCCGTTGAAAAACTCAGATGGGGTTGGAAAAGAATATCTCAAGCTAAATTCATTACTATCTAGCTCAACCAAATTATTGTTTGAAACTGAATGTCCTAAGTGGGGCAACACCGAATGATTGTCCAGCAGAATATGCATACTGGGGGACAGGGATGAGCATTAAAGCTTATATAACAGTCTCAAATGACATGACTAGTGTGTTGATTTCACTCCAAATGACAATGGGCAAACTAGAAAGTAATCACCTAAAACTGCTTGAATTTTACATATGCATATACACATTCCACCAAGTTAGCCAAGAAGATGAAAGATATAACAGGAGAAGGAAAATAAAATGGGCTGTTAAAGTAAACTATGTTGTTACCCAGTTATTACATATGGAAATAATGCAATGAATTAAGAGGCAATTTCCAGGGTACAAATTAACAATTACAATTATCACAGACCAATTTTTGTGGGAAAATAGAGCATTTTAGCTTAGAAATAAGACATGTAAGGGAAAGATATGATGAGGTTTTTCAGAAACATAGAGCATGGAGAAAATAGATGGAGTTTTTCTGCCAGTCTAATATACTAGTTCTATCCAATGAAATTGAAGCATGGACCTATTGTGAACTTCACACAAGTACTTACTTCATAAACTATATTGCCAAAGATGTCATGTTGACCAGCAACTTGGATATTTTTAATGCAAATTTAAAAGAAATTAGATAATTATATGATAGATAAGGGTGTCAAATCCCTTCTAGTCATCTTAGGTAATGGCCTCCAGTTTCATAAGCTGCCTGCCTTTTGATGCCAGTTATTGGACAACAGAAGTAATAGAGTGTTATAGTCATTGTTTCTCACTGGAGACTTCTCATAGACATCTGGTTAGCAATTGTGAGAATAATATGCTGAGATTAGATAGGCCTTCGATCTGCCCTAATATGACTGTTTTGATTTTCACTCCCTTTCCTTCTCCATTCAGTAGAATAAGTCTTCTCAATAAACACTGAAAATTCATATTTGTTTGTTTGTTTGTTTGTTTGATTGATTGATTGATTGATTGATTTAGAGGCCATCTGACTCTGGGCAGCTTGCAATTTAAAAACAAAAGACAGTAAAGCACCTGAACAACAATAATCCCTTTAAAAACAAGAACACAAACAGGTCTCTACGGACAGTCTACCCCAAGGCCTGGGAGAAGAGCCATATCTTTAAAGAGCAGCATAGCATCATTAGAGTGGAAGCCATAGGGGGGTATCCCATTCCAGGGGACAGGTGCTATGACAGAGAAGGCACTAATAGGTTCCTAATGGGTAGCAACAATGAATTGAAGAACTTTAAGCAGATGGGAGATGGATAGTCCCTCAGAAAAACTGGTCCTAGATTTCTAAAATAGCCTGGATTTCTTTGTACTTCAGTGTAGAAGTATGAATAATGTACCATAAAGCAAATTTACTTTATTTCATAGCTATAAAGATTATTAACAAGGATTTATCAGTTCCCAACATCTTCTGGGATTTACATCCATTCTATTATTCCTGTCTACTATTGGTATCCTTAGTCTCATACATTGGCAATTTCTATTGATACAGTTGCCAAGTGTCTAAATTTTGATCAAGTAATTGGGGGGATGTTGCAAAAATAATCATAAACCACCCTTTTCAGTGTTCTTGTAACTTCAGTCACCAAATGGACTGTTGTAAGTTGAGGACTACCTGTATTGAGCAGGGTTGTTGCTTCACATTATATAAATATCTTTTTCTTATGTCAGAAAAGCTGTATATGAACTTTGGGATAGATAAGTTAAGTATAAATTTAGGAATGTGTGTATAACATATTGAAGTGGATATTAAGTTATTTTCTTCAAGGCTTAATCCTGTGATTCACTGACTAATATATATTAACTCACAAGTATACCATTAGTAATGCTAAATGACAAATTGTTTGATATCATTCTAATTGTCGTGTTTTAACAAATTGTGCAAAGCGATCAGCTCATCTAATAATGCCTCATGTGACTTTTCAGCACATTGTCTACACTGATTAGATAATAGAAGTAATAAAAATGAGAATGAGAATAAAGATTCTAAATATTTTGAGATGTGCTTTGTAATTTTTAAGTGAGAAAAATACAATAGGGATTCTGATTTAAAATCGTCTTTTTGCACATGTGCAGGGAGGAAATGAAGCCACTGAACTGGAAGCATCCAGTTTCATATTATTCATTCTCAGTTGATGATCAAGTTCGGAAGAATGGGATATTTCACAGATTGCATCAAAATGCCTTCAGTTCAAATCTCTGCACCTAATTTCAATGGATTACATGGTGGGCTAGAAGTTTTGCTCTTCATTTTTTTTAATAAAGTGGGTGCTGATATGATGGACTTCCAAATGGGAATGATGGGTCAGGAGTGAGCTCCTATTCCCTATAAGTTGCAAAGTAATTTTGATCATCAGAAGGCGAGTAGTAGACACTTTTTCCCCAAAAATAATATGTAGTAGATGGAGCTATAAGACTGTAACCTGTGAACTGATTTCATCCTCCCCCCAAATACAGCCAGCAGTATTGCACAAGGAGCTCCAGGCAAGTCAAAGAAAACTCCTAACTACTTGCTTGTCTCTAATTCTGCTCCAGTGTCAGGGAAAAACAGGTTTGCAAGAAAACTCCCCCTACCCAATTTAAAGAAGACTTGACAGGAGAACAAGCCACTTATATGTTTCAAAATTATTGTGAATGTTGGCCCTCACTGCATCAATTTAGTACAAGCCCTACACCAAAAGTTCAGGGATCACAAAATCTTAGCCTCTCTCAGTCTACTGCTTTTGGGGAATTGCCAGTTAACTATGGCTTACCATTTCCCTCCTCAGAAATTGGCACCCCTGTTCCCAATAGTTTAGGAGCTCACAAGTTATGGAGTCAATATGAAGCCTTTGTAGGAGCAAATGAGGAATTGTGGCTGGCTAACAAAGAGCCTCTCTATGTAAAACAATCAAATTGGTGTAATTTTTGTAATACACCTTCTCTGTATTGAACTTTCCGAGTGTGTAAGTTTGCTTTATAGCTCATGGAATCTACCTCTTCCACAGCTAGGATAGAGGCGAACCAGGTTGTTGAATCTAAGAACACCATTTGTTTGGATGTCCACATTGATTACATTTTTAACATGATTGAATCTTGCCAGTTCTTTTATATTAAATCTGCGGTTTTTACTGTGGTGTAAGAGAAGTTTTTTTTAAAGGAGCTTATGCTCAGATGTTTTGAACCATCTGCCACCACAAAAAAAGAACAGAGATTCTTGAAATGTAAAAATAGATCTTAGAAAGAAACATGTTTTAATCAAATGAGTACAAAGAAACATGGCGTAAATAAGCTGAAAACAGAAGCAAGGTTCAAGGATCTGTTTGTTAAATGAACACCCCAAGCTAAATTGTGTTTTTAGTGCTGGAGAATGTTGGCTGTCTGGTTTCTGGTGAATGTCCCAGATCACTCTCACTGGGATTCGTGTGAGAGAAGCAGGGGGTGAATGGGTCTCTTTGTTTGGCTTTTCTTGAGGAATCTAATTATCATGTATCAATTGATTGCAGAGACCAGAACAGTGAGTCTCTGGAAAGGCCTGTGCTGAAGACACTGAGCTCATCTACATGGAAAGGGGCAGGGTGGGGGAAGGGGCAGGAAGAGAAGGGTGTTTCCTCCTACTGTAGATGAAAATGTGGGGCAAGCAAGGCAGATACTTGTGCTACTTTGCAAATAAACTAGACTAGAGTCACTAAGGAATCAGGAATAAAATTACATAGAGTTGCAGAAGTCAGCTACTGAAGTTTTCCATGTCAGCTCTTAACTGCTGCAGATCCTACTATTCTGTGCAACTGCACACCAGGTTTCAGCAGTTGGCAACTCTAAGCTAAATACAAAGCTAGTACATCCAAATCATGGTGTATTTCATTATTCTGCATCAGTAGAGCAGGATAGCAGAAGAAAAAAGAACAAGAAGAATCCTGGCATCTCAAAGGCTATCAATTGCTTTATTAACATGGTTTTCACGGATGCACGTATACTTTAAGAGGAAAAACTGCAAAGGTTCAGTTTCAGTTTTTGTAGACTACAGTATTTTAGAAAAGCCTATGAAACCCTGGTGCTAACCTTTACATTGTTAGCTCTAATTTTATTAGGACAATATGGAATAGAAATGGTGAAGTATTTTTAGCAAAGCATTCACGAGAAATCATTCTACCAAAAAAATAGCTCTATGGTGATTTTATTGTCTCATTTGTTCAGCTTTAAAAAATGTCGCAGTATAAAATATCAGTTGTGAAAACGCTCACAACGGAATGCACTTAGAAATATTTAAGCGCAGTGCTTTCAGTGGGCTGAAGTGTGGCTTTGATTCATTATGCATAAGGTGAATGAACATTCAGCATGACACACTTTTTTGCAAAATGACATAGTCTTATGTTTTTTTCAGTGTGCTCTCCTTTCTTGTTAAACTTTCTTCATAAAACTTTATCAATTCCATGCGTAGAAATCAACTGAAATTGCAGGTGAGGTTTATTTCAACCATGAGTAGTGATGATGGGATAACTATTTAACTGGAACTGTGTGTAGCAGGCTAGCTGTAGGTAGAACAAGGCAGTTTTGTCCTCCAACACTTCGCTGCCCTATACTATATGTCATCCAGCACTTGCCACTCTGCATAATAGTAGGGCTGGTCTTGGATGCACTGATTATCTGTTAAGTTATTGACATAACTATCCAAACATGAATAATAAAAAGTGGGCATCCAATGATTTAAAACATGATAACATGGAACTATTTCAAATTATTTGTCCTTTTTTTATGTTACTTTCTTGAAATCTCTCCACATATGGAAAAGGCAGGAAGGCCAACAAGTCACATTTCTAGCTTCACCTATTGCATTATACCTCTTAGGCCCATCCAATGAAAACATCTGAAGAACTATGAGTACTCCATGCATTCTAGAATGGCACTTCACAAGCAACAGCATGCATACCCCATGTGGGACTTAGAGATAATCTAGAAAAGAGTTTAAGCCACTGAAACTATATATTAACTTAATATAAATGATAACATGATCACTGTAACATGCCTTTAAATATGTACATGTCTTTCTTGGGGAAAATTGACTTTTTTTTCTGCTATAGTAGAATCTGAGTTGATAAGAGATTGATGGGATTTAAAGTACAAATTATTGAAAGTTACTATTCTAGTATCCTGATCGTGCTATATAGTATAGCTTTCCCACATAATGCCTTCATATTTGGGGATGGAGATGAATGTTATGAAGTATTAGGGCTGAGGTTCACAGCATAACTCAGAAATTTTTTATTTGAAGTCAATTAATTGACTACTGAGATACTTTAACAATGACATCAGGAATTGTTGGGCCAGCATGCCATATCACACAATCATTATGGAAGAGGCAATACTTTAATGTACAATTCCATACATCACATGTAGTATTCTGGTAATAGTGGCATGTGCATTTGACAATAAGTATTAACCAATTTTCAAGTACATGAAATGCTTAGATGTAAGTCCCACTAAAGGCTCTAGCTCATATCCTGAACTAAGCGATAGTTTGTTTAGCTATAATTCACTGTATTGTATAGTTTGTTGGATTTGTGCAATATGACAAGAAAAATTATAACATAGTGTGATTTGTGACAAAAATATATAATATTGAGCTGCCAAAATCTTTTAATGCAGCCTTTCCCAGCCTGGTACATCTGGTTGTATTTGACAGCAATCTCACAATGTCCAGCCAACAAAAAATATAAAGGCTAGGAATTATAGATAGAACAGTCCAACATATTTGGAAGGCACAAAATAATGAAAGCATATGTCAGACTACAGCTATTTGAGAGTACTTCAAGGCCACCATTTTCATTTTCCAATTCTTCAAAAACAGATCCTGCCAAAGTAATAACATAGAGGATAACATTATGGCAAGTGAAAGAAGATGAGATGCAGAAAGAAGAGTTTGTGCCAATAGGCTAATAGATTGCCCAGAAACTTTGCACTTTCAATACTTTTAAGGGGGAAAAAACTAGATTCGCTACAATTTCACATACACTACAGTAGAAGATGTAATCAATCCATTCAGCTTCTAGACTTTGCCATCATATGAAGAGGCAGGTCTGGATTTGATTCCAAATGGTCAAAGGACTCCTGTAGAAGTATCATGAGAATGTATCTCATTGCCCCCAACAGTATTTACTTCCTGTAAACATACGGGGTATACATTCTTAGAATTGCAGTATATATTCATTTTAACCTTCTATCTGGTACATATTAATAAAGCTTCAATTGTG
Organism: Naja naja; assembly: GCA_009733165.1. NCBI lineage: Eukaryota > Metazoa > Chordata > Lepidosauria > Squamata > Elapidae > Naja > Naja naja. The sequence continues at coordinate 264,664,238 of CM019148.1, forward strand.
TCTTTCCAATATATTACAAGGCCATTGGTAAATAGGGACATTGAGATTTAACATTTACTGTGAAAGGATAGTATAGGGCAGTGTTATGAATAGAGAAACATTGAGACTGACACTTGTGAGTTTGTCTTGTCTAGTCCATTTGATAAATCTTTGGTTGAGTTTGTTTTGTTTTAACCTTACATAAGCAAAGATTACATATGTTTACTCTGTATCGCTAACATATCCTTCCCATAAAGAAAATACAGACCTGAATATAGAGTAATTCCTTGTCTCACCTCTAAAACAGAAATGAAGGATTCACTCTCCCAAGCAAGTAAGCAAGCTCTAAATTCTTATTCTTCTTTCTTTTTCCATCCTGAAAGCAATGGAGCCACGAGCCTCCTGTCACTCAGCCTTCTGCCCGGCTGATCATTGTGAAAAGAGCCACCCTGATGACAGAGGCACATGAATATTGATTGCAAATAAATGCGGACAGAGCGGCACCTGGAGGCCCTAAACACAGCTCAAGAGCTGAGATAAAGCCAAGGGAAGGGAAGGAAAACAGTTTGTGAGTGCACCACACAAACACTGCACTCCAAGATTACCATGGACTCCTTTGAGAGTATGGCCTTTCTAAGAGGCCATACATAACCTCTCCAAAAGCTCATTTACTCCTGAGCTGACTACGCTGGTGTTATGAATCATGTCCAGATGGTACTGCACTAAGAAGTCTCAATTCAGTTGAAAGCATTGGGATTTGCATTTTTACATGTGCAAATAAAGCACTTCTGTCGTTCAGCTGAATAAGTGAACTTTTCTACTAAAAATTACTATCTTAAGAGTTGACACCATGAAAATGATTTGTGTATGTTGACATTTAATTTACATGCACCATTTATTCATACTACACTTAGTGAACAATAAGTATGCATTTGTGAGACAATTCAGTTTCTAGAATAATACAATATGAAATGGCCATGAAAGGTATTTTTGGGAAAACAGCTTTCTTGTTGAAACCTAAAGTGATGGTTGTATCATGAAAGCAACAATTTATAGTGATATCACTAACATTGCTTATCTCCAACAAGTTGAGATTCCATGGAAATATGGCTTAGGAAGGTATTGTTCAATTTACTGGAGACAGCTGCACTTCTATGGAAGGATCAGGTTTACATTATGTGGATGTCCCTCGATTGAAACTGCAACTGCAATAGTACAGAGTGCAAGACTGATACATTTTACTGGAATTATATGAAAAGAATGTAATAGGCTGTCTTTTTATTTTAAATTAAGACACCAGCACAGATAGTTAAGGTTATAATGACTTGAAAGGAATAATTCATGCCCTAGATTTAAGCTTATCTCTTACCATTATGCTCTTTTTTTGAGCCTCCTGAACAAAAGCTTTTAAGGCTCTGGGGTACTTCTTACAGAATCTTTTCTTCAGAAAATCCCACTTGGTTTTTCTGCTATTATGTTTGATGTATTAATGCAAGGTATTATTTTTCAGACCCTAGAAGGAAGTTTCTAGATTTCATTTTATTTTTAATAGTGATTCTAATTTCTGTAATTTTATTTAAATATTTCAATAAGTTAGACAGCATTTTATTGGGGATAAATCTCATGCATTAACACTGTATATATAATGTGACACTAAATTATAATCCTGATTTTTTTTAAACTCAGATTTAAAGTATGTTGGTTTCAGAGCAGTTTACAGTACCATCAAGTAAAAATGTTTAGGATTTTAGCTTTTGTTTTCTTTTTTCTTTTTCAGTATATTTCCATATGTTTAATGAAAATGTAATATCTGTATTGGCCATAGCTAAAATAAATAAAAATGAGCAGAAAAATTGAACTGTTCCATGCAAAATAGTTTTGGCAGATTTGAATTTCCGCATCTAGAATCCATGCAATCTATCTATCTGATTCACAATTCATGTTTAAAATGCTATGGAACAAAAAATGTCCAAAAATACACACAAGAGTTTAGAGTTAAGAAACAGATCCAATGTATGTACAGCCAGTTTTCCCTTTGCCAACAGAAATTACCCTGAATAAAAACAATAAAATCAGACACACATTGGACAGATCAAATTGTCATACAATCTCATCATCACAGTTATAAAACATAAAATATGTAAATAAAACAATTTCCCTCCCAAGAAGCAAGCTGTATTAAAAGGACATTGAGTATGTATGCTTTTTAGAATATTTATATTCAGAACTTTATTGCAGTCTCTAGAAGAGCTTTAGGTGGATTTTGGGTTACATCCAGATTAGCCATCTTGCAAAATGGACACATGGAAGTTTCTCATTTTAGGGGGGAAAATGATGATTTCTCTACAATTTCATGCTTTGTTTCATGCTGCTCTGAAGTCCACTGATCCTATACAACATCTTTTGATGAGACACAGGATCGCAAAGGGAAATAAATGTTTTCACCTCCTTGCTCCTTTTCCCAGCGAGAACCACTCTCTGCTTAAGTGTTACTCTACAGCTGACTGTTGACATTTGGTCATTGATGCAGAGACTGGAAATATAAGTTTCCAATTCCCCAGTTGAACAGGGACAAGTATGTAGCAGTTTTCTACCTAGTTTTCCTTGAGTGTGAGCAGAAAGCAAGATGCCTTATCAGCCTTCCTGACCCTGCAACAAACTTTATATGAATTCAAACAAATATGAATAAAACAGACACAGCAGAACCTCTGCTCTGCACAGAGAATTGGTAGCACATTTCAGAACCTTGCTTGAAAAATTAGTATTTTTTTTAAAACTTTAAATTATTTTGTTCTCTTTCTTTAACACATACCAATTTTGGGAAGCAAAATCTAATGACATCAGGTTCTTTAAGCAGGACTCAAGTTGCAATATAACGGTATATAGAATGCATTTCGTTTTTTTAAAACAATACCTCTTGCAAGTATTTGTGCATGTAACACAAATGAAACAGTTTTCTCATCTATGTACTTTATTTTTCTCCAATCTTAGAAAGTTTAGCTATATTTATATTGATGCCTTTACCTGGGTATGATGCATAAGGCAAAGAAGAAAGGAACTAATCCTTGTTTTCACCATTTCTGTATGATTTACTTACTGTACTTTGTTCTAATTATCATTTAAAACTTTAACAGGCTTTATTTTATTTCCTTTTGCAAGCTAAAAACCATTACAATCATGGAAAAATCATCAACTTAAGACTAAAAAAAATACAATATTTTTTATCAGGCCCATGAAAGATAATTTTGTTAGTCTTTCTATTAGGGTTATTTCTGCTTATCATCTTTTTTGCTGGCAGAACTCCTGGACATGTTTTGCTGGCAGAACTCTTGCATGACAGTTAGAAATGCAATAGACACCAGTTTTCTGACTATGAAAATGTTGTACTGGGAATGAGCTGAACCTCAGCTGTTGAATTTCCTTTTGCAACAGCAATTTGTATTTCAAAATCCTGTTTGTGGATTGTAGATACTCTTGTGATGTTGTTGCTGCTGGTGGTGGTGGTTCATTTGCCTTCTGCTAATTTCAGTGGCATGCTTCTTCTACCTAACTTGATAGTTGAATACGCACTCCTAAATGTATTCCCTTGACTGTAGAAGAGAAATTGCACAAGTCTGTAGTTTTCTAATACTCTGCAAAGTAGTAAAAGCACAAGAGATACAACGGGTCAGGTGCTGACCATAGAACAAAACATTTCTATTGTCAGGAAAAATTGGCAGTGCTCCAATAACATAGACCATTCCTAGATGTGATACCTTAGATTACTCTGAGTCCTTTTTTCCTCCAAAGATTTGATTATCTACTCCTGGAGATCCCCTTCCCCTATAATGAGGAGACTTACTGGGGGAACTAACCTATAAGGTTTAGTAGTGTAACTAACATGTCTGCAATCAAGACTACAATTTGATATGTGCTGCCTTGAGCTGAAGTCTCATTTAACGCAGTGAGCTTTATTTCAGAATAAACATGTGCAGAGATGGAGAGCAAGCTTGAAGTAAACATTGGAATGAATGGGACTAACTTGCTCCCATGTTTAGAGCTGGGTTATTTTTGGGATAGACAGCCCATAAATTCCTTGCCAAATCCCAAGCATCTGGGAATGTCATTTCGAAAGCATCTGCATATGAATCTTAAAGACGAAGCCATCGGAACAGCCAACACCGATTCCCAATTTAGTGGGAATCGAAAAACCTGTTCTTCCCAGCAATCCTTTTTGCCGCTTCGTTGTTTTAGCGGGGCAAAAATGGTTTATGTAAGAAGGGTAGATGAGCGGGAAACCTGGCCCGGCCTTATTCCCTCGCCCCCACTCCCCGGCTCCAAGCACAGCCGCAGCTCCGGGACCCTTAAAATGTATCACTCGCTGCCGGGTAAATAACCCAATGCCAGAAAACAAAACAAAACAAAAGTCTGGCTTTCTCACTCACGCATCCTGAATGATGCCTGAGGTTTTTCCCTTCTAAAAAAGCAAGCCCAAAGCCAGGCCAGCGCGGCAGGTTCCTTGCTAGGCCGCGCAGCTCCCTCTCTCCGAGGTGAGGTGAGCCGGTTCGCGCCGCGTTCGCTTCGGTGAGCCTCAACACCGTCGCCGCAGACAGTTTTGATGAGTGGGTTTTTGTCCGGATGGTTTGTAATGGTGCCTGTTTTGGGGTGTCCCGGGGGGTCCGGGAAGCTTTAATTTGCTCACAAAGGCTCATTTGCAGGTCAATGCCGCGGCACACTCGGCTCTCCCCTCCGCCCCCCGCGCCTTTTGTTCCCCCTCGCCTGCTCCTCGCGCCAGATGGCCGCGGAAAATGCTAATTTCTCTCTCTGTCGTTTCGCATTTAATTGTGGCCTTTGCAGATGGAGGCTGCGGAGTGTGTGCTTCATTCAAATGAGATTTGCTTTTGGGTTTCCAGGCACGTTTGTTAAAGGCCGATCCGAGTCAGGCAGGGATTAGGTTGACAGGGAAGTGATTAGATTAAAAAACCTGCATAGGGACCCTGCCTCTCTTCTCTCGGCCCCTACTCCCAGCGGCCGAACGCCCTCCGCCCCAAAACAGAAACCGGACCCTTCCCGGCCTCGAAGCTCCTTCACAAAAGCCGGCCCTCAGCAAAACCCCAGCAAGTCCAGCCGGGCATCAGCAGCAGCAACCTTCGATCTCTTCTCCCCACGGCCTCTGCCTTACGGTCCCAGCAAATGCGCTTAGATTCTCCCCAAGCGTGGGGATAGTAATGAAGCAGCTGCCTTCACCGGCAGAAGCTGCAGCAACTATTCCTTTGCGGGAAGGAGGGAAAGGTGTGTCTTCCTTCCAGGTAAAGGATTCTTGCTGTCAGTGTACCAGGCCTTACACTCCCTTTCTCCACTCAACTGTGCACGCACTCAAACCCGTGGGAGGCTGGGGGAACGTGCTCATGAGCCACTCAGAGAAATTACAGGGAATTTTGTCCAAACTTCTTAAAAATCAGCCCAGCACAAAATCCCTAACAGATTAACAGACATCAGTCTCTCCTGCCATACACACCTCACATAAAGGCTAAATGGAAGTGCAACCAGCTATACTGCATCTCCAGCAAATTGCTTGAGGTAGCTGAGTAGCCGGTTGGAAGTGACAGCAAAGCCATGGCCTAATTTCTTGAAGCCGTTTTATATTTAAAAATCACTGTTTCAAACCATTACGTCCAGGTAGGGCTAGGAACATCCCCTGCTGAATCCATAAAATGAGACTTAAAGTTGACAATAAGACTGGATAATGGACCAACATTCTTCCAGTGTTCTTCTATATGTTCTAGCTCTGTGCTGGTTCTCCATTTACTCCATTGAGGGTTTTTTAAAATTACCTTTTTGGATGGTGCTGTAGTAGTAAAACGTATTCTTGCTGAAAATTCTGAGATCTGTAGTCCCATGTTTTACCATAGGATGGGATATCCAGCTAAATATATTTCAGGTTTCAGTGACTTCAGTGTCTAAGTTACGTTTAGATTTGGGTGAATACAAGTACAAATACTTCCCTCTTTTTTATTAAAAAAATTGCTTCAGAAGAAAGGATTGATAAAGAATGGAAAAGAAACAAAGGATATTTTTGCCATCTCACTGGTTGTTACTATATTTCTCTCTATCACATTCCCCATGAGATTTCTAGTGGATGTTTTGAAGGCAAACATGCAGTTCTAGTTGGAGAAAGAACTGGGGGAATGGGCTGAAATGGAAAGGTTGTAAGTATTTAATACATGTTGTTGTACCTTTATTAACTGTAAAAAATCAATAATTTGACTTATGCCACCTAAAGAGTTGCAAAAAATAGCTGAAATGTTTTCTTATGCACCTTTAGGAAAAGCGCTCCTCTGTATTTGAAATATCCTGAAGCAGTAAAGTTATCTGAAATAGTTTACTATATCCAAAGAGATCCATTACTCCACTTTGCAATTGGGTTGATAAATGAACCTGGACAAATCAAAAAGATTTAGTTCTTCTCAGTTTGTAAAAATACTGGATCTTGTTTTACCTTCATATAGGCTTAGTTTAGAACACTATAACTAGAAGCATGCTTCATCAAGCATTAAGATAACCAAGAAATCTTAAACTTGTGTGTGTGTATTACTGGGATCCAAACAGAATAGTTTGTAAAACAGCCTGTATATTGGGGAGTTGGGCAATTGCTTTAATTTTGATCTCTAAATTTCATCTTTAAAAGGACATAGCTACTTACTGATACTTTTTTAGCATAATCTCTCACCCAATTTTTAGGCTGGCTACAGATTTTATTTGCACCAAAGCGATTTGTATATTAGTAGTAAGCAATGAGAAAAGACTATGAAAAGTGGTTCAATTGAACTTTAGGGAAATGCAGGATTAAAGTGGGAACTGCTCACTCAGATATAACCAGTGATGTGGCAGATAAATCATTAATTATTTAGTAATATCTATATTTTAAAATTAAATACATATGTTAATTCACATTTGACACATTTTGTCATAAACTATATAATAATAGGAAAATGGAAAAAAGATTAGTGTTCTATTTTAATAATGTATTTGTCATTTCACTTAAAACTTTGATTATGTTAGCGTAACCATTATCCTTGCTACAACTATCACCTTTGTCCTTCATATGCAATAAAAATAGTGAGAAAAATTCCAATTACAGTATTGTATACAGTTTAATAAATATATGCTGAAAGCTTCATTTTAACACGCTGTTTTCCAACAAGAGAACCCATGCTTCTTATTTTAAAAAATTAAACTGTTGGAAATATAAACATTTAGACTTGAATAATTACCATTTTTTTCAGTGAAAACATAAACAATATATAAATATTTTGACATGGTTTGAAACGCTAACAAAGACTTGTCTTAAAGGAACTCCTATGTGAATGAGATAATATTGGCTAACCTTTGAATACTTTTTCTTTTTAAAAAGAAAAAAAATAAGAACCAGGTTTTTTTTGTTAAAAACCTGCCACTTAAAAGCCCCCAAATTTTAATTCCTTTTCTGTGATACATAGATGAAATTTAAGAGTGCAAAATTCTTTTGAATATTATCTTTTTCATATTGAAACAGATCTGCTGAAACTAGATGTGAAAAGAAGCTCTTCCTTGCCAAACAAAACCACCTTCCTCTAAAATACTAAAGAAATTGCCATCCTTGGCCTGTGTTAGAACAAGAGCCATCAGCCAAGGCTTTCTGATCCTCAGATTTGTACACTTGTAGACATAATAATGCAATTTCTCTAGCGTTAGTCAATGTCCTGTCTGGAAGTCGTTGCCTCAGCCTCCAACAGTGCAGGGAATTAGAAAATTGTCTGTCTTTCCTGAACCGTGAAGTGCTTCTCCTAAATAAAGGCCAGGTCAGATGTTAAAGGGACATTCTTGTCTCCTGAAGCTGAAATAATCTACAGTCACAGAGAAATGAAGGCATCCTCCTCCTGAAATGGTCAATCTCTTGATCTGCCATTCCATTCTGAACAGGGGGAGAATAGGCAAGCAAATAAATAAAATAAATAAATAAATAAATGCATCCTGTTTCTAATGATATTTTACAGCACCTGTCCTGTTCCCCTCATGCCACTCGCCCCCTCCCACAACACCTTTTGTTGTTTGTGGAAAGGTTCCTTTATCACTAAAACAGAGTCATAGAGCATGAATACTCTAGGCAATGTATAATTTAATTGAAAATTATTCCACTTAATGGTATCTTGGAAAAAAAGACAATTTTAGAATCCCTGGTTCCTCAAATGTCCCTGATATGCCTGCCATCAATGGCAATTAAAACTTCTTTGATGGGCATCTACATGAGTGGGGCTGCCAGGTTTTCTATGTATGTCAACCAGCAGGCTAACTTCCATCTCAGCCGCTGGAATAGTATTCCCATAGAAGCATCCAGTGGCATCTTAGCTAGCCTTATACCATGCTTAGGATTGCATTGCAGGTCAGAAAACCTGAGTATGTTTACTCAAGTAGGCCTAACTGCAATCATAATTTCAGAATAAGGGTATTCATGGCAAGTTTTGTATTCTCTTATGAGCCATGTCTTCAGGGCCTCCCTAAAGGCAGAAAAAATCAAGACCAATCTAAGGGGGAGAGAGATAATGTTCCAATTTCCCTATGAAAACCAATGGGAAATTTTAGATTTTGAAATGCAAGGAAGTGCTCATAATACCATGTAGCTTCATCAAATCACTTTAAATTCTTTATTATCTTATATGAGAGGAAGCAGCTTTAAAACAAAATTAGGAAAGACTTTTCACTTTCACACTACGTTATCAAACTGTATATACTAGTTAAGAGCAAGCCAGGGTATGTTCTCCAAGCTGCTTAGTATTCACCTTGCCATGAATCATTCAAGAAATTGATTATATTTACACAGTATAATATACACATAACATCCATAGTATTGGTGGGGGGAGGCCTACATGTGTAACCTTTTCACCAAAATGGAATTCCTCTTGATTTTTTTTATCACTCTACTCAGCAAAATCTTTGCTGTCATTACATCCAATATTAGTGGCAGCTTCTTGCACTATTTAGAAGGATTCAAAGCTCACATATAAAGTGAGTTCACACAACATGACTGATACAGTCAATTATTCCCTAGTTAAATGACCTATTCCTTGCACTACCATTGGTATCCACCATTGGTCTAATCAGAGAACAGACTACAAAAAACCCCAGGAGATGTCACATGCACAAACCTAATAGATCAGTTGTGTTTAATGCCACTATTAATATAGTTCGGCAACAGTAACCTTCTTCCATCCCCCTCCCAGCCACCCAAATGTCACTGTCAAATCTAAAAAGTAAAAAAGAAAAAGAAAGCCTAGTTTTTGCAAGCATATCAAGATACAAAAAAATCATTTCCATTATTTGGCACAGAGAGAGAGAGAAGAGTGATAATTTTAGTTCAGTATTTTCCAGAGCTAAATTATTTGGCTATAGCTAAATACTCATTCTGTGAAGTGATTTGGAATTGTGAGTCTATAAGTCCTGAGGAAGTTGACAGGGCTCTCTGTAGAATCAACTCTACAGTCCAGGATAATACTAAACCCTTAGTCCTACACAATTAATTATTGCCAGTGATGAAAACATAGAGGTTATTGTCACGCTATCTGCCGCTTCAACTGTTATTTCCAAATCTTCAGCGTATTTATTTATTTTATTTTATTTATTTATTTTATTTGTCAGTCACTTACAAGATAATAGGTAAAAGTATAAACATGAGTAAGAATACAGGAAATAGGCACGAATAAATGGGGACAGTAGACAGGTACGGTAGGCATGATGGTGCCCTTATGCACGCCCCTTATAGACCTCTTAGGAATGGGGTGAGGTCAATAGTGGATAGTTTGGAGTTAAAGGAGTGGGGGTTAGAGGATGTAATAACAGAGTCAAGTAGTGCATTCCAGGCATTGACCACTTTGTTGCTGAAGTCGTACTTTCTGCAATTGAGTTTGAAGCGGTTTACATTGAGTTTGTATCTGTTGTGTGCTCTTGTATTGTTGTGGTTGAAGCTGAAGTAGTCATTGACTGGTAGGACATTGTAGCAGATAATTTTGTGTGCTACACTTAAGTCTAACTGTAGGCGGTGTAGTTCAAGATTGTCCAAGCCCAAAATCTCAAGCTTGCTGATATAGGGTATTCTATTGCAAACAGAGGAGTGTAGTACTCTTCTAGTGAAATACTTCTGGACTCGCTCGATTGTATTAATGTCCGATATACAGTGCAGATTCCAGACTGAAGAGCTGTATTCGAGTATTGGTCTAGCAAAAGTTTTGTATGGTCTAGTTAGCAATTCGATATTTCCGGAGGAGAAGTTCTGTAAGATTAGATTTACAACTTTTAATGCCTTTTTGGCAATGCTGTTACAGTGAGTTCTGGTGCTTAGGTCATTTGATATGAGAACTCCAAGGTCCTTGACAGAGTGAGGATCATCAACAAGGTCATATCCGCCTAGTTTGTATTTGGTGTACTAATATTTTTTACCAATGTGTAGGACAGAGCATTTGTTGGTCGAGATTTGGAGTTGCCAATTGTTTGACACATAATCAGACATATAATCAAGGTTGCTTTGAAGGACAGTAGCATTGTCGGTGGTGTTGAATAGTTTTACGTCATCCGCAAAGAGGACGCAGTTGCTTATAAGGTGATCGCAAAGATCATTTATATAGAGTATAAAGAGTTTGGGTCTGAATCAAAGGCTTTGCAGATTTACCCTGGTCAAGTAGAGTAGTCAATATGTTTTTGCAGGGTAGGAGTTGAAGATTGCAGGATTGTCCTATTGTTTCTCCCAATGCTTTACATGGGAAGTGCTAATTGTTATTATAAATTTATTGAATTCTGCTTTTAATTTAGACAAAGAAAAGGCAACTTAACATAGAACCAAAACCTTGGTGGTGCAGGCTGCTAAATGCCTAGCTCTTAAGTTCCAGTTGCCTGCAATTATTGCAGGCTCGAATCCCACCAGGCTCAAGGTTGACTCAGCCTTCCATCCTCTCGGGGTAGGTAAACTGAGGACCCAAGATTGTTGGGGGCAATAAGCTGACTTTGTAAAAATGCCGCTTAGTAATAAGCAGGCATATACAATGGAATGAAGGCTATTGCTGAGCACACTGGGTTGTATCCCAAAAATTGTAAGCCGCCCTGAGTCTTCGGAGAAGGGCGGCATATAAATGTAATTTAAAAAAAAACAAAAAACTGGTAGAAGGGAGAAAGATGAGATAAAGGGGTATAAGGGCACTCTTAGATTTTGCTCATCATGAACAAAATACGTTGTCTGAAGCTCCTATTTCGCTATAAATATCTCATTGATCTAGCTTACGAAATACAACATGATCTTTCAACCCTTGCTCAAATTCTGATCTATGTTTAACTTTTGTAGCATTTAACTTGCAAAGCCATATATTTGGCAATCAGCAGAGCACAATTTTCCAGCTATTTTTACAATTTTAGATCTGCTTCTAAAATAAAGTTGTTGTAAACAATGACCTCTACCCAGATTTTAGAAAGAAGACTACAAACAAGAAAAGTCTAAAGACAACTTTAATACATTCCAACAGAAAATTAGAAGAGAATTGTGCTTTTCATTTGATTATGTAACATCTAATTTGGTACCACAGTCCTGGGGGTTATCTGGCCAAAATTGGATCTTAAAATCTTACACAACATGGGTCACAGGATGTCCAACCTGATTTACAACATGGATCAATCATGAGCTAAAGACATACAGTATCAAGAAGTGTGTGTTCTATTCCTAGTTGCGTACTAGACAGGAACAGGAAATTGTTGAATACCAAGTTCAAATCATGATCCATCTAGTTTAATATTCTCCATACTGATTTGCCTGAAGCTCTCTAATATCACTTTTTGCATTTTCTGCTGGAAGATTCCACAAATAGCAGTCAAAACCTTTAGCAGGCAATAAATGTGCTCTAGGCTATAATCTCACTGGATTTTTAGCAATATCTTGGTATTTGGATAATAAGAATATTAATATTATTTTATTATTAATAGAATAATAAAATTAATAAGATTATAAAAATAAAGTTAATATTATTAATAGAGGAACTATTATTTTAAAAATGTAGTTTCTCAGAAGAATCCATAAATATGGATAATCAATGAATAGGTAAGGGTAATAGAACAAATGAACTCTGAAAAATTAAATTGTTTGTCAAAGAAAACATGCCCAGATACGAGCTTGGTCATTCATACAGATCATAAAAATGGATGCACTTTAAGTCATTGGTTGCCAATTCTGAATCCCTTCACAAAACCTAGAGTGTAGATCTCTCAGAGCCATTCCAAAATACATTGCCAAATTGTAATATAAAGGGGAAATTATTAACTACATAGGGAGTAATTAAATTAGCTAGTTTTCATGTAATTTTAAGTTTAAATTAAATTTAGGATTTTTTTCGGCTGCCCTAATTTTTTGTTTTAATGCCAAGACAAAGGAATGGTTCCTTCTGCCAATAAAAATATGTGTATCTTTATTCTGGAATGTCATCTTCATCAATCCTAGCTACGAATGATGTTCATAGACATTTGTTTGCTTATTTAAGAAATGTGTCCCTCGTCTTTTTTCCCCAAAGAGTTTGAATGGCTTAGATATTTACTAGAGTCATATTACATTGACATATTTTTTCTATTCAATGGTCAAAATAAAGTATAGCATTGAAAGCATTAAAACATAGACGTAAGCATCTTAAGAGCAAATATTTGCAAAAATAAAATAGCTTTGAGTGCATGCCTAAAGTTTAAGTAAGCAAGGGACAAAATACCTAAGAGAAACATATTCTATAGAACCACCACTAAATAAAGCCTGTCTTGATTATCTGTTTATCTGATGTTACCTTAGCATAAAACCACAAGAGAGTCACAGCAATACCCACTGCAGATCACACATATAAAAGCAAAAAGAGTCCCCCCAAATTCAACAAACCAGTTTATTATATTTTTATATAACACATATCGTTAATCCACATTACAGTCTAATGTGACCCAAATGAAGGATGTCTCTCATCTGAATAGATTTTTTTTAGAGTGTTAGCAGCAGAAATCTGCCTCTTGCCCATTTGTGGATTGTCACTCAGATAGTATTATGTGAAGGAAACTCAATGGAGCAGAATGAGGCAAAGTACTTATTACTTTTCTGAAGATAGATGCTTTATCAAGAGGGGGAAGGAAAGGAAAGGAAAGGAAAGGAAAGGAAAGGAAAGGAAAGGAAAGGAAAGGATTTAATGGAATGGCAACATGAGTTAGGTCTCATTAGAGATGACTGAATAGCTAATTCTGCATTGTGTTGGGATGCTGAAGCAAATGGCAATTATTTTATTAGAGGCTGGCTATCCCAGCTGCAATAACCTGATTAGTTCCGTATATATTGGCAGGAGTGCTCCACTATATCTATTTTCCTCCCCATAATCAATTCAGTTTCCAGAGAGGCCCCAGATGGACTTTTTACTAGGCTTTTGATTAACTGGCATACACACCCAGCAGGCTTTTTTCATCTCCCCATTCCCTCTGCTCCCCCAAAAGGCAAAAGAAAGGCGTAATACATTTGTTATGAATTCAATCCCTTAAAAAGGATGTAGAAAAAGTACATTTTGTGGGGATAGTTTGATTATTTATTATGCCTCCATGATTACTGTACAATCTAGATAATTTAGTAGTACAGAATATTTATGTCTGTATTTGTTGTTATTGGAGATTATTAAACTATATAAACTAAACTATTTTAAATGCATGATCCTGTTGCATAAAATGGCTTAAATTTTAATTGAAATCATTCAAAAACTCATTTCACCCTCCTAGTGTATATAACGTATTTTAAAATTTGCTCTGTATCTTATGATAAAAATCTAAAATTAAAACCAGATCAAGCAGATTATCCCTGCTAACTAAGACTTTCTTCATCTGAAGAAAGATTCACATAACAAATTAATGAAAATTCCTGAAAACTAGGTTTGCAGAGCAGGTATAATTTATCTGTTGCTTCTTTCTGTACTAATTAAACATACAGTTTTAAAGCTGGATTTTAATCATTTATTATAAAGTAGCTTTATTACTTAATTAAAGTGTGTTCTTGAAATATTATCTAAAACCATAAATGGCCTAAATTAGGGTTTAAACTAGGCTTTTATTTTTATTAATACAATAAACTAGGGTTTATTGTATTAATAAAATAACTGATTACAATAAATGCTTGATGAAGCTGGAACAAGTTAATTGTGTTGAATTGTTTAATTAACACAAGGATAAATTATTGATAAATACATGTCTCTGAGCCATGTAAGTAAAAAGCCATTTGCATTTAAGCCCTTGGAAAGGAAAGTGACAGCACCTCAATTTAAAAAATGAAGCTTTTCCCCTAATGAGCTTTCCTTTAGTTTCTCTGCCATGCGCCTAATGCTTTGGAAAATATTGTAGGAATATCACTAAAGGGTAGTTTTTCTCTTTTAATGAAAGCTTTAATATCCTAAACTTGCTTTTTGGCTGCAGCACAAGGCAAATCTTTTAAAAGGATCATTACTACCTCTGTCCTTGGAAGAAGAAGCCCAGATTAAAAGAATCCCTAACTCTAATTATTTCTAAAAATTAATATTCTACTCAGTATCATCATTTCATTAACATGTGAATTAAAAAAAGGCTAGAACTAGGCACAGTTTAAGACATTATAGAATTCCATTGTCAACAAAAAATGAATTTAAAAATCCAGTAATTATATATATACACAAACACACACATGCACATACAAATACAAATCTCAGTCCTGCTGACAAATGGCACTTTAAAGTCCCTTGACGAATGAAGAAGTCACCATTAAATATTTCAAGATTTCCAGCTATAGCACTTGCCTCTAATGCGTGTCCTATTGGGGGACATCTGTCTTCTGCACCTAATAAAGTAGCCTAGGTAAAATGAACTTCATAGGATTGCTTTGACACTGAAGGCACATATGGCTCATAATTAGCTGGATATCTCTTATAGTTAAATGATTTCTTTCGTTCTCCCTTTCTCTCCCTTTCGCATCAATAATAGAAGCAAACAAAGTTCCAATTGTTCCCTGTTGTGGGACATTATGTGCCTGAATAAATGGATGTTGGCTGTGTCTACATGGATTTGCCATATGGCTACAAAGGCTAGAAGAATAGGGGCAGTGTGCTTTGTGATGGGAATAAGGAGGAGGCAGTGCCATATAGGGTGTAGCCAAAGTTAGAGAGGGGAATACAGCAGCACACCTTCCAGGGGTAGAAAAATTAGCTTCCCTCTCTCCTCTCCCAAAGCAGATCAAATTGTAAAATGCTCCCTTTTAACAAGTGGATATTCAGCCTCCCTTTGAAATGCTCAAAAACTCCAAAAGTGTACATTTTATGGTTCAGCCTATAAGGGATTGTCAAAAACACAGGACAAGATTTAAGGTGAATTGGGACTTGGATGTAGTAAATGGTTCATTTGGTTATTCAGCAAATAAAAAGAGAGAGGTTTCAAATCTGATGGATGTCAACCACATTACTCTTTAATTCATTTTAAAGATTGATAAGGAAGATAGTTCCTCGAAGATCAATTGTCAGTGCAATATATGTACAGTTCATTTGCAGAGTCAAACCTCTCACTGTACAGTAGCTTTAGATGGAACCTAGAGTTTTTTTCTTTCTAGCAACAATATTCTATATCTTGACCAAAAAAACACTTATCTACAACTGAGATTGCACTCAATATATTTGTAGGTTGTGTATTAGTGTAACAGAAATATATTATATCCTCTGTCCACATATTACACTACTCAAAGTATGATTTGCAAAGTAATTGATAAAAACTTTTGAACAAGTTTTTGGCAAAGCTCACCAAAATTTCATGAATAAACTTAATAGTCATGGGTTAAAAGGACAGGTCCTTTTACAGATTAGTAATTGGCAACAACCAGAGTAAACAGGCAATTCTCCAAATAAAGGGAAATGTTACATGGAAGTGAGGCCCTCTTAGGGTATGTAATAGGACTGAAGCTGTTTTCCAGTGAGCTAGCATTTGAAGATGACAATTAAATTACCATATTTGAGAATAACATCCAACAATCATGCTTCACTTCATTTGCATTTGTTGCCTTTTGCACTTGTTCTGGCTCTCTCAAATTCTCCTTTTTATAATAAGATGACCATAGCGAAACAGGTAGTCCTCGTTTAGTAACCACAGTTGGAATTGGCAACTCAATAAGTGAAGTAATCACTAAATGATGCAGTACAGATCTGGATGGACGGAAACATGCTTCGGCTCAACCCGGCCAAGACTGAGTGGCTGTACATACCAGCATCTCGGTCCAGTCAAGATTGTCCATCGTTGACCATAGGGGGAGTGGTGTTGC
This sequence comes from Naja naja, assembly GCA_009733165.1. Lineage (NCBI taxonomy): Eukaryota > Metazoa > Chordata > Lepidosauria > Squamata > Elapidae > Naja > Naja naja. The sequence continues at coordinate 264,680,547 of CM019148.1, forward strand.
CCCCTGTGGATAGGGCGCGGAACCTGGGGGTCCTCCTGGACGCTGCTCCAGTTGGAGGAGCAGGTGGGGCCGTTGCCAGGGGGCCTTTGCCCAGATCCGGCTGGTTCACCAGCTTCGCCCATTTCTGGACCGAGATGCCCTGCGTACAGTCACTCATGCCCTTGTTACCTCGCAACTCGACTACTGCAATGCTCTCTATTTAGGACTGCCCTTGCACACCATCCGGAGGTTGCAGCTGGTGCAGAATGTGGTCGTGCGGGTTGTGATGGGAGTTACCCGATTCTCCCATATTACCCCCCTTCTGCGCGGCCTGCATTGGTTGCCGGTTGCACTCCAGGTGAGGTTCAAGGTTTTGGCTTTAACATTCAAAGTCCTACACGACATGGGTCCACAATATTTAAGGGAGCGCCTCCTGCCAATATCGGGGACCAACCGCCCTGTACGGGCATACAGGCAGGGGCTCCTCGGGGTCCCATCGGCAAGTCAATGCCAGCTGGCAGTCCCCCGACGGTGAGCCTACTCTGTGGCGGCCCCCGACTTATGGAATCAACTGCCTCTGGACCTCCGTCTGGCCCCTGACCTCCGCACCTTCCGCCGCAATTTGAAGACCTGGCTATTTGACCAAGTAGGGCTGTGATTACCTCATGGGGGCTATGGGATAGTTTTAACTTTTTAATTCGGTTTCATTGGACTTTATAGTGGTTTAATTCTTTTTAATTATTTATTGTATTTGTATGTTTTAACTGTGAGTCACTGAGTCTTCGGAGATGGGGCGGTATATAAGTCCAATAAAATAAATAAAATAAATAAATGAAATGGTGACTCTTACTTAAGTTGTTTTTTTTTTTGCTTTACAGACTTGCAAAGGTGTATTTTGGTTTACACTTGGATTGGTCAAAGTTTCTTTTTATCATGGTCACTGTACAAAATAATCCCTAAACAAGGGTTACTGTACAGTATAGGTTCTTTTTAATAGCAATTGCATATTGAGGTTGTGTTTTCAATTGGCTCAGCCCTTATCAGCATATAGTATATTGAAATTAGGATTTCATATCCCACTTATTTAAATTGAGCAATTATTTATATTGAACTTCACTATTTTGTTGCTTACATGTATTACTTGGAATGATTTGAGAGCTCTTGAGTGTGCTATGATTTTCACTGGAATGGTTTATACAAATGTGTATGATATAAAGAAAATATATAGATCCTCTTATTAGAACTCAGTTTTCCAGGAAAATGTATAGCACTTCATACACACATAATAAAATATGCTGTCACAAAATAACAATAGCAATAGACTTATGTGTAGTGTTTTACAGCACTCTTTAAGTGGTTTACAGAGTCATCGTAGTGTCCCCAAGTCTGGATCCTCATTTTAGCAACCTTGGAAGGACAGCTGAGTCAACCTTGTGCCAGTCAGAATTGAACTCTTGGCAGTGGACAGAGTCAGCCTGCAATACTGTATTCTAACCACTACGCCACCACGGATCCATACAACCTCATGGTCCCTACCTCTGATGGCTTCAAAAGAGTTCAGCATTATTATAGTAATAGAATGGAAGAAGAATTAAACAATATCTATTAATCATTATGGTTATATACCACATCTAGTATCAGAAACAGTTCACCATGTGGTGCAGGCTGTTAAACACCTAGCACTTAGTTCCAGCTGCCTGCAATTAGTGCAGGCTCGAATCCCACCAGGCTCAAGGTTGACTCAGCCTTCCATCCTCCCAGGGTAGGTAAATTGAGGACCCAAGATTGTTGGGGGCAATAAGCTGACTTTGTAAAAAATGCCACAGGGAGGGGGGGGGGGAAGCCCTAGTAATAAGCAGGCATATACAATGGAATGAAGGTTATTGCTGAGCACATTGGGTTGTGCTCCAAAGATTGTAAGCTGCCCTGAGTCTCCAGAGATGGGTGGCATATAAATGTGACTTTAAAAAAAAATCAATTGCTGCTAGCAAGAAAGCCTTGCCAGCAGTTACCCAAACTAGGTAATCAAATAGGTAACATCAGTGCTAGTATTTGGTTTTTCTTTTTTTACGGCTTGTATCTGGGAAGTACTCATGATGTTAGTGGCCAGTCTCTCCATGTACTCTGATGTGGATGGTCTGTTCCAACTGTTCCTTGATGTTTGCTATGGTGTGCAGATATTTGTTTAATCTGAGTTGTGCACCTGTTATCATGAGCCATATCATTTTTCTCCCACTTTCTTGACCTATTTTCCATCCAGCTGTGCAGTTGACTGGAGGTTTGTATCTGACATTGCTAGGTAGGGCATGCTGTTGAAGGCATTCGTGCAGGAAGAAAAGTTGTTCCTTGGTGGAAGTTTGCCTGCAGGCAACTTTTTCCTATTTGTGTGCTTTCTGAAGCATTTGACCCCCATATGTGGTATCAATTAAAGGAGATAGGTGAAGCTGAGGGTTGAAATGATGGGGTCACTGGTGCTCTCTGAGCTTGTTTTCTTGCAGACATTTCATTACCCAAACAAGTGCTAGTTTCTGTTGGTTTCTAACTGGGACAAATAATGGTGGAACACAATTATAGGTCTGATACAGCATCAAAAATAATTTCTTAAACAACATAGCAAGCCATGATAATTTTCTGAGTGGGTATATATAGACCATGTCTCAACTAGGGACAGAATTTGATCAACCTTGCCTAGCCTCAGAAAAACAGGATCAGACTTGGTTAGCATTTGGGTGGGATTGATTCTCTACTGAGAAAGAAAAGGGAGGAAGGAAGGAAGGAAGGAAGGAAGGAAGGAAGGAAGGAAGGAAGGAAGAAAGAAAGAAAGAAAGAAAGAAAGAAAGAAAGAAAGAAAGAAAGAAAGAAAGAAAGAAAGAAAGAAGCCCTGACAAATCACTTGTGGCTTATTTCTAAGAAAAATGCATGGATCTACCCGAGTAGACACTAGTAATCAAGCTCAACTTGAGAAAGACTTTACTTATGTAAACAGCACTGTCTTCTACTCCCTTTTGATCTTTAGAGCCAGTGTACCGGATATTATTAGGAAATACCAAGCAGCATTATTCTGGATATGGACATAATTTGGTGACCTTACATTTGTTTCTACTATTTTCAGGTCTTTGTTGTCTTATATTTCTTTTAAAAAATTGAAAATACCTAGTCTCCACGGATATGCGCATTGTTTCCTTTAAAAAAAATCTATTAACATAGTAGGAATTATGGTTAGTTCCTATGGCATCCATATCAATGCTCTCATCTTCTATCCATCTTTCAGCCAGAGATTTTTGTTCCTAATGCTGAATTGGTCCTTACACCATTTTCAATGTGTGCATGTGCAAACAAACACACACACATACAAAATCAGTATTTTGAAAAATGGTAACATCCTAATGTCTCATTCATTTTACCTTCAGCAAAGAAAGGAGCAAATAGATAACTAGAACAGATCCAGATTCTTTGTCAAAAACGTAACAATACAATATACACATATTTGTAAACCAGTTATGTATGTGTATATATGTGTGTATTAAGACGCTTGGTATTGATAACATTTTCATTTAGGCATTCTTTTTTCCCTATTTTTTAATTCTGTTTAGGGTTTGTTTAGTCTTTGGTATTTTATTTCCTTCTTTTTTTGTATCTTTGAGCTGTATTTTTATAACCTTGTCATAAAAATATTAAACAATTAAATAGATATTGTACTTTTCTTCAGGCATTCTATTCCATTTCACTTTTTAGAAAAAAAATCAATGGAAGGCTGCCCTTCACATACCTAACCTTGGCTAATCTTGAAAAGCCAAGCAAGGTCAACCCTGGATGGTATTTCAGAGTGGAAGACTGCTCAGAAATCCTACCTCTGTGGATAAGTCTGGGGAGTCACAAAAACATTCCAGTAAAAAGCTGCAGCCAATTGCCTCTGTATTATTTTCAAGACGTGTCCAAGAAATCACCAAGAGTGGAGTCCAAAGAACACTTTACTAAGAGAAGCATTATGATGAAACTCGCTACCAAGCATCTAACCAGGACAGCTAAGCAGGCAAGCCAAGCAGGATGGTCCAACAGAAAAGTCAAATGATGATTGTGATGATGCAATAAAAGCTCACTATTCTTATATACTGCAATGCACAAAAAGGCAGGTTAGAGTGTCAGGGATGCCATCTTTCGATCATACCATGCTGATACCTCTGCAGAAAAGGGCTGAATAATACAGACTGAAATGAATATTTCACTTTGCAACAATAATTTATAGTTTCCAAACCACCACTGAACTCAAGAGGTAGACTTACTGAGAAAGAAGAATGCCAACCTCTACCACAGGGGAAAAAAGTTCACAAAACTGAAGAAAATATTTGATATAATAAATGGAGTGACAGCAGAAGGTAAAATAAAACTAGCCAGTATCCAAATTCAGGTACAGCACACTAATTACACCTCAATTTGGATTGGGGTCTAAATTCATAACAAGACAATAATAAAAGAGAGGCAAAACCAAACCAGATAGCTATATTTGAGCCCAATGAAATCTAATCCCTAGATCTTCAAACATTGGCAGGAGCATCCAAAATTCAAGGCCCATTGCACTGTTGCTTGCTGAACTCTTTGTCTCCAGATAAACAGGATGCTTTGAAATCAGCTCAACCCCTAAATCACTTAACAACTGTCTGAGGGTGCCTTCTTGCACCTTAGGGGAGAGTGCAGGGCAGTGGCTGCTATTTGAAGGCCAGGCGTGTGGATCGTTTGTTTTAGAAACTCCTTTTATTAGCCCCATTTGGTTGAGGCTGAACTGAGACAATGGAAGTCCCAAAGACACCTGCTTGCATAAAAGCAAGAGAAAAGCCCCTAAACCCTAGAGGATCCAGCTGCCTCTCTCAACGTATTGTTGGCACTTAATAAGAAAGTGCGGTGGGGAAGCCATCTCTACCCCCTCCCACGCACCGTCCCTTTGAGCGAATAAAGTCGCCTGCACTCCGCGCCATCGGCAGGATCGTTAGGATGATGGGCAGTGGAGGAGAGAATGACAGCAAAGGCTTAGCTTTTAAGTCTTAGCTAGCGCACTGGATCCTTTTAACAAAATCTTCCCAACTTCCAAGAGATCATGCAGGACCACTGGTTAGAAGAAGAAGAAACAAAAGACCAGAAATAGGTCATTTTTATTTGTACCCCAAACTGAAGCCAAAGGGTTGGGGTTCTTCTGTACCCTATTTTCAAGCTACTTCCCTCTTGCGGTTGACAAAATCTAGAGGTTCCCCTAATTGTTCGTGGGCAGATACCACGGGGCCCTCGCTTGGAAACTTCTTTGTGTAACCGAAACTTGGAAGAAGGGCGAGCGATTCCTCCGCACTTCCCCTGGACGGCGGGACTTTCGCAAACGCCTTTCCGCCGAAGACAAGATTTCACCAGCGCGTCGTATGCACTTCCCCTTGGGGCTCTGTACTGCTCCACAGATCCCGAGAAAACCTAGATCTTTCTCCTCGCCCCGTCCCTCTGTCTGATCTGCTTAACATTCCTGCCCTTGGATTTGAACCCCGAACCACCTGAGAGGCAGGAAAGGGCCCGAGCGCTTTTCCTTCCAAAGCCGACCTGGTGTTTCATTTTCCCTCGTACTCCACCCAGTTCACTGAAAGTTCTCGTAGTAGTCACAGCAAGCCTTTTTTTTAATTCTCGACAGATGTATTGGAATCCGCACGCGTTCCAGCGCTACTTCCTAGGAAAGGCGGGAAATCCCCAGGGCCTGCGGCTCTTCGCGCCTTTGATCGGAAGCCAGTTCCATTGTGCTTACTTCCGAGTAAGCGGGAAAGCCATCCCCAAAGAAGGGGTAATAAAAAGTCAGAAACGCTTTAAACTCCAAAGTGCCGGGAATGGACAAAGAGGAAAGCGCGCCAAGCTCAAACCCACAGCAGGGCTGCGAAGGGGCGGGACCCAAAAGGTCACTAAGTGTGCCACTTATGAATATTTTAGAGCGACGTAAAGACGAGAGTTCGGGAAACGCGGAAGTTACCGTAAAATGCAGTAAATCCCCGCCCAGTAAAAACCGGGATGGTTTTATTTGACGGGGATTTTTGTAGTGCCCCGGGCGCGTGTATTTGGGCGAGTCAGATAAGCAGTCTTCTCTAAATGGTTTTAAATGTCGTCAAATTTGCTGATCTTTCTGTTGTTGGCTGATCCTTAATCTCCCGCTTTTCTTTAACCCAATTTTCTTTAAAAGACTAATAAAGTGGGGGGTGGGGGTGTCACGCAGACATCAATAATATATATGTTTTACCGTAAGTTCTTTGTTCCAATGTGTGAAATTTACTCCCAGATAAAATGCAAGGGGGCTCTGCGTGCGGAGTGATCACGAAGTCATTCCCGTGGGATGCAATGGGATCTTCTCGAAAGACCAGTCATTCTAACCAACGTTATGACTCGCTGCTTTAATCCTACGTTATCTGGATCTTTTTATAACCAATATTAATAAGGTTGAGTAGAACTGAAGTAGAGAATCAAAGGTCTGGTGATTTTAGTTCTTCGTTTTATTATAATTGAAACCCTGCAGCCTTGTTTTCTCATACAGAGCAGAAGAACTTAACAATGTTTATCGGTTCGCCTTTCAAGAAACACCGTTGCTTGAGTTTTATGACAGTGTATAGTATGGCAGTATAAACGCATGTAGTTACTTCGCTGTAGGCTATTTAATGCATTGCTTAATAAAATACACATAATACTTAGTACTTAATAACAGTAATAATAATGCTTGTTAGATTTCCCCTGTATCGGGATATTTAAATTACAAGCCATTACTTGGAAGGAAGAGGGGAAAAACACGATTCCGATGATAGATGCTTCTGAATAAGTCGGGCTGATTTTAGCCTGTTCTGCTGAGGTAGCGAAGATAACTGCTTCTTACTTTTTAAATACTCATTCCTAAACTATTCTGTACTCTGATCCTTAATAATTTATGAGCAATTCGGAGAAATTTAGGTTGGGCTACAAAAATCTGGCAAGTGTAGTTTGCAGCCACTTAGTGGTGGTCCAGAGCTTTGCAACTCTGATCTGGTGACCTTATGTGTTTCCATATAACCCACGACTTCAGAGATTTTTTGAAGCAATCCTAGCCCATACATTTTCTTTTACGGCACAGTTAAATCTGGTTAGCTTCTCTGAATTTCAGTAAAAATGTTCAATGTATACTTCAGTTTATGGGAAATTACTAAGACTTAAAATGTGTTGTACTTTTATGGCGTTGCCTTCTTTCAGAGTACAGCATATAATTTTACACTTGTATTTGAACAGTAGGTGCCATTCATTGGAAACACCAGCTTTTTAAATAGCACACGTGTGGAAATAAAGTTCTCTAGATTTTTATTTGGAAGTGTTGACAATAAGACAGTTTGTTTTATTGATATTTCTCTCAAAAAGTATTTTAAAACTATTGCCTTAAATTTGTCTACATTGTGGGATTGAAAGAAAAAGATCAGACACCAAGATTTTGATAATCACAGTGAAGTATTTATTTGAAAGTTATTAGCTATGTTATGAAAAACTAATATGTACTATAGTGACTAGACTGGGGGTCCCCAAACCCCCGGCCCATGACCCACTACTGGGCAGTGGCCCATTTGCAACTGGGCTGTGCAAGCAGCTGGGGAGTGCATGTGCACATTCAGCTTCACTGACACGAGCAGCAGGCATTTGCACTCATGTGCAAAGCTCCTCTTGCACGAGTGGCAAGTAAGCTCTGCAAGTGTGCTTGCATGCACGCCTCTGATACTCGCACAGAAATATCCGCCTCCCCCTCCCACACTGAGCTGCCAAGCCAGATGGTTGGGGACCACTGGTGTAAAGGATAAGATTTTTCTGAATCCATCAGTGTTGTAGAACAGCTACCATAGATTAATCATCTGCTATCGAATCAAACAGGGCACAGGATCTATATGATCTTAACTGATCTTCCATATATAGGTAATGCTCGACTACAAGCAGGGGTGGGATGCTACCGTTTCTGTCCGGTACTATAGAACCAGTAGCTCTGAAGAGCAGCAGACACTGAACTGGTTCTGTGTTTGCTGCTGTTTGGCCCGCCTGCCCGCCCGGGCTCTTACCTGTCCTTTATTTCCTGCTTTTTCAACCTCAGCTGCTTTGCGCGGCACAGCTGAGGTTCAAAAAGCAGGGAAAAAGGCTTTTTGAACGCTGCGCAACTGCGGACAGCACTTTTCAGCTGTCTGGACAGCACAGCCTAAGGTTATTGTACATGCGTGCACAGTGTGGGTCAGGCACACAAAGCGCAAAGCATGCATGCACGCGCAAAACATCATCACCGAACCGGTAGTAACACCAGTTGAATCCCACCCTGACTACAAGTATTCATTTAATGACTGTTTGAAATTACAGTGGTACTGAAAAAGTGACGTAACAACTAGTTTTCACGCTTATGATCCTTTTAGCATGTTCATGTGATCAAAATTTGGGCACTTAGGAACTGGCATGTAGCTGCATTGTCCTGGGGTCATGTGATTACCATTTGTAACCTTCCCAGTTGCCTTCCAACAAGCCAAGTCAATGGCAGGGGGAAGCCAGATTAATTTAATGACCACATAATTCAATTATCAATTGCAGTGATTCACTTAACAACTGTGGCAAAAAAAAGATTATAAAATGTGGTGCAACTAACTTAACTGTCTTGCTTAGCAACAGACATTTTGGGTTCAATTATGACTGTAAGTCAGGGACTATCTATATATGCACCTATGTGTGTGCATGTACACGTGCAGGATCGGAGCTCATTAGTATATGGATGGAAGACCACTAGAAAATCCCAGGACTATGGACTAAATTGGAAAGTTGAAAAAAAATATTTTGATAGAAGGCAGTAGCAAACCACTTCTGTACTTACGTCACTAAAATCAATACATACCGGTATGTATGTCTAGTTATCAAGAATCATTGGAAATTTTATCACAAATTTTTATACACAATGCAGGCTGATGAAATTCAGGCAACAAATAAAGTGATATGAGCAAAATAATTTTATATTTTCTGCCAAAGAATATAGGTGTGTGTGTGTGTGTGTATGTATGCATCTGAGAGACAAATCACTCATCCTTAAAATTTTGTATTCTGCTTTTCATCTGACAAAGTGGACTCTAGAATCTATGAGCATTTATACCCTCAAGATAGCTGGTTTGTCTTATCAAATGTATATCTATATTCCAAAATTTGCTTCATTTGACACATCTAACTTGGCATTTTCCTGGCACTTCTCTTGCATAATTAATAGCTTGTTTTATACATGGAGAATACAGTAATTGTGTTTGCACAATATACCTAACTGACTGTGTTACTATTGTACTCTAGCAAATAAGTGATCAGACAAGCTTAAAGTTATGCTGAATATTTGGGCTTCTGTATTAGCCTCCTTTGCTCAGACTAACTTGCTGTCTTTTTAAAAAGCTGTTTAAAAAAACTGATAGCAGATGTGGCATAGAGCCATCATCTCCTCCCATCCTGTTTCTGCCTCTTCACCTACCTGTCTACCCATGAAGGGCAGTGAAAATAAAATGTAAAAGAAGTGTAGCTCTTGATAAGACATACTAGGCTTTCCGCTCTATCTGATAGCTGAAAGAAAACATGAGGTTAACTCCTCTTGGATAAGGCAGAGGACTGGGGAAGTTAATTCAAACATACATGATTTGAGTTAAAAAAATTTCCACAATCTCAATACTAACCTGATTTTTGAGTTCACATGACATACTAACCCTGTCCTTAACCCAGTTAAGTAAGTAAGGAACTATCGCATTCATACATGTAAAATGACTGCCATTCACCAAGTCAATTTTCAGAGTTCATTGTGCCAAAACACATGAGTTTTTCTCCCTTTACCCCAAAGTTCTAAACTTCTTAAATAAAGAACATAATCATATGGGTACTGCCCATTTGTGTAGCAGGCAAATACATATTTGGGGTTACAAATTAAGAGCAATAAGCAGCCCATTATAGCTCTATGGTCTGTGAGCTCCTATGATACATTCAAAGTGAAAACATGTTTGTTAAATGAATATTAGACTGGATCCAGACTTAAGGGACTCCAGTGGATGTATTTCAAGTATGATAATTGGATTGATTCGGGTTAAGACTACAATACTGTGCATATCCAGAATTCATTTATAGTTCAGTGTGTCACATGAATCTGAACCATGAGTCAGAAAAAACTGTGACTAAGTTAACCATAAGCAAGAATGTCATGTGAACAAATACATTAAGGTGAATCCAAAGGACTGCTCTGGAGGGAATGGAGTTTTTCATCAGTGGAACTTTTCCACTGGTTGAAAAGAAGGGCTACTATTCTGGATTTCTCCTTTTCCCTGCAATTCTCTCTACTTCTCATAAATCTAGTCTGAAGATGGCAGAACTCCACTCAGAAATGTTCCCACCAATGAAAAATAGAAGTTTCCACCCATTTTGAGGTTCATCTGTTGTGCTCAGGTAAAATGAGGTTTGAATTATGGCAGCTGGTTATACAAACCCAGTCATTGTGCTTGATAAATCATAGTTTGTGTTTTAGTGTGTTTAGAAAATCCAGTCAGCTACATTGTGGTTTAGTAAATACTGCAATGGCTTACCACAATGCATGAATCCATTATTTTAGCTGTATTAGAAAACTGCAAGTAGGTAGATGAGGATCCTATATCACATGCCACAAGCAACTCAAGGTAATTGTGCAGTAAAACTATTTTTTTCAGACTCATCTCCCATTTGTGTATATTTGTGTTTAAAGTATCTACTGCTATTTAAATGAATTCCATTTCCCCATGCAACTTCCCTCCTTCTTTCCTCCCTTGCATCTTCTGAATTAGATCTGGACAATCCCCTAATTTCTTGGACATTTGGAGGCATTTGTGGGGTTACAACATCCAGTCTGCAAAAGTTTGGATAGCCACCAAATAGCAAATGGCAAAAGACATAGGAGTTTTGTACTTCTTCACTACCATCTTATGGCTGTCCAGATTTTTGCAGCCTAGATCTGGTGGTTCTAGGCACAGGCTACAGGACAGGAGAGTTTATTTTGGCAGCAGAGACCATTTTTCCAGCAGACAGATTCTATTAAGTACCACACAAAGGCATGAACCACAAATATGTTTAGAAAAGTATCCTATCCTTCCTTCTTTAAGGTGGGCCTTCTGTTGAAAGAGGTGGCATTTGTAGGCATACACAGCCATCTACCTTTTCAAGATGTGGAAGAGATAAAACAATGAATAGACTCTTTCAGCACAGGACCGTGGCTTTCATTTTATCTTTCAGCTGTTCCTCAAAGAAATGGGATAGCTACAGTCATGCTGTGCCTTTGGCAGCTGAACAAAATTAACCCCATGAAGCTTTGTACCTCAAACTGCAAATACTCAGAACTAGAAGTCAGTATTACTGAAATTAAGTGCATATGGAGCCAAGAGACTACCAAGATGTTGCCAACTTTTTAACTATTTTCTACAGCTAGACTCTTAATGGCCCTTCAATCTCTAGCAATTACTACTTGATAGATGCCAAGAGAAGCTTCCCTTGATACTGGTCTATATCTTATATGAACAGGTGGGCAGATATGATGCAATGTTCTCTGTGCTCTATTTTACATAACATTTACATAATTTAACCCAAAGATTGTGGATTAACCCTAGACAGATATACCACATTAGATTTATTCCAATGCTAATGGAACTTATTTGTAAATATTTATGTAAATCTTAACAGATGCTTCAGTTTTTCAGGTCATGCTTACGATGATGTACCTACTAGGAAGCAATTTTAAATAACTGGTAAGAAATATTGCGGATGCAGTGGCTCAGTGGCTAAGACGCTGAGCTTGTTGATCAGAAAGGTCGGCCCACTGTGGCTAAGATGCTGAGTTTGTTGATCAGAAAGGTCGGCAGTTTGGCAGTTCGAATCCCTAGCGCCGCGTAACAGTGGCAGTTCCAATTCCTAGTGCCGCATAACGGAGTGAGCTCCAGTTACTTGTCCCAGCTTCTGCCAACCTAGCAGTTCGAAAGCATGTAAAAATGCAAGTAGAAAAATAGAGACCACTTTGGTGGGAAGGCAACAGCGTTCCATGCGCCTTCGGCATTTAGTCATGCTGGCCACAAGACCTCTGACAGCACTGGCTCTTTGGCTTTGTAACGGAGATGAGCACCACCCTCTAGAGCTGGAAGCAACTAGTATGTATGTTCAAGGGCAACTTTTACCTTTAAGAATTATTGCAGTACCTGATAGCAGTACTGTTTTTGTGGATCACATTTTACTTTGTCAATTGTATAAAGCAAATGTGGGATATTACTACTCATATGGCTCTTGGTAAGCAAAAAATGGTGGTGAAAGATTTAACATCATTTCCAATATTAAACACCAAAGGTTTTTCTAATACTGCAAAGGCTATTCTGGTATTGAATAGTATCTATGTCTCACTGTAATGTCTTCCATTACAGATTATCAGAGTTGGAAGGGACCTTGTAGATCTAGTTCTAGTCCAACACCCCCCACCCCAAAGCGATTACTTAATGGAAGTCTATTCCTTACCTTCCTTACCTTCTAACCATGATTGGAACGTTGCTAAGCAATACAGTCATTAAATGAGTTGGGCTGAATTTACCACTTTTTGGTTGTGGTTAATCAAATCCAGCTGCCCCCACTGGCTTTGATTGTTGGAACTTCCCCTGGGAAAGTTGCAAGTGACAATAATATGTTCCCAGGGTGCTGCAATCATTGTAAATACACCTTGGCTGTCATGTGTCATAATTTTGATCATGTGGCCATTTCAGGATGGGTCATTTTTAAGTGCAAGGACTGGTCAGAAGTCAAGTTTTCAGCATTGTCATAACCTTGAACAGTCATTAAATGAATGTATGTTGAAGGCTACTTTTAACTTTAGGTTAATGTTCAAGGTACACTTGTGATCCATAAAAGTTATGTCCAAAAATGACTTCCCCTCTGAGAAGGGTATGTTACATGGTGTAGCTGCATGCCCAGATTTAAGCTGTTCAATATTCCCTTATGACAGTCTAGTTGTGAAAGTAATTTCCATGGAATCTGGGTATTACTGTCGAAATTTTCTACTCAAAGACTATATAACAAATTTCTCATTGCTCCTATACATTCCTACCCCTATTTTTTAGTGTTCCCCAGTCACCTACCTTACTGCCAGACACCATCCCATATAGTTAAGATTTCTAGATAGAAATCTCTAGATAACAGCAATTGAAGACCATTACTTTTCAAAGGATATACACAGGGAAAGGCTAATTTAAGGAACAAGTGACTTACAGGTAGGCTTCATTTAGTTACTGCTTTGTTTAGCAACCGATAACAGTTATGACAGTGATGCAAAATTAACTTTACAACCAATCCCCGCACATTTACCACCTTAAACAGCAAAGAAAAGCTGAAGCAGAATTTCATTTAGCAACTGCTTCACACAACAACCAAGTTACCTGTCCCAGTTGTGGTCACTAGCTGAAGGACTACCTATACATTATTAGCTGCATTTAGAGGGGATTTTAAAAAACACAAAAAAGGGTGCATGTGCATTTGTACAATGTTCTGCTTAAAAGTGAAAGTAAAAGCAAGAAAATACTGTTAACAAGACACTTGATTCCTTTTTATTTTAACATTGTAGCATAGGGTTTGGGATGGCAGTGGTACAGACCAGCTCAGGAACCATTATCAGATTTCTTTCAAGTATAACTAAATGTAATTTTGATTCATCGCTACATTTTGTGAATGCAAAATCCCACTATAAAAATAAATTTACATTTTTGTAAATAACAACAAAAAGCAAATATATAGTGCCCTTTGGCTTAACCAAATTGGGGAAGAACACAAAAGCTCACTACCGGGTGCCAACCAAAGTTATCCACCCTTTGACATAAATAGAAAATATAAGTTAGTATAATAATTCTTTTTAAGTTGTTTGCGTTTTTTTTTAACAAATTATACTTTTGTATTTTTGTGGGGTTTTGGTTTTTTTTGCACTGAGAATTCAGCAGAGATTAAACATTTTATATAGGTGACTTTAAAGCTTTTACACTTCTGGCCAGTGTACTCACATTAGGCATAATACATTTTATATATATATATCTATATATATATAAAAACATAATACATTGCACAGTTGTAAATTAACACTGCTCCGTCAGGTGACTTGTAGTCAGCCACTTTTGCTACATGGAGGTTCAAGCAGTTCCTTCGGGGCACAAGTTAGAAGAGGAGGAGCAAAAAAACAAACAGACGACTCTTCTTCCTTACACTGGTCTGGTCTCACTCGCCAGCCCCTTTGACACACACAGAGAGGAAGGGCCTCTCAAGCTCTTGTGTTTCCAAGGAAACAATCACTTCGGTGTTATATAGTGCAAAATCTGAAAGAGAAAGATCATACCACCCGTCAAGTATGTGCAGAAAACTGTCCCAGATAATTGCAGCTTAGGGGAACAGGCTAACACAAAACCTTTTTTGCCCAGAAAATCCACGAATGAGTCATCACCATTGCGGAGTCTTAAGGAGGAAAGGAACAGCTTTCTCCTTTTTATACACTTCACCAAATGTCACCCCAGATCTACATGAAACTTTAAGGAAGCAGGGGAAGCATATATCTGCCTAATTATAAGGCTTGCTTCCTGTTATTTTACTCCAGCGTTTAAAGGCAGGATTTAGATTTCCATTCTCTTTTTATTCTGCAAGGGGTTTTCCCTCCGGTCCTCCATCCCATTTAACAGATAGGTCCCCGATGGGGAAACTCTCCTGCTAAGTTGTCTGTCCTTCCCTGCTCTCCCATCGTCCTCCAAGTTTTGTACTAATCCCGTGGAAATGTAAACCGTTTCCCTCTCCTTTGGGGAAAAGGGCCCGAGAGGCCGACTTTTGAGAATGGCCCAGGAAGAGGGGGAGAGGAGGAACCTTTAAAGCGCCAGCCCACGCTCTCACCTCGTTCATCGGAGCCTTTTCCGGGGTGTCTGCTCGTTAGGCAGCGCTGTGACCGAAGTTGCCAACGGGCTGCTATGATCCCCGGCCACTCTGTCTACGACTCTTTTCCGCTTTGCGAAGAAATCTAAAGAGGGTTAAGAACCCAAAGGAAGGGAAGAAAAATTAGTCGGGCTTGGGTGGGGGAGGAGCACTGCAGCCAAACTTTTCCTTTCGAAGAGACACACCCATTAGGACCAGGACCCGTCGGGGAAAAAAAACAAAAAAACAAAATCGCTTCGGTACAAGGGACCCCGCCCTGCTGGGCTCTTTCCATGGCCGTCGACTAGCCCGGGCTCTTGGCTCCCCCTGTCCGCCAACGCCAAGCGCTGCAGCTAGTAGGGTTTGTTTACGTCGCAAAGGAGGCAGCCGAGAAGGACTCGCCTGCAGAGCGCGATGTGCTGCGTAAGCATTTTCCAGCCCAGCCCAGCCCCAGGGACCTGTGCGGAATCTTAAACAGAGCCAGCGCCTCGGGGCGACGTCTAGGCACTCTCCAGAGGACGCATAATTTGGGGGGGGGGAGAACGGGGGCGACGACGGACCACGGGGTAGATTAGCTTCCCATAACGGGGAGGTTGGGGGCCGCGGGCGAAAATATTTTAATGCGGGCGGGTAAGACTGATGCAACTTCTCCGCCGACGCAAGTGCAATGCAAGCCGACGGCCAGAGTTCTGCCTTACCTGTGATGTGAGTTACGCCGGTTGACGATGCTCTTTTAAGAGCTGCAGCAACACACGGGACAGGCTTGATTATAATCCCTGAGTAGCTGTGGCGCTGGTCGGCCTTGTCCTCCTGGCTGAGGCGTTCTTCGCCTGCCGACGTCGTGCCTTCCAAGGCGGCCGTGTTGTCCTGCGGGCTAAGCGGGGAGGGGGTCGAAGAAAGCCCCAGCTCCTGGTGAGGGTCTCGGGGATCAGGCTCAAGGGACGCCTCCCCATCTCCAGGCGGAGGCGTCGATCTGACCGTCAGCACCGGGAAGCGGCACCTCCCAACCTGTAGAGTTTCCCTGTAGAAAGCGGGCACGGATTCTCCGTCCACCTCTTCCCACTGTAGCCTGCCCGAACCGGCCAGCGGCGTCTCGGTTTGGAAATCGTAGCCCCAGCGCCTCTGGCCCTCTTCGCAGATCTCCCGCAACTTGCTCTTCAGCTCCCGGTTGAGCTCGTCGTGATCCACGGGACCAAACAGGTTCCTGCACACCCAGTGCGAGCATGCAAGGGGAAAGTCCGGCGAGCCGCCAGGCGCTCCAAAGCCGAGGCGCTAGAGAGGTGCACGTTGGACATGGTGGCGGCAGCGGCGACTATGGATAAGGGAGCGGGCAGGTTCCTTCGCCCGGCGGTGGCGGTGGCGAAGAAAGAGAAAGCCGACCGGCTCCGAGCCTCTTTACAAATCCAAATCAGAGTCGAAGTGGAGGGCAAGGATTTCGCCGCCCTTTAGCCCAAAGAACCACCCGTTACACCCCAAACTCACTCTCACCCGCCGCACCTCACTCCTCTTCTACCAGCCTGCCAGGGGCTGCTGGGCTTTTTAAAGCTCTCACCGAGTGAGTTCAAGCAAAACATCGATTAGCATAATACTATTTCTTTGCAATAACACTCCTGCCATTGGTAGAGCCTTCATTCTACCCAGGGCGTCGTCCCGCCTAGTCCCATTCTCTATTGGGCGAAGAGCCCAGGGTGGCCAGGCGCCAAAACTCCCTCTGTCTTCGCCATTGGGTAGTGCGGCCTGTCCGTCACTGCTCTGTTTGGAGGTGGGGAATGGGAAGGCGGTGGCGGGGATCGAATGTTTTAAACAGCGCCTTGAGTAACATGACACCCAACCCGTGTGCAGCTCTCGCCTCTCTTTGTTTGCAGTCGCCAACGGCTCTCTTCGTTGCGATCGCGCTTCGTTGTTGTCATTGCCTTCTTTTTCTAAACACACACACACACACACACACTCTGAGGAAGTAGCATAAGGACAGAATTTTAGTCCTGTTAGCCCGGGGAGAGAGAGAGAGACGTGAAAGGCCTATTCTTTTTGTTATAACCCAAACGTGGGGTAGCCGAAAAAGGAATGAAGGGCTTTGGAAACGAAAACAAAGCTAGTTGACCATAAGCACGTCGTGACGAGACAGAGCAAAATGCGGATTTCCAAAGTCGGGTCGAAACGGATGAATCGAAGAAAGCTCAAGCATTTGCAAACGAGGGGGAAAGGTTCTCCGTAGGGCGTGGATTGCGGCAAGCTTTCTTGTTTCTCGGGGGACTCCGAGGCCGTAGTAGAAGCGCGGCTCGAATTTCCCCCTGCAGAAGCAGAATCGCTGCAAGGTTGCGGGGAGAATGGATACGCCCGGGCGAAGCGTCCTGGTGGCGTTTAATGTAGGCTTTTTCTGGCTTTTACCACGGGGGGCTGCGTTAAAATAACGTCTTCGTTTAATGATCCCTGTCAAGAAAGCGAGGAGAGTTTCTTTGTTCTCTTGCTCCCCCCCCCCCGCCAATGGGGAGATATCGAAGTTCTGCAGGGATCAGGGGGATCTAGTTTGTTAGTCTGGCACTTTTGAGCAGCCTTTTCTTCGGTGAACAGCGCGCAGTATTCGTCCTTTATTGGTCTTTGCGAAGGCAGCCGTTTTTGCTGAGGTTTGAACCCATCCCTGATACAAAAAAATAGGAAGCAGTAACGCCTGTGTTACCGTCAATGGCGATTCTTGACTCATTGTTCTTCCAGGGATTCGGACAATAATTCTGCCTAGAGGGAGGCTTCCGATACCACAGATTGACAAAAGGAGACTTCAGCCATAGTAGCAAGGGTGCGCGGTATCCTGTATTGGGCAAGTGGATAACCGCTGCCTAAGATCCCATTCGATGTTCACAATCCACACACGGAGGCCACCTTAAGCACAAAGCGAGAGAGCCGATATCACAGGTGCCACTAAAGTGATAAGACTTCTGGACAGAGGAAAGTAAGCTCAGCTTCAGGATTTTGGCTGGCATGGGCCTAATGGGGTTGAAGCTATTTGTTACAACATATTTAAAAAATACATAAAGAATGGTCATGTTATTATTTTTTATTTTAAATGGATACATATCCTTTTCTAAAACCAATGGTGCTTACTCCAAAACTAAAAATCAAGCATACAAAAACCAATGGTTTTATTTCTGTAGTCAAGAGGCTGCTTCAATTAAGGAAAATTTAAATGTAGAACTATGCATACCATGAATATTGGATGTGGCTTTTTTAAAGTCACCAAACCGTATACTACAGAACGAAAGGGAAGAAGTATTAGACTGAATTTTTATACATCTCTAAGGTGAGAATAAGGCTCTGAAATCCAAAATTAAAATTATCCAACAAAATTTGTGTATAGCTTGTCTTTCATTCAGGAGCTCAAGATTGTATTCATTGTGTTCCCTCCTAAGTCTGAAGTAAGTTGGGTTGAGAAAAAATAGCTATCCCAGTCAACCTGAGCCTCCATGGTTGGATCTGACCACTCCTAAATTACAACTTAACCACTATGACATGAGATGGCTGAAATAGACCAATAGATACAGAAATAAATCCAAATATGATGTTAAATGAGCTATTTGGTGTAGTGGTTAAGGCACCAGGCTAGAAACCAGGACCCTGTGAGGTTTAGTCCCACGTTAATACGAAAGCCAATTGGGTGACTTTGTGACAGTCACTCTGTCAGCCCACTCACCTTACTGGGCTATTGTGGGGAAAATAGGAGGAGGGTTGAGCACAAATAAAATTTTGCCCCTTCGTGGTCATGGCAGGAAAAAAACAAGAGATCCATCCACTAATGCTAAAGCGAGCACTCTCTCAGTTCAACAGACATTCAAGAAGAAATAAGTTTGACCAGATATTGGCAAAAGGGAAACGACACAAGATAATTGAAAGTGCTAGAGTCGTAAGAAATAAGGGGGCATTTGTGGAAAATGTCTTCGGAGCACTGGTTTATAATTTGTTTCTTATTAAATTCAAGAGGACCATATGGCTCTTTGCAAAGTGGCCTGAAGGCCAGAAAGATGCTGTTCAGTCAACAGTTCATAAAAAGGGTACTGTGGTTCATTGGCACTGACAACACACCTCATTAGGCAAGATACAAACCTCTGTTGGTAAGGAGTAGGATGGGACAGAAAGAAAAAAATAAAGATTAGCCATCCAACCAGACCTTCAAGTGAAAATAGCTGATGAAATGTGAATTCTTCTGAATTCACAACCTATCAGATCTATCTACAAAGGAGGTGATAGAACCAAAGCCAATCTGACTGCAGAGAACAAATGATCTTGGTTATTATATTATGCTTTTAACAATTGGTTCTTTGCCAAAAGAGAAACCGTTTTCCTGAGGCTTGGTAATAAATGGTAAGTTCCACAAACTATATTTTGTTCATTTCACAGTTTGCTTATGTCCTGGTGTGCTCTCCTATCGTATAAGATATGTGTATTTATATCCGGGTGTAGATAAGTCCTTCGGCAAGGAAAGTGTGGTATTTAAAGTACACTGTGTATCCGTGTACAGTACTTTACTATAATCCAAGTAAAACAAGTTATCTGGATGTCTTGCAACAGTTGTGATGATATCAGTCATGTTATAGATGGCTTAAAGGAAAAGAACAGGTGAACTTTCTCTAGTTTAAACACCTCACTATCTTATCCTTGACCAGTTTTATATGGCAAGATATTTTTGCTAGGTTCTGCTAATATCTCTGGAAATTAAGGGTTAAGAGTAACGGTAGAGTCTCCTTCAAGAAAATCTTGGCTTGTGGTAGATTGATAACCAAACCACTGTAGTTGTCTTGGCAGGCATATGAAAGTTGTTTTGCCCTGGCCTTCTAGGATGTTTTTTCAACTTCCCAGTCTCTTATCCAAGTGCTAACTTGGTTCAACCTAATTTAGCTTCTGAGACAACTAGGTCAGAGTAGTATTTGATGCAATTTACAGATTTCCACAATTGCTGCTGTTGCTACCAAAATACATTACCTATATAGTGTTGGAATTCAGAACCACTTGTATCCTTTGCTGATTGCAATGAGTTCCTCTCCACCCTTCTTACTTTGCTTGCTCATTCCATTCCTTTTTAATATATTTTAGGGAACTGAAATAAACTAGTAGTCATTTAGCTGAGGAGATGCTTGAAAAACAGGTGGTCTTTGCCAGCCTGAAAACACATGCAAACACTGCAACGGGTTATTTAATAAAGATCCACAGAACAATCCCAACCCATATATTTGCTAGCATAAATCTACCACGAGAAATGTTGCTACCGGTGATGTTAAATCCCAAAAGGGACACTGAGGAAATGAGGCAAAGATTATCCATTGAAACTGAAACTCTAATTGGGTGGATGAGTTTGGCAATGCAGAGCATATTACAGGGAAATGTCAGAAGTGATCACTTAAGTTTTAATCATCTTTTGATTTATTCTATATTCAGAGCACTGCTGCTAAAAGGTAGAACAATTATATCTTCCATTTCCATGCCATGGTTGCAAATGGGGAGCATGACCTGGTATTTATACAACACTTAGTTAGAAGAACAAATCTTATTTTGGCCTCTCTCCATCCTATTGAGTGCTTTTTATGATTTTGACCAATATTCCAGTTGCAAGCCTAGAGGTAACCAGAGATAACCAGGATTAAATGATCCATGCTGGTTACAGATCTATTTTAGAGTACCCCTCTAAGAAAAATCCAGAAACTTAACACTGAAGGAAATTGGACGTTCTACAGGTAGTTCTTGATTTATGATCACAATTGAGCCCAAAATTTCTGTTGCTAAGTGAGACATTTGTTGAGTGAGTTTTGCTCCATTTTATGACCTACCTTACCACAGTTGTTAAGTGAATCACTGCAGTTGTTAAGTGATCCTGGCTTCCCCATTGACTTCGCTTGTCAAAAGATTGCAAACATGACTGCAGGACACTGAAACTATCATAAATAGGAGTCAGTTGCCAAGCACCTGAATTTTGATCATGTAACCACAGGGATGTTGGAATGGACTTAAGTGTGAAAAGCAGTCATAAGTCACTTTTTTCAGCGTAATTGTAACTTCAGATGGTCACTAAATAAATGGTTCTAAGTTGAGGACTACCTGTAATTGCATTGTGCCATGGATCATTTGCAGCTTGTTCCTTGGCCTACTTCAAAATGCTGATGTTGCTTAGAAATCCTTTCACAGCTTGGGGCCACGGTATCTGAAAGACCATTTCCTTCTATACATTTGTGCTTGAACCTTGACATTGTTATCAGAGACCTTGCTTGGAGTGTCCTCATACTTAAGGAATGTCCCCCTTACCCACCCCTGAGAGGCACATTGAGTGCCTATATACCAGTCATTGAAGACAAGAACCATTTTCTTGCATTTCTGCTACGTTTCATTGAGTTGTTTCCTCTCTGCAGTTTTAGAGATTGATCTGATGCGTATTCTAAAGTAGGTTTTGCTTATTTTAACCTCTCAATTATATTTTTGAATTGTGCAGGCATTGCAGCTTGTATTTGTTGTGTGTTGTTTAATATTAACTGTAAGATGACTCATAAATTTTAGAAATCTAATATTCTTTAACTGTGACATTAATGCATTATTATTATTAATAATAATAATAATATTAATTCGGCTTTAATTTAATATATTTTTAAGTAATTTATTGTTGTATTCTATTTTAGTTGTGAGCCTGAGTCCCTCGGAGGGGCGGCATATAAATAAATAAATAAATAAATAAATAAATAAATAAATAAATAAATAAATAAATGAATAAATTGACTCCCAATGATAATTGAGCAAAATTAATCATATACCTACTGCAACAGTTATTTAACAAACCTTTAACAAAATTTTCTTGGAAGCAATTGATGATATATAATGGCAAATGCTAACAATATGCATTAACATTAGCTTGGCATTAAGTTAGCATTACCATTATATTATTGATCTAATATTAATTTCCAAGAAAGTCTTGATACAACGGCATGGTAAACCTAAATCAGCAGTGCAAAAATGTCTTATTGAAACCAACAGAAATATGCTTTCCTATAAAGATTCACTAGAGATTCAGGAAAGTGTTGGTCCCCCGTATGTGAGAAAATCTGATCAAACCCTTATTCCAACTGGAAGTTAGGAAACAATGCTCATTGTTGGTAAAATTAGAAAATACAATAGAGGAAAATATTTGAGTCCTCTGACATAACTATTTTCTTTTAAGCATCTTCATGTCTTCTGAGTTTTTTCCATTCTAAATTTCTCACCCCATATTTTTCTTGCTGCCTCTTATTCATTGAGAGCCCTTCCAGGTAAGAAGTCAGCTTTCTTCCATTTTAATTTACATTTTCAGAAGGTTTCTTCAAAAAACACAATCTGACTAAGGCTACACTTTTTTCTTTGCCAGTCCAGAACAGGACTGTTCTACTCTGTTACGCCACAACCTAATCATATGCGGCCCCCTTGCATTTTGAATTGTATTTGTCTTTTGTTGAGTCAAGGATGTAGCACAAGAATATAGATGTGATTGTATCAAAGTTTCAATATAGAGTTGCATGTAGAGAGGCAGCTTCCAAAAAAATTCTACAAATGATCATTTTCAATCTGATAGTAGAAGAACATTATCACAACCTCTTAATTCCAGGGAGTTAATCATACTACCTTTTATGGTATTTCCTTCAAATGCATTGCAGATAATTTAGATTTTACCATGGTTTCTTTCTCTGGCCTATTTTTTGGAATGTGGCCCCTGGCACAACTCCCTAGTATGGCCCCTAGCTTGAAAAATGCAGTATGCCCATAATTTATGTAATACTGAGATGAACAAAGATTCCCCTTTCCACATCACTTGTTATATGGCACAACTTGGCAGCTTCCATGGATATGCTTTTCTATTTAATATGCTGAATTAATTAAATATAAAAGCATTTCCAAAGAGTTTGCCAAGCCATACTGTGTTTCCACAAAATACTCAGACTGCAACATTATGGATCCTATTTTCAATTCATTTATAATTCTCTGTCCTCTGTACTTATCTTGACAAGTTTCCCTATGCAGGTAACGCTGTGGTATGTATAATTTTAAATGTATTGTTAAAGCACATCTCTGCACATACACAAAACACTCCATAAAACCACTGAGTTATCCTCCTCCTCTGTTAAGATTTTCTTGGCTATAGCCATTTCTATCCTGAATATCATTGCCATGTCAACAATAAACACAGGGATACAAGTAACAGTTTTGGAAATATCAAGTAAAAGAACTTTCAAACAAAACATCCTGAATTTATCCATATGAAAGTTGGCAGATGTGTTTCCATCAGAATGATCACTTTTCCTGCAAATTATCCATTTGTTGCCAAGAAATACAAAAATCATTGGCAATTTTTTAAAAAGTTATGTGTTTAATGCAAAACCATTGCACCTAGTGGTCTGAAACTTGATATACCTTGTTCTCTGGTCAGTAATAACTCCTTGCAGATTTCATCCAATTTTGTCAAATGGGAAAAAAAGAGTAGATTACTGAATCAAGATTGGATTCAAGCCCTGAATTAAATAAAAAATCCTTTGAATTAATCTAATATGAAGCAGACTGTTTTCTGAATTGCTCTGTGGGATTCCAGATTTAATGTTGTGCTCTATATAAACCACTAGCAATTATCATCTAAGAATGGATAGCCTGACTATATTTAAAGAGTTCGTGCCTGCCACAGCTCTACCAAAGGATTTTCTGCAGAACAATAGACCGGAGACATCTAGCTGTTGAAAAGATGATAAAATTTAAATCACTGTTATTGGGTGATAAGGAAGATTTGTTTTCATAGATTTTCACGGATAAAGGTATGTAGGTCTTGGTGTATTCAGGTCTTATCCCGTGTAAGATTGAGAGTATCTTGGCGACGTTTCAATGAGATCCCACTCGCCATCTTCAGGCTGGTGTTGGCCAGCCAAGCACAAAGCCGAAGACACCAGCCTGAAGATGGCGAGTGGGATCTCGTTGAAACGTCGCCAAGATACTCTCAATCTTACACGGGATAAGACCCGAATACACCAAGACCTACATAAGGAAGATTATAGAGAGACAGAGAGAGAGAGCCTTGGTGGTACAGGCTGCTAAATGCCTAGCTCTTAAGTTCGAGCTGTCTGCAATTACTACAGGCTCGAATCCCACCAGGCTCAAGGTTGACTCAGCCTTCCATCCTCTCAGGGTAGGTAAATTGAGGACCCATGATTGTTGGGGGAAATAATCTGACTTTGTAAAAATGCCGCTTAGTAATAAGCAGGCATATACAATGGAATGAAGGCTATTGCTGAGCACATTGGGTTGTGCTCCAAACATTGTAAGCCGCCCTGAGTCTCCAGAGAAGGGCGGCATATAAATATGAATATATATATATATATATATATATATATATATATATATATATATATATATATATATATATATTTGTTTTAAATGAATTTTCACCGGGGGGTATGTAGGTCTTGTGGGTATTGTCTGTCCGTGTAAGATTGAGAATACCTTGGCAACATTGAAATCTCATCCGTCATCTTCAGGCTGGTGTCTCAGCTCTCCAGGAGAAGCTGAAGACCAGCCTGAAGATGACGGATGAGCTCGAAATGTTGCAAGTATTCTCAATCTTACAGGGACAAGACCCTACACAAGACCTATATATATATATATATATATATATATATATATATATATATATATATAAAGTTATTAGCATAGTCCTTGTTTAACAACCATTTTCTTCAACTACTGTTTGAGCAATGATGGTGCTGAGTGAGTAATAATTATGGCCAGTCCTCAAAAGTTACGCCTGTTGTAGCACCCCCGGGGACCTGAGATCAAAATTTGGGCACTTGGCAACCCACCCGTACTTATCTCTATAGAGTGCTTTTCAATTTCATCCAC
The DNA here is from genome assembly GCA_009733165.1 of Naja naja. NCBI lineage: Eukaryota > Metazoa > Chordata > Lepidosauria > Squamata > Elapidae > Naja > Naja naja. Next base: position 264,705,360 of record CM019148.1, read on the forward strand.
CAGCCTATCTCCCCCTCCCCCATCTCTGTCCTTTGAACTGCCTTGCATTTTGCCATTCCGGCGGTCCCTGCTGCCAACAGCATCTCACAAAGGACCAGGTACACCAGGTACATCTGCACCAGGGGGAAGAATATGATGAAGATCAGCTGGGCTGGCGATGGCAGAGGAGTTCAGAGATGGGAGGGAGATAGATGGTGGGGAGGAAAGTTGAAGGGCATGCAGTGGTCATAAATGCAAGTCGGGCTGCCAACTTGAAGCAGAAGCGAGCACAGTAAGGGCGGGAGAAGCAGTGAAATTCAACCACCTCGGCCTATCTCAGGAGAGGTGGTAGGGACGATTCAAATTAGTAAAAAAAATCACCCCGGTTGCTATTACTATTATACCAAGTATATCAACCACACCCACAGACCCAGTAGGAAAAAAATTTGAATTTCACCCTGGGTTCTCACCTAGAAACAGAGTGGTTCTCACCTAGTACAACTGCCATCGCTGAATGGTGAGGTTTCACCTCATGACCGCTTTACTTAGCAATGGAAATTCTGGTCCCAATTAGGATTGTAAAGCCACAACTACCTGTACTTGAAATGTAAATAATTTATATGGCACTAAGAAAAAGCAGTACAGCTAACAATTGTTTTATCTCTGGTACTGTCTAAAATATTTGGGGCTGAAACACTTCAATAGGTCCTAAAGAACCCCTAGGTGCAGTAGGTTCCTTTTTTTCACTGAGTTTAGAAATATTTGGGAGGCAAAAAACACCAATTTCACACTCAAAAAATTCAAGCCCTCACATACTGTACACCCAAATAGCTGTAAGATTTTAGCATCACTTTTTCTGTGATATGTCACTAGTGGCGCCCCATACTTCCCTCACCACAAAATGGTCAGAAAGGAGAAGTGTGTCAAATACAAATACTAGTCCTCACCAGTTCAAAATGGTCTTGAAGAGTGTGTCAAATACAAATACAAGTAGTCCTCAACTTATAACAGTTCATCTAGTAAGAAGTTACAAAGGTAAAAAAAGTGACTTATGGCCATTTTTCATACTTGCAACCATTGTGGCATTCTCCATGGTCACATGATCAAAATTCAGACGTTTGGTAACTTAGTCATGCTTATGACAGTTTTTTTTTTAAATTCATATTTATATCCCGTCCTTCTCCGGAGACTCAGGGGCTTACAATTTTTGGGATACAACCCAATGCACTCAGCAATAGCCTTCATTCCATTGTATATGCCTGCTTATTACTAAGCAGCATTTTTACAAAGTCAGCTTATTGCCCCCAACAATCTTGGGTCCTCAATTTACCTACCCCAAGAGGATGGAAGGCTGAGTCAACCTTGAGCCTGGTGGGATTCGAGCCTGCACTAATTACAGGCAGCTGGAACTAAGTGCTAGGCTATTAACAGCCTGCACCACCAAGGCCCAATGCAAGGCCCAGTTGCAGGGTCACAATGTCATGTGATCCCCTTTTGTGACCTTCTGAGAAGCAAAGTCGATGGGAGAGCCAGATTCACTTAACAACTGTGTTAACTAACTTACCTGCAGTGATACACTTAACAACTGTGATGAGAAAGGTCATAAAATGAGACAGAACTCGCTGAACAAATGTCTCAGCCACAAAAATGTGGGTCTCAATTATGATTGTAAGTCAAGGACTACTTGTATATGTTACTTACCTAAACCAGCTAAAACTTATATCTCCCTGACCAGGAAGTCATCATTAAGGCCTGGCTTTCAGTTAACGAATGCATAGAATAAGACATATGGATCAGAGTATGACTGAGCCATAATTTTGTCCTAAAAACTCTGCATATCCCCATCTTCGAATTATACCATTCAGTTCAGTAGGCTACTTGAAGAACTGAGCTATCTATTGGGTAATACATTGCTTCTATTGTGAATGACAATGAAGTCAGACATTATTATGTGCTATTGAATGGTGGCCTTTAGTAGTAGTAAGTACCAAAAATGTAAAGGATCTGCAAAGTCTGATAATAAAAGTCAAGGAGCATAGTAAAAGAATTGGCCTAAAATTAAATGTAAGGAAGACCAAACTCATGTAAGAAAAATAGAACAATCAGCCTTAGAACTGACAATATATATATATTTTTTAATTACATTTATATGCCGCCCTTCTCCGAAGACTCAGGGCGGCTTACAATTTTTGGAGCACAACCCAATGCGCTCAGCAATAGCCTTCATTCCATTGTATATGCCTGCTTATTACTAAGCAGCATTTTTACAAAGTCAGCTTATTGCCCCCAACAATCTTGGGTCCTCAATTTACCTACCCCGAGAGGATGGAAGGCTGAGTCAACCTTGAGCCTGGTGGGATTCGAGCCTACAGTAATTGTAGACAGCTGGATCTTAAGAGCAGGTATTTAACAGCCTGAGTCACCATTGAAGTGGTGGATAGCTTCTGCCTATTCTTATCATCAACAGTAAAGAAACAGACAGTCAGATATGCTAGCACTTGGTAGAGCAGCCCTAAACAAAAGGATAGTTAAATGCTGTGATGTGTGAATACAATGATCATGCAGGCCAAAGTATTCTCTGTGACACAGTATGGAATCAAAGTTGGACTGCAAAGAAGTAGGACAGAAAGAACACTGACTTGTTCGACTTTCATTGTTGTAGAAAGCACTGACAGACAACCAAGAAAACAAACAACTGGCTCATCAAACAAACCAACCCTTGAGGCACAAATGATCGGGCTACACACTACACTTGATCTTAGCCAAAAGGCCGATCAGGCTCAATATATGTTACTTTGGACACCTGTAAAGACCTAGCTCTCTGGAGAACGTTCTAATTCTGGGAAAGGTGCAAAGAAAGTGAAGAAATGGAAGGCCATCAGCAAAGTCAATAGACTCGGTTACAGTGATAATGAATGTACCATTGGAAGACTTGAAGGACCCAGATCAGGGACAGATCATCATGGGGAAAAAATCAATCCAGGTAGTCGCTAAGAGTTGATGATGATTTGATGGCACATAATCATCAGTCATCATAAATGTTCAGAAAGTGTTACGTTCCACAAAATGTCTAGTGTTTGTATAATGTTTCTGAATGCAAGTCTAATCCTGCTGACTGTACTCCAGTAAGTAAAGAAATATTTGTTACTTGAGGATTTATTAGCATACACGTATGTGTGGGCACCTACACAAAGGTATGACTCAATGGCAAAACAGTAACAAAGAAAAAATAAGTCTCACATTTATCATGCAAGTAAACTGATAACAGATAAGAAACATTACACACAGAAAGAATCAATATAATAATTTTTTTTTAAAAAGCATATGCTTTCAGAGCAACAAAAAAGACAATCTGTGGTGAAATGTGTGTGGTCTAGGATAATTGGATGAAACTCTGGAAATTCAACTGAGGATTAAGCAATCTGAGCTAGCAGCTTTTTCAAAGGTCACCATTTAGAGAAAAAGCATAAGAATCCCACCCAAATTGAGTACCAAAGGCATTTGTAAATTCTGCAGGCAACATCTAACTTCCAGGTAAACTGAAAAGTATATAAATCGGGTAAACAAGGGATATTTGTGGACACCATCATATAGATCCCTTCCTTGGTGTTAGTTTCTGTCCTACCTGATTTTTTTTAAAAAGATATGTTTTCATTTAAAAAGGAAACTGATATAGAATAAAGCACCAATTTCTTAACTTCAGCTTCATTTCCAAACATGTCTGTCAATCTTCTACAGGTTATTAGCAACTAAACAAAGGGTGGTTACAACACAATGCTTTTTGGGGGGGGATGTGCTTGTGCCAAATCCCCCCCTCTGTCCCCTTTCCCAAAAGGCAAGGTAAGTTGAGAGAGTAGAGAGGAAAATAGATTTAGGCAGAACAGTTGAATGTAGCAAAACAATCATTTTGCTTTGGAAATTGAGGGGCTGCATTGCTTCCAAGGCACTGCTTTACTTAAGACCAGGGGTCTCCAATCTTGGCAACTTTTAAGACGTTTGGACTTCAACTCACAACTGTGCTACGTCGTGACCTGAACCATCAGATTAAACCAGCTGTTTGGATGTCTGCTGAATTGTAAAATAGTTTATTTTAGAGATTGCTACTTGCTATGTTTAAGATTGATTTTGATTGATTTTTTTTGTGCTGATATATATATATATGTTTTCATAGATTTTCATGGGTAAAGGTATGTAGGTCTTGGTGTATTCGGGTCTTGTCCCGTGTAAGATTGAGAATACCTTGGCAACGTTTCGACGAAATCTCATCCGTCATCTTCAGGCTGGTGTCTTCAGCTTTGTTCTTCTGGGAGAAGTGTGTGATAGTGGCTGTTTTTCCCTTTTCAACTCCAGAGTTGGCTGTGTTGTTACTTCTTGATTGGTTGATGGAGTTGATGTATGCAGATTGGATGGCTTTTTCCTGAGACCCTGTGTGGCTGAGGTGCTGGCTGTGTGTCTCTCAGCCTTTGTGTTGTAACAACCTGGGTAATGGGCTGTGTGATGACCTTCTGAGTTCTATTGTTGTGACGTCCTGGGTTTGGTGCTGTAATCTCCTGGGTCGTTGTCTGTGTTGCAACCTCCTGATGTTTTGTGTTGTAATCTCCTGAGTTCTGTGATGTAGTATCCTGGGTGGAAGGCTGTGATGTGACATTCCGGGCCTTGGTTTGGCTCAGAGTTTGAGGTCTGGCTATGTGTTTATAGCGTGTGTCAGTTTGCTTAGTTTGGGGGTTGGAGGGGGGTGTAGCAGCTGGTGTTGCAGCCATGGTCTGGTTTCTGGATGGTGGTTGCCTTTCGTCTGTGGCATGGGCTTGGGTTTGAGTCTGGTGAAGGAGATTGGTGGTGGCATCATGTGTTATTTTGGGTCCGGTCTTGGTTTTCGTGGCTGGGACTCGTTTGTTGATTAGGGCTAGTTTCCAGATGTCTGGTAGGCGGAAGTATCATCCCGTTTATTCATGTTATGGGGGTGTTTCTCTATTTCGATGGCTTCCCTAATAATTCTCTTGTTGAAGTGTTCAGTATTGGAGATAAGTTTGGATCCCTCAAAATCAATTTCATGTCCTGTGGCTTTAAGGTGCTGGAAAAGGAGGAAGTTTTTCTTCTTTTCTGACTGCGTTCTTGTGTTCTGCGATGCGTGCATTTATTCTCCTGTTGGTTTGTCCAATGTATGTGGCTGGGCAAATTTTGCATGGTATTTTATAAACTCCTTGGTTTTCTAGCTGGATCTTGTCTTTGGGGTTTCTTAAGATGTTGGCTATTTTTTTGGTCAGTGCCAAAGGCTGTCCTGATATTGTGTTTGTGGAGGATTTTGCTGATTTTATCTGTGGTGCCTTTGATGTAAGGGAGGAGGGCGATGCCATTGTCCTGTTCTGTGTCTTGGTTTTTTGGGGAGTCTCCCTTAGGATTAGGTTGGTGATTGTGCTTCTTTGGAATCCATTGGACATTAATACGTTAGTAAGGGTGTGTAATTCTGTTCTCAAGTGGTCTTTGTCAGCTAGGCGTTTGGTTCTGGAGATGAGGGTCTTGGCTACGGAGTTGATCTGTGCAGGGTGGTGATGGGATTGTGCATTTAAGTAGCGTTAGTGTGTGTCTTTTTCTGGTAGATGGTGTGTCCTAGGGAGCCATTGGGTTTTGTAAATTAGGACGTCCAGGAACGGAAGTTGGTTGTTGGTTTCTGTTTCCATGGTAAATTGTATTTTGGGGTGTAGGCTGTTGAGATGTGTGAGGAAGTTGTCCAGTTTTTCTTTCCGTGTGGCCAAATTACGAAAGTGTCATCTACATATCTAAGCCAGAGTTTGGGTTTGTATTCGGATTTGTCTAGAGCATTGGTTTCAAAATGTTCCATGTATAGGTTAGCGATGACGGGTGAGAGGAGTGATCCCATAGGTGCTCCTTCTATCTGTTTATATCTTTGTCCATTGTGGATGAAGTATGTGTTGGAAAGGCAATGGTTGGTCAGATCTAGGTTGTGCTTAGGGGGGTTGTATTTGTTTTGGATAGCTGTCAAGGCTTCTTTAATAGGTACTTGGGTGAAGAGGGATATGACATCGAAGCTCACAAGTAGGTCGCTGGGTTGTAGGTTTTATTTCTTTATTGTTTCTATGAAGTGGAAAGAGTTTTGTATGTGTGAGGTGATGGATTCTGTGTAGGGCTGGAGTTGTTTGGCGAGAAATTTGGCAAGGTTCTGTAGAGGTGAGCCTATGGAGCTGACTATGGGTCTGAGTGGTGTTCCTTCTTTGTGTATCTTGGGGAGGCCATAGAGCTTAGGGCATCTAGATGATTTTTCTCTGGGGATGATTCTTTGTTGGATCTCTTCACTGATGGGAGGCTTTTATTTTGGATTTGGTGGTTTCTCCAGGTAGGTGGTGGGGTCTGTGTTTAGAGGTATGTAAGCGGGTCTTGGAGTAGGTTGGATAGTTTGGATTGGTAGTCAGATGTGTTCATCACGACTGTGGCGTTGCCTTTGTCTGCTGGGAGGATGATTATGTTGTTGTCTTTCCTCAAGTTGCTGAGTGCTTTTGTTCTTCTTTGTGTAAGTTGCTTCTGGGTGGACTGCTGGAGCAGAGGACGTTGGTGACTTCAAGTCTGATTTTATTGGCTGTGTCTGGGTTAATTTTGGTTAGGCTGGCTTCAACTCCACATATGATGTTTTCAGTGGGGATGCGTTTGGGGGTGACAGCAAAGTTGAATCCTTTGGAAAGGACATTGGTTTCTGCCATGGTGAGGGTTCTGTCTGATATGTTGTGTACTGTTTGTTTCATGCATTGTTGTGGGGGGAGGTTTGGGCTTCCGGCGTTTCTCTAGTCTGTGGAGTTTGTTGGTGTGTGTGTCTGTCTTGTGAAAGGTTTCTGTTTCGGCTCTCCAGAGGGCTAGTTGTTTGGATTTGTCCCTATAAGACCTCAAACTCTGGCCAAACCAGGCCTTTCCACCCAAGACACTACATCACAGAACTCAGGAGATTACAACACAAAACATCAGGAGGTTGCAACACAGACAACGACCCAGGAGATTACAGCACCACACCCAGGACGTCACAACAATAGAACTCAGAAGGTCATCACACAGCCCATTACAGGTCGTTACAACACAAAGGCTGAGAGACACACAGCACACTCAGCCACACAGGGTCTCAGGAAAAGCCATCCAATCTGCATACATCAACTCCATCAACCAATCAAGAAGTAACAACACAGCCAACTCTGGAGTTGAAAAGGAAAAACAGCCACTATCACACACTTCTCCCAGAAGAACGAAGCTGAAGACACCAGCCTGAAGATGACGGATGAGATTTCGTTGAAAGCTGCTGTATTCTCTTCACACGGACAAGACCGAATACACCAAGACCTATATACCTTTACCCGTGAAAATCTACGAATATATATATGAATATATATATGAGGCCAATAACACACTGGCCTTCCTGAATGTACTAGTCAGCCGTAACCCGGACGGGAGCCTTGACACAAGTGTACATAGAAAAATCATGAGCACACACTGTATTTTCCACAATGACAGCAAACACCCCACCGCACACAAAGTCAGTTGTATTTGGGCACTGTTCAATAGAATAGATACCCATTGTAGCACAGTGATAGACAAAGCCAAAGAGCAGGCATACCTCTATCAAGTCTGTAAGCTCAATGGTTATTCGATGGATTTTATCCAAACATGTATAACACCCAGAGCCCAATAACCTATTGAAGGTGCTAGTGGAACATCTGCATGGAGGGTGCTCCCATATATACGGGGGGTATCTGAAACTGCTGCACGCATTCTCTTGATGCATGGGGTCAAGGTGGCGCACAAGCCAGATCAAACATTGAGAATGAGAGTGATGCGCCCAAAAGAAACATTACCCAAAGAACAGGCATCTTCAGTAGTTTACCGTATCAACTGCAGTAACTGCAACCAACTATGTAGAAGAAACAGCCAAGCGGTTACAGACCAGAGTACACGAACATGAATTGGCTGTCCAGCACAAAAAGCAGCGCTCCCATATCTGGACACATAGGAAGGAACACAATCACATATTTAATTTTCAAGAGGCCGAAGTTGTTGCCTGTGATGCAACCAAAGGAGGACTGAAAGAAGCCTGGTTTTTCAACAACAACTCCATTGGTAGACATATGGAACTGCTACCGGACTACCAAGCATCGAGGCACCAAGAATGATCCTGCAAGAAGAGCAGAGACTGCTTCCCATCACGAACAAAGCAGCAAATGAATCTAATGGAACAAACCAAAAAGACCTTCAAGACGGAAGTCCATTGGGATGAGGGAGGGAACTAGAGAGAATGCTGTCAAAGTCATGCACACAACAGCCATTGGTTAATGTTATATAAAGGCACATATCTCCTTAATAGTAGTTTTACACTCTGACGATGTTAGCAGAGGCTAACGAAAGCTTAGTGAACAATATGAATTTTTAGTTCACAGTTTTACCTGGAATTGGTATTTTTAAAATAGTTTCTTATATATATATATGTATATATATATATATATATTTACCATATTCTTTTTATTAAAGTTTTAATAGCAAGAATTATTAAAACTATTTAGTGAGTTAATAAAAAGTTATTAAAATTTTAATAATGTGCTAATTTTTGATGTCACTAGGTTAATGTTTGTAATATTTGTAAACTATCTAGAGACTGAGGTTTGAAGGGGTAAATACATACAAATACAAATAAATTCAAGCTTATGCATGTAGATTTTTATTTACATGTCATATTTTCCCAGAAACCAATTGCTCATTGCTACTAGTACTTATATGAATATATGAGTACTGTACATTTATCTTTTCATCCCCACACATGGAGTGTTCTAATGGTCCAGAATAGCTAGATATGAATCATTTACAGAGGAAGTTAAGGAGGTTCAGCAATCATAAGTCATGCTTCTACATCCTGAACAGAACACATTGACTACTCTGTGTAGTTGTGTGTTGTCTCTCATCTTTATCACATCTGCTGCTTCTCAGGCTTAATTCATAATAAGATGTTCAACAACAAGGTGTTGGGCCAGTCATTAAAGTCCAGGCATTGTAGTTGATGGTCACATTGGCTGGAACCTGACTTGTGCTCCATCAATGTTCTGTAGCCAGCTTGTTAATGGATTTGCTGTAACATACTATAATAGTCCACCAGCTCAGGTTCATGCATACCATCAAGGCACATAGAATGCCCAGAGCAGTGCTTCTCAACCTTAGCCATTCTAAAATGTACAAACTTCAATTCCCAGAATTCCCCAATCAATGTGCTGGATGGGGCATGCTAGTATTGCTCAATCTTAGCAATTCTTAGATTTATTTGTTATGGCTGCCCATCTCGTCAAGGCATCTCTTGAAGATGTGTGGACTTCAACTCCCAGAATTCCCTAGCTAATTCAGGCTACTGGGGAATTTTGGGAGTTGAAGTTCACACATCTTAGAGTTGCTAAAGTTGACAAACACTGTGCTAGAAATTTTTAATAATATAATAGTTTTGCAGCTGTTTGAAATAGGAGTTCCTCCAAATGGCTTAGGTACTTCTGCTGCAAAGAGAACGTTGAAATGTGATGTATACATACAGAATTCTACTTTTCTTGCCCGATACAAAAGAATAACTGCAGTACAATTACCAGAAAAAGTTTTAAGTTGTTTATAGGTCCAAATCCTATGAAGAACAGTTATAGGCTCTGACTGTGTTTTAGTCTACAGAAAAAAGATGAAGGTCAGTAAGATAGCAAATACCTGAAGAACAATCACACACTAAAGGGAGTTGATATATTTTCTATTGCCTCCAAGGGAAGGAGTAGAACCAGTGAATTAAATCTACAAGGAGGAAGTTCAGACTATTTATTAAGAGGAAATTCCTGAATGTACAAACAGTTAGCCAGTGGACCAGACTGCTATATGAACTAGTGAGTTCTCCTTGATAGAGGTTTCCAGAGACTGGATTATCTGTCACAGCAGGAAATTGGACAAAATGATCCCTAGGGTATCTTCTGATTCTGTGATCTGTATATTTGATTACAACATGCTTTCCTATATTCTTGCCTTGTTATGTTTTCCTCACTGCTATGTGGCTATGTTTGAAGATCAACTTGCCTCTGAACAGAGAAGAGTTTGAATTCTTCTGACTTAAATTCTAGTTTACATGCCAAGAGGAGATTGCCAGTTCTTTCACAGGAGGAAAACTGTCTCTTTAATTACTTTATGGTTATTATGATCTGCAGTTTGGCTAATGTATGCTTTTCTAAAATTAGTATAGTCCACACAAAGATAATATAATCTTAACTGTGGAAAATAAATAAATCTATTCCACTTTGTCACCATCAGATTCAGCTTGGTATTTCAGGAGGCTGATGAATATCTTATTTTTCTGATTCCGTATCATTTCTAAATTCATGTTGTTCCATGTGTACCAGAGTACTCCGTTAGGTGCTTTGCAGGCATACTGTAGCACCACCATCATCCCCAGAGAATAGGAATTGTATTCTGCCACATTGTCATGCCCCTGGTGGAGACTGACTCTGAGGGAGAGGAGGAACAGCCAACAGGGAGTGGAAGTGTGGCTCCGGAGGTTGTGGAGGAGGCTGGAGAAGGGCAGAGGCCGGCTGGGCAGTCAGAGGAGGACCCAGGCCCATCCCCTCTCCATCCTAGGGTACACGCGGAGGAGAGGATAAGGGAGAGATGTGGTCTATGGGGAAGGAGAGGGCCTTGATCCTCTTCATGGGCTGCAGCTGTGACAACTGGATAAGAGGACAGACATGCGTACAGGCCAGTGCTGGAAACAAAGAGTGGACATATCTCTAGTTTATTGTTCCTCTCTGAGTTTGGCGTCCTTCCCAGTGTGTGTTCTGATATCTGTGGACATCTTCAAGCCCTTATCTTGCCTGGTTTGTGTTGTTTTTTACTCTTTATAATTTAAATGGCATTTCCTCCTTCTTGTAACTTGTGGGAGTTTTTTGTTTCCAGTCAAGGATATTTGGAGCTTGGAAGCAAAGTGAAGGAATAAAAGGGGCTTCACGTGTTTTTTGTGATTGTGTTTATTTTGTATCCCACCCTGGGTCATCACACACATCTGGAGGATGTCAGGTTTGTATGATATGTTTTAAACTAGCCATTCATGCCAGGCCAACTTTCATATTCTATGCACTGCTGCATTCAGTTTCAATGGAATGGATGCATCTTTTTCATTATGTTCAAGACAACTTAGAATGGATTCAAAAGAGGATAATGGAAACTGACTTGAGAATAGCAAGCAAGTCCTAGGAGGAATGCTTGAAGAAAGGCTGAAGGAATGCAGTAAATGTACCCTGCAAAATATCCCATGATCTAAATACAACAAAAAGTTATACATTAAAGGCATTGTGAAATATGGACATTATTATTACAGGTAGTCCTCAACTTACAACCACAACTGAGCCCAAAATTTGTGTTGCTAAGCAAGACAGTTGCTAAGTGGGTTTTGTCTATTTGACAACTTTTCTTGCCAGAGTTGTTAATTGAATCACTGCAGTTATCTGCCTTTCTTATTGACTTTGTTTGTCAGGAGGTCGCAAAAGGTAATCACATGACCTCAGGAGACTGCAGTCTTCATGAATATAATCCAGTTGCCAAGCATCCAGATTTTGATCGCGTGACCCTGGGGATGGTGCAATGCTCATACGGGTGAAAAGCAATCATAAGTCAAATGCCTATGGAGATTCTCAGTCATCCAGTTCACGGTTGTCCCAAAGGTGCTTTTTTCAAGAGGCAACTGGACTTTCTGGTTTTTCTTTGAAGATGTTTCTTCTTCAGAGCTGAAGAAGCTTCTTGGATGCGAAGCGAAATGTCTTCAAAGAAAAACCAGAAAGTCCAGTTGCCTCTTGAAAAAAGCAACTTTGGGACAATCTTAAGTCAATTTTTTCAGGGCCGGTGTAACTTTGAATGGTCACTCAATGAATGGCTGTAATAAATGGCTGTATGTCGAGGATTATCTGTAGTGATAGTGGTAGTAGTAATAATAATAGTATTTTTTAAAAAATAACAACCAGAGAAAGAGCTAGACCACCAAAGAAGGTTATCATAATTCACTCTTCCAATTCTAAAAGGAACCTGCCTTGGAATATGTCCCAAGCCACATCACCAGTGGCTGGCAACAGAGAATAACTGTGGTTATTTGTGATTAAAACAATGTACAGCTTGATGGAATTTGATGCTGGAGGTATTTGGAGAATTGTCCAGACAAAGGCTGTACTATTATAGTCTGCAGAAGAAGTTTTCAATAAATCTACAGTTCATTCTTTTTACTTTCCATTGTTTCTACAAAGTTATGCTATGCTGAAATGATATCATTGCTGCATGATTTTTCAAATATAATTTTGTTGTAAAAGCAGTTCCTTTAAAAATACTTTTTTAAGAAGCTTATACCTGCCAAATGAAGTCTTATTCTTCCAGTTGCCATCTAAAAAAACCCGATAAAAGCCTAAATATAAGGTGTTAAGTTTGCATGAAGAGTCAGACGTGTGGAGTGCTTCAAGCTCTTTGTTTATTAGTGACTACAGCTCAGAACAGACCCATTTTGGCTGGCTGCGGCTGCTACTTATAGCCAGCAGCCGCAATTGCCAGCCAATCAGAGTGCAGGGTTTTCCCGCACCTTTTAAACCAATCATAACTAACATTTTACAAGAACAGTTCAAACTAAACCAATGACATTCAAACCTACATACATAACACCACTCCCCACTAGGTTCAGTCCATACCCAAACCCCATCTATCTAATGTATTCTTTTAAATAGGTGGGGCTCTTACGTAATGCTGAGACCTCGTGGTTCAGATGTTTTAAAGTTCTCACCCAGTGAGAGAGGAAATGTGTCTGCTGACATTTCCTTACTTGGACTTTTAGTAGTAGTAGAACCTGTCTGGTTACTACAACCTGGTCTCTCCTCCCAATCCATCTCCAACCCAATGTCAGCACCCAAGTCAGGTAGTGATGTACAATCTTCCACTTGTGAAAATGGGTCTTGGTCTTGTGACAAGTTTTGGGGTGGTTCCTGTCGTGTTGGCTCGTTACACATGGGGTTGATTCTTTCTTGCTGATTACCCTCATAATCCTCCCTTCCCCTAGAAGAGATACTAGGTGTGGGAACTAGAGAGGAGCAATTGCGATGTTCCTGAGGTAATCTGGATCTTAGTTGATCAATATGCCTGCTCCAGAGGACACCATCCTCTGTTTGTACCCTGTAAGACCTGGGGCCTGTGACCTGGGTTATCTCAGCAGGGATCCATGATGGTTCACCCATAAGGTTCTTAGCATAAACAGAATCACCCACAGAGAATGTGCGAACTTTGCTAGTGGAATCTAGTGGTGTGTTGGGTGCGTAAGTGGGATGAAAGCGATCAAAGGGAGACCTGAGTTTCCTACCCATCAACAACTCTGCTGGGGATAAGTTAGTTGATGGGTTAGGAGTGATATGCTGAGCACTGAGTCAACTTTCTCAGTGATGTCCCCTGGACCCAATTGCTGAAGTTTTTCCTTGGTAAATCATACCATGCGTTCAGCCCGGCCGTTAGCGAAGGATGCCCAGGGGCTGTCAGGGCATGTCTGATACCCTGCTGTGCTAGATAGGATTCAAAAAGGTTGGATGTAAATTGAGGACCATTGTCAGAAACGAGGACATCAGGTAACCCGTGAGTTACAAAAGCTTTTAAGCTGTTTGATGACAGCATCAGTTGTGGTGGATGCCATAGGGATGACCTCTAGCCATTTGGAATATGCATCTACTATAATAGGGAAAGTGTGCCCTCTGGTAGGGCCAGCAAAATCAATGTGAATCCTGGACCATGGGCCCCTAGGACATTCCCATTCCTGTTTGGGGCGAGAGGTGGGGCAGGCCTGACTACCTGACAGTTGGGACAGGATGCAACCCAGTGTTCAACCATTTTGTCAATACCTGGCCACCATACATAACTCCTGGCCAATCCCTTCATTCTGACAATACCGATGACCCTCATGTAACATTTCCAAAACCTCTTTTGTAGTTTTGCAGGAATAACCACCCTGTTACCCCACAAAATACATCCTCTTAATACAGATAGTTCAGTTTGCCTGGATTTAAAAGGTTGGGCAAGTTGAGGGAGATCTTGAAGTGGCCAACCCTTCTTAATCCAGCCTATAATAGGAGCCAATAAAGTGTCTTTGGCAGTCTCTTGGCAATTTCAGCAGCGTGTACTGGAAGCTTGGCAACAGTTTCTAGAAAAAAGGTGTAAGTCTCAGGTGCAAAGTCCTCAGTGTGAGAAGGAAGTGGGCAGCAACTCAAAGCATCTGCATGCCCAATGTCTTTGCCAGGCCTGTGGATGAGTTTGTATGAATAAGCAGCAAGAAATTTAGTCCACCTCAGCATTCTTGGTGACAGGATAGTGGGTGTAGGTTTGTCTCCTGCCACAATGCCTAACAGAGGTTTGTGATCTGTGACAATGGTAAATGTTCTCCCATATAAATACTCAGGAATTTCTTGACAGCTGCAACAATTGCCAAGGCTTCCTTGTCCAGTTGGCTGTAGTTCCTCTCTGCTTTGGTCAAGGTGCAGAGTAAAATGCAATAGGAGCTTCCTCCGCTGGGAAGCCTGTGGCTCAACACCCCCACTCCAAAAGGGGATGCATCACAAGTCAGTACAACAGGCAAATTCTCAGAGAACTGTATCAGTACAGCATCAGACGTGATTAGTCTTTTAATATTGTTAAACGCAGATTGTTCTTTTCTGCCCCAGACCCACGCAGATTTTTTGTCTAGTAATCTGTGCAGTGGTTCTGCAATGTTTGCCTTCTGAGGTAGGAACATATGATAAAAGTTAATGAGTCCAAGGAAGGCTTGTAAATCTGTTTTACATTTTGGTCTAGGGGCTTCTTTGATTGCCTGAACCTTGGCATCTGTGGGATGGATACCATGCTTGTCAATCATATAGCCCAAGAACTCAACCTTGTCAGTTCTAAGAGTGCATTTTCTTCCTTGACTTTTAACCCGCTTTTTGAATCTGGTAAGGACTTCTCTGAGTCTCTCTTGTAACTGAGTGTCATTTTCAGCAGAGATCAACATATCATCAAAGTAAGGTACTACCCCTGGCAGTCCTTGGAGCATCCTTTCCATAAGGCTTTGGAAGATGCCTGGTGCCACGCTTACTCCAAACTGTAACCTTTTACATTTGAAAGCACCTCTATGAGTCACAATGGTTTGGGCCTCTGCAGTGGCATCATCAACTGTTAGTTGTTGATATGCCTGGGCCAGATCCAATTTGGCAAAGACTGTACCACTGCCAAGTGAATGTAGTAAATGATGCACCACTGGAACTGGATATGCGCTCTGTTGAAGCACATGGTTCAATGTCCCCTTATAGTCTCCACAGATTCTCACTGACCCATCAGTCTTGACTGGTGTGACTATGGGTGTCTCCCACCTGGAGTGGTCAGTGGGCTCTAAAACTCCTTGAGCTATTAGTTTATCTAATTGTGCATCAATTTTTTCCTTTAAGGCAAATGGAACCCTTCTGGGCTTTAAGCGAATTGGGGGCACCTTGGGATCTAGATTGAAAGTGATAGGGGTCCCCATATACTTGCCCAATCCTTCGCTGAAGACCTCTGGAAACTCAAACTTCAAGGCCTCCTCCCATTCAGTGTTGCTCATGTGATTGATGCCAGTCACCTCGATGCCTAGTGGATTGAACCACTCAAGTCCCAGCAAGCTTGGGCGATCCTTGTCCACGATGGTCAGGGGCAAGCGTTTGGTGTGGCCTTTGAACTTCACATTTAATTCTCTTGTTCCAACTACTGGAATCTTGTTCCCTTGGTAGTCTTTAAGAGTCAGTCCTTGCTTCTTGAAATGCTTCTGATTGTTTGGGAGCAGTCTGTGAATAGTGTCCCATGACACCATAGATAAATATAAGCCTGAGTCCACTTCCATTTGGCACAGCCTTCCTTCAATTAGTACCTTGACATGCACTTTTCTGTTCTTGATAGAAGAAGAATGACCAATAGTTACTGTCTGATGAGTTTCATTCTTCCCCTTTTGTTCTGTGCTGCGCCCCATTTTCTCCCTGAGGTTGTTGGGCTTGAATTCTTTGTCAGGAAACCTCCTTCTGTTGGGTGGAGTTCTGGATGATTTGCAGACTCTTGCTAGGTGACCTCTTTTTTCACAACGGAGGCAGATGGTATCTAGGAACTTGCATTCAGTGCGGGGTGGCTTCCCCCACAACCTCTGCAGTAAAAATCTTGCCTCTTTCTTCCCAGGTCTTTCTTTTTCCTCTCCATTCTGAGTCTATAAATTCCTTCCTCCACCTCACTACAGTCTGACTCAGAATCTATTTGCTCCCAATGAGTTGTTGTGGACTTTTCCACATCAGGATGGCTTGTGGCCTTGTTAATTTTCTTCATGGCTGCTGCTGAGGACTTGGTAGCTTCTGCTGAAGAGGCCTCTTCTATTGCTTCCTTCAGCGTGATCTTAGGTCTTAGTAATAACTTGCTCTGAAGGACCTTGTCTTTAAGGCCCAGAACAAATCGATCGCTCATGGCCTCTTCTAAATTGTTAAATTCACATGCACTCCCAATGTCTCTTAAACTTGCCACGAAGTTGTTTACGTTTTCGCTTTCCCCTTGATCCCGATGGTAAAACTTGTGTCTCTTAATGAGGCACGATATTTGTGGGGCGTAATGGGCTCTTAACAACTTTTCTAAGTCAGGCCATTCCATTACCTTCACATCTGCAGCTCCCGCCAATGCCTTCGCCATCTTGAAAACTGCCAGACCGCAGTGCGTGAGAAATACCGCCCTCTTCCGCTTCTCTGAAATGTCGGTGAGATCGTTTCCTTCCAGATACATTTGGAAACAATCTGCATACATCTCCCAGTCTTCTGCTGTCGGATCGAATGGGGCTGGGGGGGTGTTCAGCACAGCCATCTCGCTCTCCTGCTTGCTTTCCACGTCGTCTTCTCTTCAGGGGAATCCCATCCTTGTCGCCAGTGTTAAGTTTGCATGAAGAGTCAGACGTGGAGTGCTTCAAGCTCTTTGTTTATTAGTGACTACAGCTCAGAACAGACCCATTTTGGCTGGCTGCGGCTGCTACTTATAGCCAGCAGCCGCAGTTGCCAGCCAATCAGAGTGCAGGGTTTTCCCGCACTTTTTAAACCAATCATAACTAACATTTTACAAGAACAGTTCAAACTAAACCAATGACATTCAAACCTACATACATAACATAAGGGAAACATATATTCATTCATGCTTACGAAATGACAGAACATTTTAATATATTTTTAAATTAAAATGTATTTTTAATTTATTTGAATGCTGCCTCCCATCACTAAAGTTACTACACATTCACACACACACTCAAACACACTGACACACACACAAAATACACACACACTTTCTGATTTAGATATACAAAATTCTGGAATGATAGTTTCTCTCTGAATGTTAAAATTTAAATCAGAACTGTTCTGGAACCTGGAAATCCAGAACAATTACTTAATGGAAGTACTTTCTTTTATGTTCCCTGGAATTTTTATATAGCAATAGCACTTAGACTTACATACCGCTTCACAGTGCTTTACAACCCTCTCTAAGGGGTTTACAGAGTCAGCATATTGCCCCCAACAATCTGGGTCTTCATTTTACCGACCTCGGAAGGATGGAAGCAGAGGTGGTATTCAGCAGGTTCTGACCAGTTCTGGAGAACCAGTAGCGGAAATGTTTAGTTTGGAGAACCGGCAAATACCACCTCTGACTGGAGATTTTATTTATTTATTTATTTATTTGATTTTTTATTTATTTATTTATTTATTTGATTTGTCAATCGCTTACAAAATAATAAGTATAAGGGTAAACAAAGTTATGAATACATGAAATGAATACATATAAGAAAAATAAAAGAAACAATAAAGAAACAATAAAAGAAACAATAGGACAGGGAAAGTAGGCACATTGGTGCTTATGCACCCTACAGACCTCTTAGGAAAGGGTGAGGTCAATAGCAGACAGTCTAAGGTTAAAGTTTTTGGGGTTTGGGGAAGAAACCACAGAGTCAGATAGAGTATTCCAGACATTGACCACTCTGTTGCTGAAGTCGTATTTCCTGCAATCAAGTTTGGTGCGGTTAACCTTGAGTTTGTATTTATTGTGTGCTCTTGTATTGTTATGGTTGAAGCTGAAGTATTCATTGACAGGTAGGACATTGCAATGTATGATTTTATATACTATACTTAGATCGGACCAAAGACAGCGTAATTCTAGGTTTTCTAGGTCTAGAATTTCAAGTCTGGTGGCATATGGTATTCTGCAATGAGTAGAGGAGTGTAGAACTCTTCTTGTGAAGTATTTCTGGACTTTCTCAACTGTGTTAATATCAGATACGTGATGTGGGTTCCAGACTGATGAACTGTATTCAGTATTGGTCTAGCAAATGTTTTGTATGCCCTAGTTAGTAGTGTGATACCACCAGAGAAAAAGCTACGTAGGATTAGGTTAACAACTTTTAATGCCTTTTTGGCTATGTAGTTACAGAGGGCTCTAACACTTAGATCATTAGAGATGAGTATTCCAAGGTCCTTCATGGAGTTTGGATCATCAACAAGGTCTTGACTATTCAGCTTGATTTTCTGCCAATATGTAAGACAAAGCATTTATTTGTTGAGATTTGAAGTTGCCATTTGTTTGACCATTCAGATACATAGTCGAGGTCTTTTTGAAGGGTAGCAGTATTGTCAGTGGTATTGAATAGCTTTACATCACCAGCAAAGAGAATGCAGTTGCTCTTAATATGATCCCAGAAGTCATTTATGTAGAGTATGAAGAGAGTTGGTCCTAGAACACTGCCTTGGGGGACACCACTGTTGACAGGTACAGAATTTGGCAGGACGCTCCCAATTTTGACCATTTGTTGTCTGTTTGACAGAAATGCTTCTATCCAGTTGTGCAGTTGTGGATTGAAGTTTCCTTATTGTTATCGGTAATCTTTTTTTTGGTTTGGGGAGTTGTTATTGGTACCTATAGTTTGATGACTCTTTTGACTTCAAGTAAAAATATATTGTAATGGTCTTCAACAGTATTGCATCCAGTGGATAGAGATTGCCAATCAAATGATGAGAGATCATTGTCTATAAGATCATAGTTGCCGTTTTTGAAGTTATAATTGGGGATAACGTTGTTGTGATGATTTTTCTGCAGATGTATGTTGAGACAAAAGTCAATCATGTTGTGGTCACTGTTGGAAAAGGGTTCTTTAATTTGTATTCTGTAAATTGAGTTCAAACTATTGCAGAAGATGAGATTGAGGCAGTTGTTAAGTCTAGTATTGTTGGTTACTAGTTGTTCCAATCCTAGATTTGTTACAGCATTGTAGAAGGTTGCATGTATGGGTTCAGTATTACATTCATTTAGGGTCCAGTTAATATGAGGTAGATTGAAGTCACCAAGAAAAATAAAAGTGTGTGGGCAGGATGTTGCCCATGTTAGTAGTGAATTTAGCTTGTTTACATGTTCGATGTCATAATCAGGGGCTCTGTAACACAGTAGGAATCAAAATGTGATATTTAAGAACAGTTCACAGACGATAGTCTCAGGAAGAGCAAGCTCCTGGGTAATTTGGATAGTTTTTAGATGTAAGGACTTTTTATAGAAGATAGCAACACCACCTCCTCTACAGATTTCATGATCTGATCGGTAAACATGATAGTCTCTTACTGTGGTAATGGAGTCAGGGAGAGATGCATTGAGCCATGTTTCACAGACAAATATGATGTCAAATTTATCCATATTTAATAAGAGGAGAAATTCAGGTATTTTATTCACAAGGTTTCTTGCATTGAGTAGCTTGCATTTAAGGCCAGCTGTGGTTGGAATTGAGGTAGTTGGGGGCGTGCATGCCTAGTCGTGGGTGATGGTGGATTGGTTGAAGTAGGGTTGGATGCTGAGTTGTGGGTTATGTGATTTACTTTTGATACAGTCAGCACGGTAGTCAATGTACAGGTCCTTCTCTCCATTGTCTAGACGTTTTTTGAGTTCTGTGCAGAGTACATGGGAGCAGGCACGTTGCTGTATGGTTAAGTCAGGGCGAGACCGGAGGTTCTTATGGTTGGTGTTGTTTTTGGAGAGTGAATGTATAGTATAAATGAATTTACGTTTGCTTGATTCATTTTTGCAAATGACCCTTCAGTAGCATGGGACCACAGAGCCATCTCTGTTTTTGAACTCTGGGCCGATGCGGGAAATGTCAAGTATTTCGTCAGGGGAGATAGTTGATGCTTGATAGTCACTGATGATGTTGCGGACAATTGTGATGTCATCATTGTCATTGATGTCCTCTAGACCAAATAAGATGGCATTTGGACATTTCTGTTCACGATCAACAGCTTCTCTGACGAGGATTGGGATATCATTATTTGTTCATCATTATTTTACAGTATCCTTCCCCACCAAGCCACACCCACAGAACTGGTAGTAAAAAAAATTGAACCCCACCAGAGGATGGAAGGCTAAGTCAACTTTGAGCCGGTGAGAATCGAACTGCTGAATTGCTAGAAGCCAGCAGAACTAGCTTACAGTACTAACCACTGTGCCACTACAGCTCTATATGATAATCCATTTTATGATCCTTGCTATAGAGATATTTACTTAAGACATGCCTTTGAAATGCCTGTCAACTGGCTTAATCAGAATTCTACCGTTGCAATCCAAAAGTAGAAAAAGCCACATTCTTTCACAATTTTCCCATTATCCCATTAGTAAGGGTTTCCCTTACCACAACACTAAATTATAAACAATAAAAGTATTCTGATTCTGAGCATGATCTTGCCAATAAATTTTGAAGTTAATGTCATTTTTAACTATACTTAAACAATGGTTCTCCTGACTATTTCTATTTTTAATAAGTTGTGCAAATGATAGATAATTGTCATACCATTGTCCAGCTTAAAACAAGCTAGTTGTTTATCACTGGGCATGTGGCCTTTCTAATTTCTATACAAGTTTACATGCAAAAAAAATGAGAAGACAAGACTTCCCAACAATTATTGAAGGCTATTATTTTTCCTTATTAATGACAATGTTATTGCTCCCGAAAAAGGCTTTCCCTCCTTCTGTATTCTCTCCAATACTCAATAAGTATTGGAAGTATGAGAAGTTACAAAAAGTTGGAAAGATTATTATAACATGAAAGATATTCACTCTGATCTCTTTGTCATCCTGTAGTATAAGCCAAGCCAGCATACTGATACCTATGAGAATGTTTTGAAAATGTTCTTATTCCTCAAACTTGTTTCTAAAGCAAATTTTATTTCATCACCCTCAATGGTTTGTAGGTGTTGACTTTGGAAACAATTTTGCTTGCTAGATTCTGTGTGCTGTTAGTCATATCCTAGACATTTTCTTTTCCCCTTTCCACATAGTTTTCAGTACTATAGATATCATCATCTAAGTAGCCTTCCCATTAAGCTGCAGGTACTGCTAATGGTGAAACTCTAAATATCATACAAACATTCATCTATACCTCTGGTGGAATTCTCCTGTTGCCATCCTGCATTTAAAAGTCCTGTCCGGTGATCAGTCAATGTAAAATTAAATATAGATGCTTATATCATTGCTGCAGAATACAACCAATGTCAAGCACAAGAGATTTTTATTCTCTTTAAACTGGAGCAGGGGAGGGAGGCTGCTACTGGTTCGCACTGGTTTAGGCAAACTGGATGTTAATTTTACATCTGGTTTGCCAAACCAGTGGTTGCAATGACTGGCTGACCCTGCCCACCCCACCCCTCCCAGGAGTCTCCATGCAGCCCGTTTTGGATCCCACGTAAGTGCATGGCCTGCACGGAGGCTCAGGAAGGGCGAAAAATAGGCCTCCAGGAGGCTTCAAAAGGCCAGAGCGGCTCTGGAGCCCAGGAGGGGAAAAATGGGCTTTCCGGAGGCTTGAGGAAAGCTTCCGCAGCCTGGGGAGGGTGAAAATGCTGCCCCCCACCATGGTGCAGGAGGCCAACTAGGCCACACCCACCATGGCCATGACCACCCAGCAACTGGACAGAGAACCGGTTGCTAAATTTTTGAAGCCCACCCCTCAACAGCAGGTACAGTATGTATGGGAAGAATTACACTGACAGTTCTGCCTTGACTATGCTGACCCCATTTCGTTGATATCTAGTATGCTTTTACAGGATCGCACCAAACATGAAGTTGTCAAGGAAGAAATGGTGCAATTTTGCTGTCCTTTTCTACATGTAAAAATCCAGAAGGTTCAAATCCCACTCAGACTCTATTCAATATATAGTAACATCCAGGTATTGGAAAACTCTGTGGCAGTGGTTTGCTCTCCAAGCTTGTTTCAGTTTAGTTTCTGAACATTTCATTACCAGACTAGGTAAAATCATCAGGAGAATTTTCTTGTCCTATTCTCCTTAGCTTATAAATGTCTTGTGTGCCAGTTTGGTCAGCTGGTCATGTGATTGGTTGTTCATTTGGAGCTATATTTAAATTCTGAGCAGCCAATTGTTCTCTTGTGGATTGGTGGTGTTATGTATGCAGGTTTGAATGTCATTGGTTTAGTTTGAACTGTTCTTGTAAAATGTCAGAAATGATTGGTTTAAAAACTGCGGGAAAACCCTGCATTCTGATTGGCTGGCAACTGCAGCTGCTGGCTATAAGTAGCAGCGACAGCCCAGCCAAAGTGGGTTCATTCTGAGCTATAGTCACTAATAAACAAAGAGATTGAAGGACTACGCGTCTGTCTCTGGCAACTGCGGCTGCTGGCTATAAGTAGCAGCCGCAACCCAGCCAAATCGGGTCTGTTATGAGCTGTAGTCACTAATAAACTCTTCACTGAAGCACTCCGCGTCTGACTCTTCATGCAAACTTAACACTGGCGACGAAGGTGGGATCCTTCCTGAAGAGAAGACGACGCGGAAAACAAGCTTAGAGAGATGGCTGCGCTGAACACCCCCCAGCCCCGTTCGATCCGACGGCAGAAGACTGGGACTTGTACGCAGATTGTTTCCAAATGTATTTGGAGGGAAATGATCTCGCCGACATTCGAAGCGAAGAGGGTGGTCTTTCTCACGCACTGCGTCCGCAGTTTTCAAGATGGCAAAGGCATTGGTGGGAGCTGCAGACGTGAAGGTAATGGAATGGCCTGATTTAGAAAAGCTTTTAAGAGCCCATTATGCCCTAAGTATCGTGCCTCATTAAGAGACACGAGTTTTACCGTCGGGATCAAGGGAAAGCGAAACGTAAACGACTTCGTGGCAAGTTTAAGAGACATTGGAGGTGCATGCGAGTTTAACAACTTGGAAGAGGCCATGCGTGATCGATTTGTTCTAGGCCTCAAAGACAAGGTGCTTCAGAGCAAATTATTATTAAAACCTAAGATCACGTTGAAGGAAGCCATAGAAGAGGCCTCCTCAGCAGAAGCCACCAAGTCCTCAGCAGCAGCCATGAAGAAAATTAACAAGGCCTCAAGCCATCCTGATGTGGAAAAGTCCACAACAACTCATTGCAGCAAATAGATTCTGATTCAGACTGTAGTGAGGTGGAGGAAGG
This sequence comes from Naja naja, assembly GCA_009733165.1. Classification (NCBI taxonomy): domain Eukaryota; kingdom Metazoa; phylum Chordata; class Lepidosauria; order Squamata; family Elapidae; genus Naja; species Naja naja. The sequence goes on from CM019148.1 coordinate 264,728,871, forward strand.
AATTTACAGACTCAGAATAGAGAGGAAAAAGAAAGACCTGGGAAGAAAGAGGCAAGATTTTACTGCAGAGGTTGTGGGGAAGCCACCCCGCACTGAATGCAAGTTTCTTGATACCATCTGCCTCCGTTGTGAAAAAAGAGGTCACCTAGCAAGAGTCTGCAAATCATCCAGAACCCCACCCCACAGAAGAAAGTTTCCTGACACAGAATTCAAGCCTAACAACTTCAGTGAGAAAATGGGGCGCAACACAGAAGCAAATGGGAAGAATGGAACTCATCAAACAGTCACCATTGGTCATTCTTCAACCTTAAGAAGCAGAAAAGTACATGTGAAGGTACTAATTGAAGGAAGGCCTTGCCAAATGGAAGTCGACTCAGGCTCCTATTTATCTATGGTGTCATGGGACACTATTCACAGACTACTCCCAAACATTCAGAAGAAGCATTTCCAGAAGCAAGCACTGACTCTTAAAGACTACCAAGGGAACAAGATTCCAGTAGTTGGAACAAGAGAATTAAACGTGAAGTTCAAAGGCCACACCAAATGTTTGCCCATGACCATCGTGGACAAGGATCGCCCAAGCTTGCTGGGACTTGTGTGGTTCAATCCTTATGGAAAGGATGCTCCAAGGACTGCCAGGGGTAGTGCCTTACTTTGATGATGTGTTAATCTCTGCTGAAAATGACACTCAATTACAAGAGAGACTCAGAGAAGTCCTTACCAGATTCAAGAAAGCAGGGTTAAAAGTCAAGGAAGAAAAATGCACTCTTAGAACTGACAAGGTTGAGTTCTTGGGCTATATGTTTGACAAGCATGGCATCCACCCTACAGATGCCAAGGTTCAAGCAATCAAAGAAGCCCCTAGACCTAAATGCAAAACAGATTTGCAAGCCTTCCTTGGACTTATTAACTTTTATCATATGTTCCTACCTCAGAAGGCAACCATTGCAGAACCATTACACAGATTACTGGACAAAAAATCTGCATGGGTCTGGGGCAGGAAGGAACAATCAGCATTTAACAATATTAAAAGACTAATCACGTCTGATGCTGTACTGATACAGTTCTCTGAGAATTTGCCTGTTGTACTGACTTGTGATGCATCCCCTTTTGGAGTGGGGGTGGGGGGTTTTGAGCCACAGGCTTCCCAGCGGGAGGGAAGCCCCTATTGCATTTTCTCTCAAGACTTTGACAAAGCAGAGAGGAATTACAGCCAATTGGACAAGGAAGCATTGGCAATTGTTGCAGCTGTCAAGAAATTCCATGAGTATCTATATGGGAGAACATTTACCATTGTCACAGATCACAAACCTTTGTTAGGCATTGTGGCAGGAGACAAACCTACACCCACTAGCCTGTCACCAAGAATGCTGAGGTGGACTAAATTTCTTGCTGCTTATTCATACAAGCTCATCCACAAGCCTGGCAAAGACATTGGCCATGCTGATGCTTTGAGTCGCTGCCCACTTCCTTCTCACACTGAGGACTTTGAACCTGAGGCACACACCTTTTTCCTAGAAACCGTTGCCAAGCTTCCAGTACACGCTGCTGAAATTGCCAGAGAGACTGCCAAGGACACTTTATTGGCTCCTGTTATAGGCTGGATTAAGAAAGGTTGGCTTTTCAAGATCTACCTCACCTTGCCCAACCTTTTAAATCCAGGCAAACTGAATTATCTGTATTAAGAGGATGTATTTTGTGGGGTAACAGGGTGGTTATTCCTGCAAAAACTAAAAAGAGGTTTTGGAAATGTTACATGAGGGTCATCCAGGTATTGTAAGGATGAAGGGATTGGCAGGAGTTATGTATGGTGGCCAGGTATTGAGAAAATGGTTGAAAACTGGTGCATCTTGTCCCAACTGTCAGGAAGTCAGGCCTGCCCCACCTCTCGGCCCCCCACAGGAATGGGAATGTCCTAGGGGCCATGGTCTAGGATCACATTGATTTTGCATGGCCCTACCAGAGGGCACACCTTTATTATTAGTAGATGCATATTCCAAATGGCTAGAGGTCATTCCTATGGCATCCACCACAACAGATGCTGTCATCAAGCAGCTTAAAAAGCTTTTTGTAACCCACGGGTTACCTGATGTTCTTGTCTCTGACAATGGCCCTCAATTTACATCCAACCTTTTGAATATATCTAGCACAGCAGGGTATCAGACATGCCCTGACAGCCCCTGGGCACCCTTCAGCTAACGGCCGGGTTGAACGAATAGGTACGCTTTTACCCAGGAAAGCTTCAGCAATTGGGTCCTGGGGACATCACTGAG